>OX104067.1:20988451-21028715 GCA_944474145.2 Dicrocoelium dendriticum | reverse complement strand
GTGGAGGGGCAATGTGGTTTTCAAGCACAGATGACGCATCCGTGTCGTGTGTTTTCACGTGACGCCTTACCAATCGAAGGAGCACACACCAGTAATCACTGGACGGATGATTTGAATCGGTGGGTAGAGGATGTTACAGATAAAATGGAAATTGCGCGCCTGCGTTATAAGCGGCGTAGCGGAATCATTCTCGGTTGATGGTAAGAAATCCGTGGAGGTCCCCACGATGCGTAGAGTGGATTCGTGGTTTCATGCAACGCTGACTGTTAGGAGGCAATTCATGCCAGTGGGTCTATATTTCTACCTGGTATAGGACTGCAAATGCACTCTAGCGCATGAAGTTATTTGCACCATGCTTACAAGAATGCTCGGCGTACATTTGGGGAATCTACTGGGCAGGTGTTCATGTGCAGTGTAGCACTTCTCCGGATTTGCGGCTGATCCGATGGTCACCGCCATCAAACACCTGGTTTCTTCTCCGCTTTGCTTCACCCAGTGTTGTATTCTACTTTGTTTTCATTCAGAATGAAAAGGACTAGCAGCGTTAATGCAAGTAGGCAATAGGTGAGTCAATACAACGACTCAACTGTGTGAGTGCAGAGCAGACGGTAAACAGGGTCAAGCAAATAAACTAAGCGCAGTTGCCATTTTATGCTAGTCTCTGTAGAGTGGAGTCCGCCTGGTTGTTTTGGTGCCTCATATGGTGGATTCAGACCGTTGCAATCAAAATAAGTTCACTGGAAGTGTTTTTGCGTGGAGAAGTTGGTCAGATTCATCCGACCTAAAGTACCTTGTGCATACAAGTAGGTTTAGTTTGTAAATCAGCAAATTAACATTATGCCTGCGAAATGCGCAGAAGCATTTCTTTCACAATTTCACTGAGTTACGTGACCGGCCTATGTTAAATTAAAGCCCCTAAAACCGCACTTCACTCTGTTTTGCTTATTATTATTATCTGCCTTCAGATGCCTTGAGTAAATTATGCGCTTGCGTTGTATACTCAATACCTTAGTGAAAGGCGTTTAGGTTCGCCGAGGTAAGGTATACAAATGCTTTGAATTTCTTAGGTCTATTATCTGACTGGATTGACCATCAGATTCCTTATCCGTTTCTGCCGAGTGAAGTGAATTCGGTAACTGTGTGCCTAATGCACGAACGATCTCATTTTTTCTACGCCGCTCGCAATATTTGGTCGGAAAGCTGCTTTACCGTATTTGCTTCTGTAAGGGGAGCAGTGGTTTTGTGTGCGCATTGGGTTGGTGGCACTAGTTAAGCATTTGCAAATAGCACAGTTTCTCAACTACTAGAGAGATAAGCTGTGGTCACTTGATTACTTCCTCAGTGGTCTACTTAAATTTCAGCCAAACATTCAGCACACAGGCACATACTCGCTCACAATTAATTCGGCGCAATTTCCTGCGTTTGTCTCAGCTGTGAGCAATTTAAATTAATTTGGTTAGAGGTGGTTGTATGCGTTTTGCTTCTACTTGATGTAGACTGCTAATAATGAACTGAACTGCTGTATCCCGTACATTTTCTGGCTTCCCGTTGCATCTTTCTTCTGATTGAATTCTTACTATAATTACGTATGCTGCCGGGCTAGTATTTACAGCATTTTGAATTGATTGTTTTACCCAGTTGAACCCAGTGCAAGTAGGGGCATTTGTAATGAAACTTTCGATTGCAACAATGTTGCTTTAGAATGCACTTACGTCTAATCATCGTACACGAATAAAAGCACTCTTTGGGTCATCCAGTCAATCCATCCTTCTAACCTCCAAGCTTGAGTGTGATTGCATCCGTCTACTCACCGTGGCCCCAAACTTCACCACCCAGAACGTGTCTGTATGCAGCTTCCTGCCAAAGTCGGAGCCCATCGGATGGCGGTGTTTCGCGACAATTCAGAGTAGTGTTTTGTGCTGTGACCCGCTTCTCATCATGGTCCATCCTACTGGACTGACGCTGACTACACGTGTCGTTTTATTTCTCGTAGCCATTTCCAAGCACACATGTCATCCATCATAGGTAGCTATCCCTCGTTGATATATATGTTGGTACAGTGTATCTGATGCGAGTTGACGAACTTGTGTTCTTAGAAACGCGCAGAACGATGCTCTGCTTGGATGGGGCCGGAATCCGTGGTAGAGGAGCCTTTACGGGTTTTCTAATTTTACCAGCATGGTTTGTGTTGATAAATTGTGCTCGAACATCAGAAAGTAGTTTGGTTACGCACGTTGTTTTGCCTATTACTTGTTAGGTGAGGTGACGCGTGAATGTGTCACTTTTATTTCTCTGGACTTATTACGGAGTTGTATCACTAGTAATGCAAACAATGACCAGTAGTTGAACAAAGGAGACGGAATTTCCCAATTGGATTTGGAGTACGCGCCATGTGGTTGGGTGGCGGCACGAAGTCTCTATTTAGATCCAGGTCATTCGGATCACAAGGACCGTATTCGAAATGATTTATGTACTTGTGTTTTGTGACGAGTAATGGTACATCCGTGATGCACCCTCCTTCGATAACATGACTGAGAACTTGGAGTTAAATTTGCCAGCTGTTCTTACATATGACACAAAGGTACTTACACGAAGGCTTCAGACCAAATGCATCATAGGTTTGATATTTGCGACGTAATCTACATCGAACAGAGAGCTACCAACAGAATTTAATCGATAGCCACCACTTGCTAGTTAATTATAAAAGTGATTAAAGCACTGCAAATTAGGAAAAGCCTCGTTTGATTATCCTACCGGATCCAGATAACTTTTCAATTAGGTAATGAGGTACGCGCGACATATTTAGTCTTAGAATGCGGTGCATGGCTGTGTAGGAACTTGCAACTTGTCGCCGGATATTCACCATACACTAAGACGTTGGAATTGCAATGTACATATAAAAGAGCTGCTGTGGTGTTTTTCTACATATGAAGATATTTTTGAATCAGTTGCTCGTGCATGCTTGTAGAGTCACCACACTGCAAGACGTAATGTACATAAAATTTGCACACATTCTGTAATCCACATATAGTGCTTTTGAATCCGCGTGATAGTTAGAATATATCCTTCTGTGGTTTTACTCGAACGGGGTAACACTATTGTGATTAGTCTAATCAGTTGGCTTGTACTAGAACAGGGAGTTTACTTGGTGTCGACAAGTAGTATTAAAATAATTGTGCACGTAAACGCCTTCAAATTTATTATAAGTGCGTAGATACCTGATAAGACTGCCACTGGCACGGTTGGTAACCGGTTGGAACACTGGGAAAATCGAACGGAATTGCGCTGACATGATGGCGTTAGCTTATCCCGGGGTACGCGCTATTGAGACGGAAATTGAGCGAGCGTGAGAACGATCCTAGCGACACATATTCAGATGAGCTCTGAGCCCTCAGAACGGACGCACATGGGAGGAGGTTAAGGTAGACGCACGCTAGTAACTTAGACGCGAACGATGCCTGGCTAACGACGCACTCAAATTCACTTGACCGACCGACTGCCAACTAAGGAGAAGAGAAAGCAAGACAGGTGGTCCTCTGATGATCTTTTTAAGACCAACAAATAACCAAATCACAGTCAATGAAATGGATCATTTAGGAGAATTCGCTACCACGACGGTATGGCAGTTTGTAAAATAACTCTTTCAACGGGTGCGCAGTTGGGTCGCCTCTCAGAATGGATGAAAACTGGTACGTTGTGGGGAGGAATTGGATCCCGCTTTCCACAATCATTAATCCGGCGTTTGTGGCGCGTTTTCGCGGGCATTTTGACGGGACCACACGACCTCCCTTTGAAGAGAAGCGTACCGCTTCTGACGAAGGTTCACCTGGATGGATTTCGGTGACCTCCGCATTTTTCCTGTTTGTCGGCAATGCGGGTTCGCCAGCCGCGGCGGCGATTGAGCGGCTTCCACCGTGGTCGCTCGTTGTGTAGCCAATCCAAATGTATCAAACAGGATGTGCAGCTGCAGGCGCCTAGGCAGTCTGCCTGGCGTGAAGGGTTCTCCGTGGCGCGGTAAAAATTGATTGCGATGGCGAATCCAGGTGTCATCAGTCCCGGAAACATCAAGCAACATTTCACCACGCATGACCGTCACTGTTGCTTTGACCCAGCATGGAGGACTTGCTGCATATTCTTGAGCTTAGACTGCCGCTCTAACAACGAATTCTTAATGCTTGGTGCAGGCATTAACTTGACTATGTGGCTTCGAAGTCGGAATGAGCGCTTCGTTGTTGGTGCGTTGTTTGCAGCCCATTTATGCTTCAGCTGCTGACTGGCACACTGGCGTAGCTGGGTTCGGTTTGGACGGGTAGGAGAGCAGGAAGGCCTAAAGATACCCATCCACTGTCCCTTCCTTGCGATATTGCAAAAGCGTTCGCTTGAAGGTGCGGACAAATCGCTCCGCTAGACCATTGGAGTGGGGATGGTAAAGCGGTGAGCGGTGGTCTTGGATACCGTGTTGGCGACAAAAGTATTCGATGTTGGAATAGGTAAATTGGGTGCAACTGTTGGACGCCAAAACCTTGGGAAAGCCATGTTGACCACCCAGAGTGGCGGAGGCGGTTGGTGGATTGATGGCGAACACTTCTGACCATTTGAAATAGGCGTCGACCACGACCAGATAGGAAATGACTTTAATGGGATCAGCGCAGTCAATATGCACTAGGGACCACGGTTTATTTGGCCGATGCCAAGGAACCGGTGGTTGGTGTATTGGCATCTTTGAGGCTTGTCGACACTCCTGGAACACGGGAGCAGAATGATTAGCTTTTTCGTCGGTTCGGTCTTTTGGTATTGTCGGAGAATGTACCGCATTGCAGTTTGCCAGAAGAGGTAAGTCCGCCAAGCCAAGGGTTTCCAGCCAGTCGAGTCCACGCAGTTTGATTTTCGACTTCATGCTGTAGCAAATCACGTTGAACGTGGCACCCCGGAAGGAGTCGGAGCAGTGCAGCTGCCCAGTTAGGCGCACGCGACCACCATAGGCGCTGTTGGCAGGATGGGACTTTGGTACGAACGGTGGCTTACCAACGGTTGTAGAATTGGTTGTAGCAATTAAAACCCGCATTTGCCTTCTTGCTGACTTTCACCTTCACTTACCTTCATCCACGCAATACCATGCTGCCAACCCTTTAGCTAAATTTCCCGTGGTAATATTTACTCTTTTTCACTGAAGGAAAGATTTACGTGCACCAGGCTACGATGGCTCGGTCACGTGTTGAGCATGCTTGCCCACCAACCCCGGTGACGTGCGTCGGTTGAACGCCTGGGGTGCGCATAGAAGAAGAGGTGTAGTGACCAGCCCATGACTTGGTCTAGCGCAATGAAGGCCCCTTCTTTGACGTCGGCCTTGGTTAGAGCTTCTCGGCTCCCTGGGTTTGATCCCAAAAGACGATTTACACTTGCTGAAATGGCTGAGGGCGGACCGCAGTGGTGTTTGTGTTGTGGGTTGCTTGGTCCCACCCCTCTTGCTTAGACTCCTTTTCCAATCGTTAGCTCAAGTTTTAGCATAATCAAAATTACAAACGTATTATGACCAAAGGAGTTTACATCCTTGGAGCATAATTTGGACAAATGCCATCCGTCGATTTGTTCGTCTATTTGTTATCGACCAGCAAGTGATTATTGAATTGAGCTACTCGACCTTTGTCGGGTGATCTTCATCCATTTGCCTGGACTTTCTGATAAACTAGGGTGGCCCGTGAAGTAGCTTTGCTTTTGTTGTTACGGTGGTGCGCTTGATGGATCGTTTAACTGCCCGCGACGATTTTCAAAAGGATTTAGTTACTTCTATAGGAACGTTTAGTAAATTGGGTCATCGTCGGTAAACACACTTATGGAGTGCTTCCTATTGTGCTATTTTTCAAGGAACTCACTTCCTCTTCTTGTTTCTCCTTGTTACAAGACTTCTACTTTGCTCTATTTGAGTATTATCCTTCTTTGTTCCTATACGATAAAACCAAGGTAAAAGGGTATTGGTTCATACAAGTACTGATGTAGATTTGTATCATGATTGACAGTCTTTTTCCTTTCTGACCCGCATAGTTAATGTTGCAAAATCGACACTACATGTCGTACACAACATTTTATTTTTATTGGGTTCCAGGTTAACTTTTAGGTTTCGACAAAGTTGCTTTGTGCAACTCTGGAAGATACTGGCTGAAATATAAAACTAAGACTTCTCAGCATGCGTAAACGGATCTACAAGTAAGAGCTCAGTGATTGCTATCGAGGCAGCTACGAAATATGGAAAATGTTTTGCCGAGCCAAAGAGTGCTCCAACCTTAATACTGGTGCGTTAGTATCACACCCTTTGCCCGCAGTATCGTGAATTTCAGCAACATATAGTCAACATCATATCTGCCTTGAGAAACAAACAGGAAATATTTTTTGATAATTGATAAATTCTATCGATCCAGTTGTGAAATTGAGTCAAGTGCCCCATGCCGGCTACACAAAACAGCATAGGACCATAAAATGCTTTCTGGGCAGTTAACAATCCCAGTATCCCGACAGGTTTCTTAGGAGAAAAACCTTCGATACACTGCGAAGACTGTACGCTTCACGTCCCGCTGGTTTTTGGAACCAAAATATTAATTGCTCGCCTTAATACCGACACCCAATTCAACTCATTCTGTCCAAAGTGACAAAAGAAAAACCATTTTATACTAACAGTGAGGCAATGTGGGGGACAAGACATCATACCCCAATCTCTGTTGGAATATTTATAAAGGTAAAAGTGCCTATCGGAAATCAGCCTCACCATAGCTCTATCAAACCAACTGATAGTTCCACTCTTCTCCTAAGTTATGTCAACCTTTTCCAAGGCACTATCTGTCTACCTAGCCTACTCCTTTTCTCTGACACATGTGAAAATCCCAAATACCACCACAGCGAATCCCACAATCTTGGTGGATTCTACAAGGATCTTCCGATTGGTCCAATTATTTCATTGTGGGTTATATGTAATCTTATTCTACTTTACCTCCTACTCACTTCCACGGTTCCCTAGGTTGAAAGAGTTGACGAAACTGCATCATTTATGCAAATGTTACGGTTAGTTGTTTTCCGTGTTTATTGACTCCAATATGCAGTTTCCCCCATTCCTATATTTACTACGCCAAGTTTCCTTAACAATAGTTTAGGTTCTGTACTCATGAGTTCGGATCTACTTGGAGCTAATGGATACGCACTACTGACGAGAAACAGTAGACTGAAACAGATGATTCAGATGTGGATGCTACTGCAATGAACTATTAATTAACACATTAGCTACTGAGACTTGGTCTTACTATGATAAGTTTACTACAGCATATCAGGATGTGAGATATAAATAAACCGAAACCTTTCGCGCCGTCACACAGGCTTGTTGGTGTCCCTTTTATGTTGAGAAACGCATCCAAACTTGTTTGCCAACTAACCCCAGCCATTCATAATTTCAGCTCGTATAAACACTTCTGATGCGGTACTTGTGTGTATTTACGTCCTGCACAACACTAGAAAGACCCCGATGACGAAGCCATGTAAATATATTCCATCAAATCTCAAGACATTCCGGATAATAGCTATGCGTTAGTGACTGTTTTACATGTTAATTTCTCTGGTAAATCTTCAAACTTTTGATTGAAATTGTCGAGAATTTGAATCGTATCTACCTTTACGTGACTGGGTGCGATGTTTTGGACCTTCTAGATGCGACTCATATCCCTTAACTACTCTTTAGTTATTGCGTACAAGATGTGTCAACTAAATGCTAATAAGCTTCCTGGCTAGTAATCTAAACTGATCAAGCTACCGCTTAATTCACAACCTTTAGATTTTCTGATACACTGATTCTCTGCTTACATTATATACGAGGGCAGAGCAATAGGATTCTGGGTAATGAGTCCACATGTTAGATACACATGACCGGGTAAACAAAATATGTACTGTAATACGTTCTGAACAATGCTGTTTGATTTCAACTCAAACAACCCTTTATCAGCATCCAAGCACTGCTCAGAACTCATAAGGTTCGCTACACTCCAACTGGAAGTATGGAACTCAGGAGGGCGATGCTTATCTATGACTATACTTTTCGTTTAGACCGCATCAGGGTGTTGCGCGATTGCGTGTTGCGTTTGGCAAGGATGTGCCTCAAAATCCACCGTGTCTGAGCGCTTTGTGGAATTCAAGCGCAACGGGTTGTCCCTGGATTATGAGCCAATGTGTGTTTGAGCTGTGATGGCGACCATATTGGACAACGTCGCTGCTCTGCAAACGATGCTGGAGCAGGAAGCGTAGGTGACTGCGGTACAGCTGGAGAAAGCCATTGTGATCTCATCTGGATCATTCCGCATCAACCTATATGAGAATATCGGTCCAAGAAAGATTTGTGCATGCTAGTACCCCATCAGCTCAGTGAAGACACCTTGCAAGAACGTCAAATAATCCTTCAAATAATACGCAAATGCACTGCCAACTCTAGCAGACGAGCTAGGCCTCGCGGAGTCCATGTTCCTACCCACAAAGCAGCAAAATCTAGTCAGTACAAACTGGTCCACAACCGTGCCATAGAAAAAAATGTCTCATTTATAAACCATACGCTCCATGTGATGATTGATTTTCCTCCTAACATGGATCGTTGCGTCAACTGTTTTAGACTTTTGTGGGTCGCCCAAAAGCAGATCATTGATCTGTCTCCTCTTCTGACTTCTCACTCTGTCGGTTGCTTGGGATTCGCGTGGTTACGTGAGCGTTCCTCGTTCTACTCTGACGGATTCGTAAGCGTGCGCATAGTGTGTCTGGTTTTGAGGACACATTGGTTAGCTGAATACGTGCACGTGTAGGAACCGGGCTCAGCCTCCCATATAACTCTGCGGCTATGCTAACGCGACCAGGGTACAGAGTATCTATCACAAGACCAGGAAGTACCTCGGGTGACTTGTTGTCTCACCATTTTTGCCAGGTTGGGTGGTCAACTTTACAATACTATTTAGGAGATCCTCATTGGTTTCCAGACCCGAAGCCCACGCACCAGGTGGCTCAGTGCACTTTCCTTAATGCGGTGTCGCCTGAGTATTCCAGTCATCCATACTGTGTGGTCAAGAAGCTAGTGGCAATGTTCGTGGCCAAGAATGATCATGCGGCCACTGTAACACACGTGCAGCAACGCACAGTCATCGGATACTGGTATGCTACCCAGTGTCTGCCGCAAGAGCTAGAACCTGTAGCCAGGCGTTGTCCAAGGTCCGGAGCACGAGGGACGTTGCTGCACCATGAGGACACACTTGTACGCAGATCCCAACTAGTCCTAGTATTTCTGACAACAGAACACAAAACTGACTTCGGAACTCATCTACATCAACGTAAACCCTATTTTGGCTCTGCAGAGCATACTTGTCCTGACCAGCAAAAATTGGTAGGGTTGAGCCACTGGAATTGTAGGTGCATGAACACACAAATATTGTCCACCAAACCCTGGACCACTCTGGAACCAACTTATGTTTCAATGATTTTAGCCAACTTTTTATTTTACTACTTGGTAATTTGATCACTGACACGGTGATAGACTGTTTACCGGATACTACTCAGCCCCAGGTGCCCTATACCCAAGCCCTATATGTTATCCACTGATCTCATCTGATTTAGTAATTACCAGTGAAAGCACCAATATGTTGGTGTCCAAGAGTTCTAGAACATGTACTGCATCTCTTATGCACCTCTACTGTATCGTTTCCATTTAATTAAGTTGGATTGGCAGTTCGTCAGTTTTCATCGCAACTCTTGTCATCCCTGGAAGCATTTATTTGGCCCCAGAACTAAGGCGGCGTATGTGCAAACGCGGAGGAAATGGTAGATTTGACGAACGACACCAATTTTTCTCAACTCTTAAATCTTACTTAAAAGAGTCAGACAGGGAACAAGCAACATATATTCCATTTTGTGTTTACCAATGAAGAGCTTATGATCGAAGTATTACGGATAACTAATATTGTGGGCAACAGCGGCAATGCAAACCTCTCGTTCAACTACCTCTGTTATGCAGCGTGTACCGTCGAAAACGCCGATGTCTCCCAGCTTATTAGCGATTACGCTGTTTGACCATACTCATTAACGTAACTGACTGGTCCCTTCTAGCTGAATTATTCCACCAAGACCGCCTGATGGGATTTTGTTTATCAATGCAACATGTTTGTAGCCAGTACTCTGAGAAGTATGCCCCGCACGCAATGATAGCAAAGCCATTCATGCGCAGCAGGACTTGGAAGTGTATGATAACCAGATAATCACTTTGGCGAAAATAAAAGCAGTGACTGGGTGCCGAAACATAGGAAGCCTATCCTATCCAGCGAAATCCTTTCGCGAACTTGCTACGCAAGGAGGAGCTAAAACTTTAACAGGATTTAGCCGCTAAATGCTCCTTTAACCCAAGCGACTTTACAGACATGCAACAAAATTGCTAAGCTCAGAGATCAGTTCAGCTGCCATCTGAACAACCTGAGCTACCAGTCTTCAAATCTCTAACCAAAGCGGGATATTCCTGACCTCCGAATGCCAAGTGGGCAAGCACAAAGTACAACAGAAACAGTCAACACCTTACATCACTAGTTCTCCCCAAACTTCCGGGAGACGGCTTCGTCGCTCATGCTGTTCACGCAAGTTATGCTGGAACAAGGCCTTAGTCATAACTTTTTACGGTTACAGATGTTTTGGTAAGGCCAAATTCCCTATGCGAGCATACCTCTCCTGGTGCTGAGAATTGCCGACTAAAGGTGGTGAACTTAGCTGCATTTTATTTGGCGGATCCAATCTCTAAGTTCCTGCAACGATTTTTCGACGATCTGTGGGATCCAACACTGTGGAAGCATGGAATCGTCAATCCTCTTCACAAAATGGAAATTGTGCGGATTCAGCCAAATATGGTCCGATCAGTCTCCTGCCATTGTTATCCAAAATCATGGAGTTAGGCATTGCTTAGACTCTCATGAACTACCTGGAGGCATGCAAAATCATAGCACCAGAACAGCATGGATTTTAGCAGAACCGGTCTTGCGCCACAAACCTGCTCCTTGCTCGCTCCACTTAGACGGAAATCGTTGACAGCAGTGTGAGATTTGATGCACTTTATCTAAACTTCTCAGAGTCGACCGAGCTTCTGAACAATCGCTCCTTATTCACAAGCTTCAGAGCTGTTGAATTTGTAACGTAATTGTCGGGTGGATAGATAACTTTCTGGTGCAACGACATCTGCATGTGAGACTTCGCAGTTCCATATCTGTCCCAGTGAATGTTCAGTAAGCAGTTTCACAGGGTTCTGTATTGGTAAATACCTATTCCTGATTTACAAAAGCGATCTTACAAGAATGATCCGTGCCAATTTCTAACTCTTCGCTGATGACCTCAAGATATGACGGGTCATTAAGACATCGAGTGACCACGCAGAGCTTCAGCATGACCTTGATGAGTATCCGAATAGGCGACTCAGAATCCGCTTCATTTCAACACCCCTGAGAGAAACACGTTGAGAATATGCCATCAATTCACTTGCCATTACCATTTGTGGGATCACGCTTCTCATTATGCTACTACTGGATGTAATATATGTGTAATATTACTAGATGATTTTGATTGTTCTCCTCAAGGCGAAGGCATCCAGAAAAGCCTACCAACACTTTGGCATTTTGCTGCGTGCGTGCGTTCGGACGTGTTGACCTTACAATCTTCTCTCAGATGCTAAATGCCTACAGTAGGCCAATTTCGGAATACATCGTTCATGCTTGGTAGCCTTGGCACAAGCAAAACCTTACCGCACTTGAATAGCCACATGGAAAGGCGACCAAGTAGTGAAGTTGAAAACACTTTGGGTCTAAGTGAACAAATCGATGCCTATGTAGCTATTTGAAGATAACATATTTGAACCTAGGGAATCCAAAACATGCTTGTGGTCATCCACTGAAGATGAATCGCAATATCTTGAGATGTCGGCAGATAAAGCCGACCACAAATTAAAGCCGGTTGGATTGTCACCAGCATTTCTTATCACTTCGCATGTGCCAACGTGGAACGTCAAAGTGTGCAGCGATATGCAACAGTCTATCCAGTAGTGTTTTTCTAGTCACGGCGTCAGATCCAATTATAGCTATGTCGTCCGCATACTCCAGGTTTGTCAGTCGATCACCTGGCAGAACTTTCATTCCAGAATAGTCTGAAAGAACCGAGTTATACACCATCATTTCGATCAAGAAATTTAGTAGGAAAGAAGCTACAGGGCAACACCGGTGCACCCCACTTGTTTTGAGGAACTCAAGCGAGAGTTTCTCGCAAAAACTTACGCGGTCTCGAGAATCACGTTAGAGGGACTTTCGAATGGTAAAGCGTTTAGCTGGCAAGCCCTTTCTGGATAGGCAGTACCGCAAAATAGCGCGGTCAACAGAGTGGAAAACGGCTTTCAATTTACGCGAAAGCACCATAGTCGTCCGTCTATTTGTGTGCCCCTACCGGCACGTAGTCGCGAGGTTACAAAGTTGTCTTATCATCTGATGGCGCAGGTTTGAGCCTGCAAAGGAGCAAGAGGATTCTCGTGCTCATGTGACCGGTGGTGGTGGCCTGGCGGCCATGCGTCGGTACTGCGTACCGGCATACTGCTGATGTCTTGCCTGCCTTTTGTGTCTCTGGCGATGGGGGCATTATGTGGTCAATAGGACCAAGGCCAGAGCGGAATGCAGTCTGATTTTCAATGATTCGGCTCTCACCGGGACCAGTAGGTCGTTAGATTGGGATAATGTAAGAAATTTAGAATCAACGGAATAAAGGCTATAGCCTCGATATGTTTTATAAAAGTTATGCTGACCCTTCTTGAACAAGGGCGCGACAGTTGATGGTAGTCTCTCTCTATCCACTGAGTGTCCCAAATGTTGCTAAAAAGAGAAGCAGGTCCAGTTAAGGAAGACAAATCACTACCTTTCAACAAGGATTGCTAGATCATCAGGTTCCAAATACTTTTTTCGTTTCAACACGGTGTGCTCATGTATAATCTCTTCCAAAGTGTGAGGCATAACATCTACTTCTTACGTCAAGTCAGGTGATTGGACAAGCGGCGTTGTCATAGCCGGCCTGCTGAATGTCCCGCCAGACGTGCTAGTGTACGACGCTGAGAATGCATCAACTGTCCATCTTCCTAAGTTAGAACTGAATACTGGGTGCTGCAATTATGGAACAAGAAGCTACAAAACTGTGTTGCTCCTTCGTAATTTCATGGGGCAACTCCGCTTAATCACGGCAGCTATCCGGCGCAGTGGCAGCATATGACTACTGCACTACAAATTCTACAGGTGCCTTACGCACCCTGGTGGCTTTCACGGATCCGTGTATTGGATGAACTGAAATAGCACTCTGCTGTTCCCAGTAGCGTTGGCTTTCTCCGTCTCCAAAGCGTTTGCAACCCACCAACCTTCACGGTCAACTCGATGACTCCCTGTCAGGCTTTGTTTCGGGGATTAACGGGTCCGCTGAAACAGTGCCAATCAGAATGTATGTAAGCACTTCGATTAAGCCGATTGATACTTCGGAGTTCCATTCACAATTTCGCGGTCTCCATTTAATGCATAGCATTATTCAAGCGTAAATCTAATAACACATTTGTGGTGATCCCAACAAGCGTTCGGCCCACTGACCTTATTCATAAATGATAATTGATGGGACAGTTCGTCGTCATATCGTTAAATTTTTGAATGCTAGTTTATATTACAATTAAGGCGATTAGAAATTAGGCTCTTATTGGAAGTGGGAAGTGCAAGCGCCTTGTCGCGTAATAGAGCTTGGTCGGAATCAAGGCATATCCTTCAAATAAACTGATAGCGTTGGACTGATGCGCAGCAAGTGTAGCTGATGGTAATATGGTCAACTTGCCTCCAAGTCATAAAACAAATTGCTGGGTGCCAATGCTGCTAAAATCAAGATTGTGCTCGGAACACACTTTCAGGAATAGATTAGCATTTACTGTTCAGCATGCATCGAATGTGAGGCTCCCTCTCGTGTGCCGTTCGGAATCCGATAGATGAGCCGATTTGCTTTCAAGTCACCAGTAACAATCACAGGGACAGTATCCTTCACTAAGGAAGAAGAGATGGAAATGGTGGCAGAGATCATCTTTATTTAATTCCGAACTACAATAAATAGGAGCATAAACGGAGGCGATTAAAAGACATTTTGTCATCATGCTGTGCTGTTAAACCCCAGTAGAGTTACGAAAGAAAACCGCACACATGCTACTGTTCACTGGTATCCAGTCGAGTATCATACCATCAGCATATCTGCTGAGGACGACACGATCACCGCAACTATCTTGAGTCATTTACTCTGTATCATCAGGGATGCGAAGAGTGTAGCCATCGTCGTAATATTCAGAAACAGGTAGTCGCAGAATATTCATAACGCTATTATATGGCATGCGGGTTTCGGAGACGCAACACACATCACTAACAAGGGTGTTTGACTTAGTACTGCAATTTGACAGATCTGGCCCCAATTGCGAATATTAAAAAGACCAATGTGAGCTTAGATTCTTGGATTGATAGACGAGTTAAGAGTATCGATGAAAACGGAAGCGAGGTCAGTAGCATATTCCTACTCAATTGGCCAGGAGGAAGGGAAGTTGATAGGAAAGAAATGGAAGAAGAAGACAAAGAAGAAGGGGGAGGAGGAAAGTAGGATTTTCGTGGTGGTCGAGATGACAGGTGATACCCTTCGACTGCCCATTCCGAGAGAGGAGATTTGTTCGAGGTGGTCTACCTTTAGTCTTTTACTTAACAGCCTGACCCACAAGGCGCCCTGTACTTCTGTTGCTCTATTAACCATGCTATTCGTTAACCATGAAATGAACAATATTCTGTAGTAGCACGACACCAGACTTAAGTCTCAATAAATCTCGCTCATAATATAGCTGAAATATGGCTGAAAAATCTATGGAAAATTCTCTTAGTATTACTGGGTTGCAAAGCAGAAGCACCAACCTTTTATTTCGCATACCTTTTCTATATAGGAGAATCACCTAACCATCATTAGTCTATTGTACCATAATTTCAGCGATAATGAATGGTGAATTCGTCCTCAACTGACATAGTGGATGGATGTGGTACTCCAAATGACTAATGGGATTGGCATGGACACTGTCTTACGTACTACAGGGCATTGCGTTGCAACAGAATCCAATCTGGCTTAAGCGAATGAATCTAGACATCAAAATACTGCGTGTCAAGATACACCATAAAAATCACGCACTTGCCTTGATGTAAATGTTAAAGTGGCTCACACTATATACGTAAAAACAGCATTCACTCTTACAATAGAATACTACTCAACGAGGTGGGTGCGAACACTTTCAGCTGGACATGCATAGGAAAATATGGAAGCAGTTAGGGCTTCAGATTTCCAGAAGCGGAACTCCTAATTCGCCTCAATTAGAAGTCAAATATCATTCACTTATATTACACTTGATATCACAGAGTAGGCTAACCAAAATAGGATGTAGATAATATTTAATTAACTTTACTATCTTGTAGCCCGTTCGACGCGGTGTTAGGTAAACATTAATCATTAATACCCGTAAGTAGATAGCAGATAACTAAGCAAACCGCCTTCAGAACTCATCTACATCACTATAAACCCTATTATAGCTCTGCAGAACATATTTGCCCTGACTAGCAAAAATATGTAGGGTTGAGTCTCTGGAATTGTAGGTACATGAACACACAAATATTTTCCACCAAACCCTGGACCACTCTGGAACCAACTTCTGTTCCCACGATGTGAGCCAAAATTGTATTTTACTACTTGGTATTCGGATCACTGACACAGTGATAGACTGTTTACCGGATACTACTCAGCCCCAGCTGCCCTATACCTAGGCCCTACAATTTATCCACTGATCTCACCTGGTTCAGTAATTACCAGTGAAAGCATCAATATATTGATGTCTCGGAGTTCTAGATCATGTACTGCAGCTCTTATCCAACTCTGCTTTATCGTTAATATTTACTTAAGTTGGATCGGCAGCTCTTCAGTTGTTATCGCAGCTCTACAAGATTTTGGTCATGACTTTAACCCGCCATTACCTACAGCCACAGTTTGCCCATTTACCTGGTCCCAGAATTAACAGAGCGCATGTGCAATCGCTGAGGAAATGGTAGATTTGACCATCAGCACCACAACGCTTCACAACGCTTAAATATTACAAGAGTCAAACGGGAACAAACAAAATATTTTCGATTTTGTGTTCACTAATGTAGAGCTAATGATCGAAGTATTACGGATAACTAATCCTTTGGGCAACAGCTGTAATGCAACACTCTCGTTCAACTACCTCTGTTATGCAGCGTATACCGCTGAAAACGTCGATGCCTCATAGCTTATTAAGGACTACGCTATTCTGACCATACTCACTAACGTAACTGACTGCTGCGTTAAAGCTGAATTATTCCACCGATGTCGCCTGGTGGGATTTTGTTCATCAATTCAACAAGTTAGTAGCCAGTACTCTGAGAAGTATGCCCCGCACTCAATGAGAGCAAAGCCATTCATGCGCAGCAGAACTTGGAAATGTATGATCACCAGAGCCTCATTTTGGCGAAAATAAAAGGAGAGTCTTGGTACCGAAACATAAGAAGCCTACACTATCCAGCGAAAACATTGCGTGAACTTAGTAGGCGAGGAGGAGCTTAAAATTTAACAGGATTTAGACGCTAAATAGTCTTACAAACCAAGCAACGTTACAGACATGCAAGAAAATTGCCAAGCTAAGTGATCAGTTCAGCTGCGATCTGTACAACCTGAGCTACCATCCTTCAATTCTATAGAAAAAGCGTGATATTCCTGACATCCTAATGCCAAGTGGGCAGGCACAAACTAAAACAGAAATGGCCAACACTTTACGTCACTTAGTCTTCACAAACTTCCATGACACGGCTTCTTCGCCCATACTGTTCACTCAACTTCTGCTATAACCTGGTATTTGTCATATCTTTTTCGGTTACAGATGTATTGATCAGGTCGAATTCCCTACGCAGGCATACCTCTCCTGTTGCTGACAATTTCCCACTAAAGTAGGTGAACTTAGCTGCATTGCACTTGGCGGATCCAATCTCTAAGTTCTTGCAGCCATGTTTCGACGATCTGGTAGTCCAATAATGTGGAAGCTCGGGATCGTCAATCACATTCACGAACGGGAAATTGTGCAGATCCAGCCAAATATGGTCCGATAAGTCTCCTGCCGTTGTTACCTAAAGTCATTTAGTTAGTTTCGCTTAGACAAAGATGAATTAATTGGAGGCATGCAAAATCATAGCACCAGAACAGCATGGTTTTTAGCAGAACCGGTCTTGCATGACATACCTGCTGCTTGCTCGCTCCAGTTGGACTGAAATCGTTGACAGCAGTATGGGAGATGACGCAGTATATCTCAACTTCTCAAATATATAAAGGCTTCTGAACTATCGCTTCCTTTTTCACAAGCTTCAGAGCTGTGGAATTTGTAATGTAATTCTCCGGTGGTTATGTAACTTTCTGATCCAACGACATCTGCATGTGAGACTTCGCAGTTCCTTATCTGTCCCAGTGAAAGTTCAGTGGGTAATTTCACAGGGTTCTTTACTTGATAAACACTTATTCCTGTCTTACAGAAGCGGTCTTACAAGGATGACCCCACCTAATTTCTTGCTCTTCGCTGTTAACCTCAATAAATGGCCAAGCCATCAAAACATCGATTGACCACGTAACACTTCATGATGACCTTGATAGATTAAACTAATGGGCGACTCAGAATATACTTCATTTCAACGCTACAGATTGTAAGATATTGAACATATGCCATCAATTCACTTGTCATTACAAGCTGGGGGATAAAGCTTCTCGGAATGCTACTACTGAGTGCGATCTAGGCGTGATATTGCTAGAGGATTTTGATTGTTCTCCTCAGGCCGAAAGCATCCAAAAAGTCAACCAACACCTTGGCCTTTTGCTGAGAGTGTCCAGACGTTTTGATCTCTCAATCTTCTCTCAGATGCTAAATGCCTACTTTAGGCCTCGTTTCGGAATACCACATTCATGCATGGTAACCTTGGCACAACATAACCTCACATCACTTGAATATCAACAGCGAAGGGCGACCAAAGTTTGAAGTTGAAAACACTTTGGGTCTATGTGGACCATATCGACGCCTGCGCAGCTATTTGAAGATGACATATTTGATCCAACCAAATACAAAGCATTCTTGTAGTCATCCAGTGAAGATGAATTGCAATATCTTGTGAGGTCAGCGGATTAAACCGACCACACGGTATAGCCAGTTGGATTGTTGTCAGCATTTCTTTTCAATTCGCAGGTGCCAAACATAGAACGCCCTCCTCACTTAAGTTGTTTCTCCCCTCACTCTGACGGTATTCAAGAAGCGTCTCTACGATGAACTCATACACTTACATTACGCCATTTAATCCATTATATCTGGGCACAAACGTAACAGTACATACCAAAGTGCGCATTTTCACTTTCAGCAGACAATCTGGTAAACAACACCGCTGGATTTATTTATCCCGTCGACCCAAGAAAGCCGCACACGAGTAGGTGTTTTAATTTCCCATAGTTGGTTTTGCTCTCTCAAGTATAACATGAAATATAACCACTCCTCACATTGCCTTGTGTGGGTAATTTTAATTCTGATTTCAAAGTATAATCATGCGCAGCAGTGCAGTTAACTCTGTACTCGATTAAACCGACGAATCACTTACCCATTAATCTATTTTTCCTCACTATAACCACCCTCCCGTACTTGTCAAGCACCTGCCTTTTTACCCATGACAAAGCATTGTTCACTGTACATCACTAAAACTGATGGTTGAATATAAGGTTAACCAGCGAAGTCGTTCCTGTGCTCATCTAAGTAAACATGACTTCCACTGCCGTCTAACGTTACAATCCCTTACCACCACAAAGTTAGGCGCATCAGCTGAATTCGTTTTATAACCTAGTCCTGTGGCTTTCTTATCCACGTGTATGCATGTTTTATTCGAAACTTATGGGCGATCCTAGTACTCATACTTAAAGAAATCCAGTTTATTCACAAGCATTATTTAGTTTATTCGACATTCACTGTATAGGCAGACAGAAACGGAATATTTTACGGCGAGGACACCAACTTTCACTAGCTTATTTATTTAGCTTTACTTACTCTAACACTTGAAATATTTCTACAGAAAGAAGTCCCAACTTGCCACGGAATAACATTGCATTCGAATTAGCCATTCAATATATTTCTATTATCCTGTTTATTTCACAGTAAAAAGAACGCGAACGTTCTGCTGGATATTAAGGTTCCACATCATCGTCTGATTTATTACTTTAAGCCTACGAACATGTGATTGGAAAACGTCATCTAAAGCTTTTATGCTTTGCTGCTCATGAACTCCTTTTAAACTGCGGCGAATCTTCATGCTTTGAAGTTGATAAATAGAGTGGACTTATGCAAATGGAAACTACTGGAATTAGGGTGTCTACCCGTTTTCTCAAGCGGGGCTTACGCTAAGTCTCTTACTGACTTAACCTTATTATGAACGCATGTTCCATATTTTTACGCCTACATAAATATTTTGAACTTGTAGACTTCGGTTCGTTCATCAACATACTCGGTTTCTGGTAATCACGAGAAGTGTACATATGAAATCAAGGAATTAATTTTGTGCTAGATCCCTTTTAGTGCCTAGGTTTTCTGCTCATGCAACACACCGAACAAGTTGAGTAGCTATCGCCGGTTTACTTGTTTCTAAAGGCTAACATGTGGGACAGAGGTCCTCACCACTTTGGATCTTACACACAACCACAATGAATTAACGCTGTCACCTCCTCGATGCAGTGGACCCCTACTTTCCTCTCTCTGTGTCAGCGGAGCCACACACACGTAAATTGGGTTGACCAATTAACACTGACCGTTGGGGCCACTCTGTCTTCGATGACATGCATCCGGCAAATCAGATAACGACAAGAGACTATATAAGAGCCCATGTTAATTTCGCCAACACAACGTTCATAAAGCTGCTGTTGTCATAAAGGTTTGCAACCGTTCTCATTGGTTGATGTTGTAACCGTCACGTTCATGATTATGAATTTGCGTACATGTTTCATCACTGAGTCTTGTCTCCTTTGAGAATCTTTAGAGATTAATATAATTGATTTCGCAGGCCCCAGTTGCCTTGTTTCATTAAAACCTTTCTTTGTCTACCTCCGTTTCTATGTTCTTACAGGAGAATGTATTGGAGAGTCTGGTTGCTTCTCTTGGTCATCAATGTTGGTAAGACATATCTGTGGTATAGACTGCGTTTCTGTTTGATCAATGCAATTGTTTCTGTGTCTACTTAAACAATAGATTAGTTTATCAATTATGGTTTAAGTAGATGCATTTGATGTCCATTTGTAGGAGCATAAATGGCTGTTCTCAAAACTTATGACCGAAAAATGTGTGAGCCAAAACCATATTGGCTTAGTGCTTCCGGTCTTTGTGCATTTATGCAAGCATAACGACTGCACAAACAGTGGTCACCTGGTTTTGTCTGATAAAGTTTGATTGATTGGTTTATCTATTTTTAAGGAATACGGGATTAACCATGTTCGTAAAACTAAACATGTGTGATAATTTGGATTGGAAGACTAGTACATGCTTCGATTGTTCCACATGCAAGAAAGTTGTAGCAACACACTGATTACAGTGTACTTGTCCACATTTCCTCCATACTCTGACACCGAGTGAACTACTCTTTACAAAACTGAGACTCTACTTATCTTTTTAACTGACAGCAACAACAGTCAGGCTGCAGAAACGCATGTCGGGAGGTAGGCCGCTGACATACTGGGAACACAGTTGGTTGGTCCGGATAACTGAGCAACCTTCAATTGCGCTCCCACGCGAAGTGATAACGTGCACTGGTGCGATAATCTCCGAATACTTCGTGCTAACTGTGGCTAGTTGTTTCGGGAGAAGTTC
The DNA here is from genome assembly GCA_944474145.2 of Dicrocoelium dendriticum. Taxonomy (NCBI): domain Eukaryota; kingdom Metazoa; phylum Platyhelminthes; class Trematoda; order Plagiorchiida; family Dicrocoeliidae; genus Dicrocoelium; species Dicrocoelium dendriticum. Next base: position 21,007,711 of record OX104067.1, on the reverse strand, counting down.
GATCGCAGTGAGCAAGTGAGATTTAAAGCACAGAACAGTTCATTCACTACTACCATGTGATTTATTTTTCTGTTCATGTGCGTTTCGTCTTCTATCAGATTAGCTGTTCTATGTACGAGGGGACAAACAAACTTCAGGTTGTTCTTATCTGCTATCTTAGCTTAACAAAGGTGTTTCTATAGGAAACTCCTCGAACAACGTGTAATTCATGTAATTGTTTAAACAGGATTTGTCGCGTGGACGCAGTTGACTTATCAATAACACATACTTGACGGCCTCCGGTTTCGGATTTGCCTGTCACTGTGGTCAGCCACAGGACCCCTGAACCTCGCGATGGACCAAGGGTGGCTTGCGCTGCACCACCCAAAGCTCCAACCACATACCCCAAATGCAGTGTAAACCAGAATGATTAAGACCGGGAGGCACGTGGATGGGAGCCAGGTTTCATCAACGGAGCTGGCCGACACTTCTTCACTGGCAAGCACAAGCACGCTGTATATAGGTGAAACTAGCGCACACCATGCGCTCCACACAATGCTCCACACTGAGTGCACGAAACCCCTCTTCGAGCCTAGCACGGCCACAAGGACAGGGCACTCTATCCCCTCCAGCAACGACCACCAGTCTTTTGGGTCCATTATGGACGAGGTAGTGGGCGATAGAGAGGTAGGCACCTTCTCAACGTGCACATCAAGTGCAGCCACACCGGGGATATCAAGCAACAGCCAATTACTTGAGACGACAGGATAAATAATCGAAATCGCACAATGCATACAGATACGGTGACAACTCTTTGTTAAATCAGCATATGAAGTAAGTTGTTTAGCAACGAATCCGCGATAAGTAAAAATGTCTAAAAGTTACTTTAAAATATTCAAAACGCAAAAAAATTATCGAAGATAAGCGAAATTAGCATAAGCAACTTGCTCAGTTAATGGAAGATTATTCAGGTAGGCAGAACAGACCAAATAAAGTGGAATTAAATTTATCCAGCATAAAAAGACGTAGATTACGTACAAGTAGGTTTAACCTAACTGTTGTGAAAGAGCACCAAGAATGCAACATCAGCTTCAGCATATAAACATGCATAATAACAGGCATACACAAGTTGTTTGTCATGAAACCACTGACGGGTAGCGACTGTCTCAACACTGCATATTTAGTAGTTGGGATATTTTATTGCTAACATATTTGGCGGCTTGCAACCGCTAAAAATATAAAAGTTCAGTGCTGTGTAATGGTGTGCGGTCTGCGTGAAACAGAGCAGAAGCTCAAGTCGAGCCCTTTAGACAGATTTTCCTATTCATTGAACTGTAAAGGTACACGAAAGAAATAAGTGTGAACACAGTTATTTTATCCTTGCACTTTCGAATAACGATGGCTGTCCAGGTTTTACAACCCATCTTGTATCGCTGACACGTGGAGAAATGCGAGCTGTTTGATGGAAGGTTCCGCCGATTACGCGAAGACCACACATAGATATAACAAATACTGATCTGTCTTAATTTCACATGCCGTTAACCACTAAAATTCCTTTTATACACGAAGCAGATGATCAAAAGTTTACAATCCAGCTGACAATACAGTCAAGTAGATTGTCGATGAATTTACTTCTCTTTCTGGATCTGCTTATCCAGGAACGGCTTTCAGTACTTCACTTATGACATTTTCAAACATCGTTTTCATACCACACTTATCTCCCCGTACTCTGTTGATAGAACGGAATATCCAGGCACCTATTTTAGAGACTTGACTTCTTTGTGATTCTAATGCAAACTGAATGAGGAAAATAGGGGCAGACAGCTGGAATATGTTATGGTTCTTGATGAGAAACGGTAGCTCTAATAAGATTCTGCGCTGTTTCACGTATAACTGTTCTATTTTCAAAACTTCGCTAATACAAAGTCTTTGTTCTGTCGTCCATTGATGTTCGCTTTATTTGATTTGTACGTAACATTTTACTCTGCCATCATCTCCCTGATGGATATAAGCAACTATGGTGCACCTGATATTACTGTCCTAAAACATTGTTTCATACATGTTAAGGAGCAAATCATCGACAACTCGTATACGTGCCTGTTACTGTGGTTATTTCCATCATGATTGTGGATACAGCAATACAACTCACCTTAGTTGTTTGTTTAGTCAATTTATATTTTTTTCTTCCTCAGGTTCAAACTTTCATCATGGTACATCGAGGTGCAGCCGTGGAACCGAGCGTATACGGTGAGCAATGCAAGCCAAAATGTAATGTCTACGCACCACAAATTGTAATGTATTCGATTTTTCATGGCATCAAAACAAGGTAGAATACTGAATACTCTACAGTAAGATGAAAGTAGAAGTTTAAATCTGTGCATATTCATCAGTATCTAATCCAAAATCTTATACAATACATCTGTCATTAACGAGCTCTATGGCTGCAACTAATGCTCGGCTGTACAAGAACGGTTGGTGTCTCATGCATATTACCACGCGGTGTGATGCATTGGCCGAGGTTCACGGTATCGTACGCATCAACTTAAATAAATGGAGATACCATGAACATTTAGGGAATACTTTGCTTTGATTTAAACAACTCAATCAATATGTAATGGATGGCGGCTGCTAACTTTGCCCCATGCACCACCATATCAAGTCAACCAAATCTACAAACCAACAGATGAGCAATGTGTTGGTTTGAAGGAGATGGTAGCGGTAGATGTGCCGTAACCGAGATGAAGGGCTGCGTGAAGCTGCCACGTGACAGACAAGGTTTACACAGGGACCCATGAAATTTTGGCTGCAAAACCCGTAGTTGGCGTCACATGGAGTTGCCTGCAGGCACACTCTCTACGTTCCTTTGTGTCGGGCTGATTCATTACTTGGAATATTAGCAACGGTTTTGAGCAGGCAAGGCAGTACTATTAGCACTTATTTCCCTGCTTACATTATCTATATTCCGTCTGCTAAAAACAAATGCGTAGTACCATCTGAATCAATTCAGTATATATTTGACGAATGAATTAACGAATGTGATGAAAGCCGTTTGAAAGTCACGAGGACAAATGAATCACATTCACGATTGGTGAATATGTTTTCTGCATTTAATCGGATATGTTGTATGTCTTTTAGTTTATGGGTTAAGACAAGCATATTGCAAACAGGCAGTCAATAAACCGTATCCCGTCCATTTCCAGATTGGTAGCGCAATTCAAGAGAAGTAAGTCCGCGGTGGTTAAATCTAAAGTAACTGGTTAACTTGTTATAAGTTTGTAACAACCGTATTGGTGCAAAACGGTTCAGACTCCACCATCACATCTCCTTCTTACAAGTGTTCCGAGTGGTTACTGCCTTTACAATACAATGCGGCTTTTCCATCCTAGATGGGTACAGAAACAACGAATTATCTACCCCAAAATTCACAACGCTTTCGTTGTGCGTATCCATATGACGGATTTCTACCCATAACATTCAACTCACCCCACTACTCTGCTGTAATCATTACGCAGACCAAACTGCTTATAATGTCATACGTTAATTGGCGGCTAAAGTTTGGTAAGCTCCTCGCTTGTTGAAGGAGCTACCCTGTCCTCTGCACGGCAGTAACGTGTAAGTCAATGGATAGTGAGCGGCGCTATATCACATGTGTTAACTTATTCACTACGCTAGTTGTCTTCCCCCGTAGTCTAGTATTCTGAACCACGGGCTGGCAACAGTCTAGTTGCGGCTTCGAGCCCTACCAGGATCCGGTAGAAGACGCATTGCTAACGATTCCCGAAAGGACGAAAAGCGAGTACATTGCTTTTCTGGCCGTATCACGACTGTCTAAGTGAGTCTAGATGTGACGAATTTCTACCTATACCGTTCAACTCACCCTACTACTTTTCTGTTATCCACCATTAATCATTCAATTTTGTGTGCACAACAAGTAAACAACCTAACTTGCTAATGCAGGAGGGATGTTAATCTTCCACACAAATGACCCTCATTCACCCATGCGCCATCCTTGTCAGATGATATACACACGGTACTGAACAAACTAAGCGTTAAAAGCTCGAGCAGACACTGTAAAACCCGAGTAGAAAGAAGGAGCAGATACTTAGACCCCAATCGGACTACCCATTTGTACAAACTGACTCAGTTGTCTGGTTTACTGTGTGTTGACATAAAGATTGTTAATATACATCAATAAAGGCATGCTCTTAAGCAGATAATGAAAGCAACCGCAGTAGTCGTCAAGTGACTAGATTAGAGTTCTCCTCAAATAAATAATAAACAGACCCAGAATTGCATGCATTTCTTGCCAAAGATAAATTACCAACTTAGTTTCCAGCGTCAAGTTAGTTCTGCAAATGTGGGGCTATTCAGAGGATACTCAGGATAAAACTAGGTATCATCACGCGGCGTAAAAATTAATGATGAACAGAACGCAATAACTGTCTGGCATATTAATATAAAGACTCCTCCGTCCACCGTATCCTGAAACAGAATATATAAGTAGAAGTTTGATTACACTAACACTTGACTTGAAAGCATTTGAAAAAAGAAAAGTTTGCGAAATTTTCGGACACATGGCGATTACAATCTACTAATAACTTGCTTATTTCCCTCGTTCATTCAAAGGCTAACTTCCTATTCAAGTCCAGAGCTGCTTAAAGTCATCGGTAAATATATACACCAGGGTTATCTAGAAAGTGAGTTAATTACACTATTTGATATCACTCAACCCTCCACACGTTTTGCTTGTGCGTTATTACTTCCAATCTGGATACTGAATATACGGTTTTAACAATAACCATAAACATCTCTATTAACTTGTGGTTCGGTGAATTGTATGCATCGTAACAATAAAAAATTCTTGTTTAAAGTGTATCATGCCATACTGTTTTTCCAGCGAACCAGCAGAGCCGCGGTAACATTGCGCTCCTTCAATCGGAAACATCACTGAACGGAACCAAAGGAATGATGGAGTTTGGTAGGATTCTGAGGCCAGGGTACGGTTCAGTACTACCACCTGCGGAGAACGTCACAGGCGTGTACATCGGGTGGTACGAGCTCGCCCCAGTCGACGATCGCGTTACACCACAATCAGCTAGCATGCGTGTCCTTTCGAACCAAGCTTGTCGCAACGCAATTGGTCAAGTGTATGACGAAGCTTCGCAGTTCTGCGCAAGTCTATTGCCTTCTTCTGGGGTAAAGCTTGACAAAGTGAGTATCTTGATTTGCTCACTATCATACTAGTTTTGCCTGCTTACCACTCTAGAAAGACAAGCATTGATGTTTGCCTTAACACGGCATCAAACGTCCTGAGTTTGTAACAATGGCTTCAAATTACTGGTTAGCTAAATTAGTGAGCACTTCAGATTTGACTTTACAGGCATGTACTTATTATAAATTTACAACATCCATATTATAAGCTCATAATTTCCATAAAATAAACCAACACAGCACACAGTCAGCAGTTTCAGCAGAATGACCCCCAGCTTAAGTACATGTTCGAGTAAGCTTTCATCGATTGTACTCATCCATCACGGTGAGAAGCTAGAATACAGGACGTGTAAATAAGGAGCATGCGTTTGGGCGGAGCTGAACTTCGTGAATCGGAGCTATAAACTGTGGTTAGTGTTAGATTAACACTGCACGCACTACAAACCGACTACCTCTGAGTCTCTCTAGCTCAACAATGCTCGTTTATGAGTTAGTTTCATTCCTCAGTTAAAAGAATGGTCCCATAACACAATCCAAGATCTTGCGTGCCTCTATCCGAACACGTGAAGTCAAATCGAGGCTTCACATGAACACTCGGACACTTTCTTTTTACAAGTTGTTTCTTAGAGTTGTTACATTCCATACTTGCAAGCATGTTCTTAGCGGACTTCATCGTGGAGTGCACCCCGTGTGGTTGCCTGGTGCAAGTGTTTACAACGTAAACTTGTGAATCTGACTGATCTGAATTGTGCTTATCACATTTTCTAGTTGTTTGATACTTGTGAGAGAGAGCAGCCACCCACTGACTAATTTGGATTAGCCCAAATTCTTGAGATATTATGCATCTAGACTACAGTTGTCTGATAAAGGTGGGAATTTTGCCATCGTTGCGAATTTGCACAACGTCAACATGTCTTGGCGCCCGCAGCTTCATCGTCCCAATCACTGGTTTGCAATAAACCGATCACTAGAGAGCAGTAACACCGACTGTCGGGTTTAAAATTCTATACATTGCGCCTCATGGGAGCCAGAGTTTATACGTGTACATTCAAGTGCTTTTCGCAAGTGCAGATTATGCGGATTTCTACAATTTCTAGGCATTCATCTTTTTACCGGAGACATACGTTAAATCGCAAATGTTGCTAATGGATATTTTTGTACGCGACACATTGCTTGAACTAAGACGTCCGCATACTTGTTATACTGGAGTTTGACAAACACGTACTCCTTGGGATTGTTGATTGTAATGTGTTCCCATTATACAAAATCAAGTTTCTTCTTATCAAACACTCAGAGCCTAGAAATGACAAGGAAACTTTTTATCTCTCAACTGGGAGTAGCGGAATGCCCCACATGTGTAAACTTTATTACCAACCTATACAACAGCGTTCACCGTGGATGCAAGCGCCGTCTTCGTATGTAGTGGCTCATGATCGGAGTCCCTTGTTGGCGTTCTCACACGGTTGACATTTCGCTCCAAACCAGTCTACGTTACTTGGTCATCAGCTGGCATAGTAGACTTTCCTGCTAAGCTTCCATTAGAAGGACCAAATATATAGTGAAAACGTTACAAAGAAGGTTGAGTTGTAGCTGCCAGTTTAACGAACAGTAAATTAAGCTTAGGTATTCCAGATAACATTATTAGTCTTGTCTGTCGTACCGACAGCGAATGTGGCGAGTCCTTTAGATATATTTAAAATCCTCTTCAGTATGTTTGCTTTCATTATATAATTTGGTCTTGTCAACCCGTTTTAGTCCAGTTGTACCCCCTAACATTAGTCGCTGAAAGCTAGCAACGTTGGCGTTAAAAAAACAAGAGTTTCAAATTTCGCACTGTCCAATTCGGTTACTGAAGTTTCCGCAAAAATAAATTTGACACATGGTAACTGCCGATCTTCTGGAGCATCCGTAACCTAGTCAATCCGACCACATGTTTTATCCCAACGGGTTTACGATGCGTTTACCTGCAATTTATTCGAGTCTCATTGCCAATAATGATCTCAGAGATAGTTGAGCGATTGAAAGTAACAGCCTGGCTTTGTGAATATGAGTGAACCTACTCTCCGCCTGGTATCCGTCGCCGAATAGTGCTTATAAAAAAAACGACAACTGGCTCAAGCACTGACGATGCTTTCACGACAAGCAGTGAATCGTAGGCGACGTATTGTTCAGTGGGGCAAGAAAATCAACCGTTTAGCAACCAGTTCTGTTTGTCTGATTCTCTAATTAGTGTAAACAGACCCAACATGTATGTATTCTTACATTGCAGGAGTCCAGTGGTGGTGTCTTCGTTGTGCAAATCGGGGCGACTAATTTCATCGCCGGTTTATTGGCTGGACCTGCGTTGAGAAATGGGCTGCTGCTTTTTACTCGTGTTTCATTTTACCATGACTGGATTGATCAAAGGTCGCTTGAAATATAATCGTTCTTACCTCTTAAATAACTAACCAATACAATTGTCCAATCTTCCTCCTGATTGTTGTACTGTTTAAATCCAGTGCGTTTTGCTTTAGTTGCATTAAATTTATGCAGAGGCCAGTCCACGGATGGTAGTGCGTTACTAGGGGTTTAACAAAGTGTAGGGAATCCAACTGCATTATCAGTAGTGGGTGATCAATGAAATAACGTTGATATTAGTGCCGAAGTTTAGGATTGTTTGGGTATTTCTTCTACCGTTCCATTCGAGTCCTCAGGCAAACATTTGAGTATTTGTTAGTGTTAATAGGGTTATAGACCCCCGTGTGTGTCGGTCAATAAATTGGTAGATCAGCTGTTCAAGTCCGAATTATTAATGCACTATACGGTAAGAACCGGCGCTTGCATTTCTTTGTCTGTTCGGACTCACCGAATTTCAGCCACTTTTAGCGTCGAGCTGCGAAAACTAATACGCTTATTGCTCCTCGATTAGCACTTCTCTGATACTCTATTGACTACTCTCTTTTTGAATCGCGAGTGGAAAAATTGGTTCATAGCAGGCGAGGATATGTGTCAACAGTCAGCACTGATATTTGCTGGAAATATTCCTCATGCTTGTTGCTCCACTGATAAATTTTCCTTTGAAAGGCATTGGCGATTTTGATCACTATAACAGATTTGAGCAAGAAATGTTTCAATTGGTTAACCATTCATCACACTTGCCAACAATCGTTAAGTCAGCGGGAGGAGGCACCTCCTCTGTTGTGCTGATTTTCTGGCAACATGTTTTAGTTCCCCCCAAACCCAGCACTTGCCCGTGAAACACCCGTGTTCTTTTATTTTATTCGATCTCCTCAGGTTACAGTTCGGCCTTTCTTTCATTGTAACGTATCTGTAGTTTATGAAGTCCAAGATGGCTTCTCTCTCGAGCCATAAAGTTGCCCAACGAGTTAGCAGGTATGCAAAAAATTGTTAGATAGCCAGTCTTATGTTCAAGTCGGCCGCTCCTGTAGGATCTCACTGTATCCCTTCAGAATAATGAGCAAGCAAAGCCATAGATCGTCCCAGTTCTGTTCCAAGATCGGTTCTTTGAAAAGGGCGTCGTGTTAGAAAGCTTCAGTGTCGTGGAAATTAGTGAACATCCTCCCCTTTAATACCACAGGTAGCATATGGCCTAGTGTCATCAACTTGTGGCTTTAGGCGTTTTCGGGTAGATGCATACATGCAAATCATAGGATTTCCTAGTGACGATGAGCACTTATCCAGTCTATCGGCTGTGTACTCATGGCTTTAACTGCTAAACGGAACGAACGCTGTAATTCTTGTGCAAAACTTTAGTAATAAGATTTGGCAATTTTTCTACGTAGCAAAATAACTGGCCTGGCGGATTCGGTCGTTGACATGTGGACACACCTAGAATTTCTTCACAACCTTAGCAAGTGTAACTAGACTTGGGAAAATAATATCAGCGGAAGCCCAACACGAGTGAACAAAGAGCCAAATCCGAGGACCTGAATTAAATCGGCGCTCTGAATGAACATCAGGTCCGCTAAAGCAATATGGAACTAGAGCTAGTGACCCGTTTCGTTCTTCGGCATTACATGGATCTTGGTAGTTTTTCGTTTCTTTAACCCGTGTCGCTGCACATTTTGAGACTAGCCGTGTTTCACTATATTCTACTAAGACACTGTGAATTTTGAGCAGTATGTTGACAGTGGTGTCTGAATGGAGATGAAAATATGATGGATATCATTGAATCGACGAGGCTGATAAAACGATCTTTGACATCCTACGTTGTCCAGCGCTGCTTATTGTAGAGTTTTGCTAACGTCAACCGGTCGACAACCGGGCAGAAACGTAACCTGATTTGCATAATTTTTACATGTTTGTCATCAAGTTAGAGAAGATGAATGTGACCGCAGATTGGACACAATTATCTTGGCCTTCCGACGGCTGCAATAAAAATTTGCTGGTCATAGAACAGGCATACAGTTCTGTTGCTGTTTCACTCCCCAACTGTTAAATTTGCTAGGTCGTTCTGTTTGTGCTTGGGTCGGGGTCAATACACTGATCTCGGATTTGACATCTTTACCTCAGTAGCTAATCGGCCAAACGGTTGTTTGGTACATGGATAATGCCTGAATGGAGTAAATGGGATACCCGCCGCCGATGCAAGCTCACCACCTCTGCGTTGGCCGGTTGTGCAGCTTGGAATTTTCGTAGGGCATTGCGAAACTGCGCAAATTCCTTCCAAGCAAGATGGTTATAATATAAACCGAACCGAACGAATGATAAGCGCGAGCGATCAATAAGTAGGAGCACCCCAAATTAACTCCAGTTCAAGAAGGAACAGTCACAATATTTCTGATAAGGCTTTTATCCCAGTAATTCACAAGCTACATACCAGATCCTAGTCCGGATTTGTACCAGACGCGTTTCGCTCTATGGGGGCTCCACCATTAGTGCGAATTCCCTCGGTCCTCTAAGTAGGATCGAAACCATGACCGCTAGGGACAAATGCCTCTCAGCCAGCAGCTTAAACCACTGATCCATGGGGGACGATGGTTGGGCTACATATGTTGCGAATGAACTATGATATACCACAACCTATCTTTCACTGTCACAGACAGTGGTTATCATGCGAGATGATGTCCTCTCGCTAGACGCTATATCCATGGCATCTGAACATATGGGAGGCCATTATATTTTATATTACTCGCGAGCAGCAGGAGTTTAGTTGTAATTCTGGTAACCTTATCATCCCATCAGTTCATAAGCTACATAGCATAGCCTAGTCAGGAAAAGCAGCACACGCGTTCCAGTCCCACCTGAACTTGAACTCTGTCATATGGGAAGTAGCAACGGTTAATTGTAAGTGTACCAAAGGAAAATGGTATATCAAATTTGTGCGCAGTGGAACATTACCTTCCACTCCTTAATAACATATTTTCGGATTATTACAGTGTTTTGCTTCTGATTTGGGAGGGCTCTCCTCACAACCACAGTTTGCCTTCCTACCGGGGATAGTAACAGCTTACATGGATCTTGAGTACTCCGCTATGCGTTGCTAATGATGATAGCTAGTGTTTTCCTTGGCACGATAGTTAAATAGTCGGTGGTTTTAGGTAGTCGCATTGCAGTAGGGTCATCAAGCCTATCTTGCTTCAAATAGCAAGCATTATAAATAATGTTTGTGTTCATGATTAGGTTTACCGAAACCAGTCCCAGTCAGACGGTCATTGCATATGCTGGAAAGCGTAACATCCGTTGGAAAAATCCACTGCACCTTATTGGATCTTAACTCGTGACCTAGCACTAACAAGCAAATGACTTATTCCGCCATAATTGACCTTTGTAACTAACTACTAGATGTGGAAAAGCACGATTGTTCTTCCACTTACTTGCATGTTTTGGTACACAAGCCCATTTGCAGGCTAGCATACACGATGCGAAACCTAAGGTTCTCAGGCGGATACTTCTTAGTAGAAAGGAGGAGGATTTATGTTTTTGAGAGGGGTGTCACAGCCGAGCTAAGTAGGAGTATAATCAAAAGTGTGGCACTAACACTCTGCAGAATTTTACTTGTAGTCTATAGGTGAATGATTCCTAACAGACATATTGGTACAATGTAGTCGGAGCGACTTTCCTCCCCGTCTTATCTGTCTCTAGCCGCAAGTGAAATAACAAAGGAATTTATCACATGTAGGGACATCTAAGCGACCGGGATGGAGATTAAGTTCAGGCATTTGATAACTAGTGCAAGCGCTGCTTCAAAGTTGTTTCATAATTAGAGAAGCTCAGTAAAGTGCAGGCTGGAAATATTAGCCTTTTTGCACTAATTTAACTGCATGAAACTTCACTAAAATTGAACAACAAATTTAATATCGAAATAAATCGGAGGAAAGGAACTAAACATGAGCCCGGAAAGGGCTGTAACATTGGCGCAACCACTAAAAATGGCAATCCAAAAAGATACCATGAAAGTAAACTGTACCCTAGCGCAATGGAACAACCAGGGGAAATATTAATACCGTGCGAGCATCCCTATTTAGCGGCTTCACTCAAAAGTTTGTCCGTTGTGTGCTGTCCTTCACTCCTCACAACCATGTGAGATGCATATTTTAATATCTGTGTGTCTGAGTGAACAGACACGGAACTAACTTTCCAAGCGCAGCTTGCTACGTGAAAATTGGTGTATACTCAAATGCACGGCGCACGTCTGAACAGGTATTCGCCTTTAGTGTCTAATCTCTGACGTTGAGATGGAAGCCGTATACTTTCGACAGCCAGTTTACGAAACAGAACCTGCTTGATTTTTGTCATTCCAGACTTCCCATGAATCAAGCAGAAACGAGTAAACCTGAGCTTAGCATTGTACCGCGTATATATTGTAACTAGAACCAGTTTATCCAAACATTCCACGATCTCATGAACATGCTGAATGTGAATCTCGGACACACAACCAGGACTAGTAGTGTGATTTTCGTGACACTGTGCTGTTGGAAGACGTTGTGGCTGCTTCTCTCTTAAGCCTGCCAAGATCCGCAAGCTAAACACAGTGCGGTGCAAGGATAATAAAGTAGATGCTTCAAATTAGACAGGTGGTACTTAGGCTAATGGAAAGTTGGTAGTCATTTCGGAACCGATTGCAAGCGAGCTCGGATTCAAATCCACAAAATATAGTTTCCATATTTAAAGCGTGCATTAGCAGATAACTGAAATCGGACATCATTCCAACCGCCCTCTAGTAGCATGGCTAAAAGATGAGGATAATATTGTACACTCCTGCAGCTACACCACATACACAATGAAAGGCTAATTGCCAGAAGTGCTATGTGATATTCAACTGAACACGTTGCGAAGTCATTTACAATCATTACACCAAAAAACGGCTAGCGGCGGACACATCAACGGTAGGCCCAAATCATGTCGGAACAATGTGTTTCAATTTGTTGCTGAAAGCTGAACATCCTTGCTGCGTGTACAGCGACTCCCAAACCCTTCTAAACAAAATGGCGGAAGTTCAGTTGCGTCAGGCAACAAACGCATGGGCTTTCACTTTCATAACCAAGACTCATTTGCGCACAGAGCTTATGGATTCCGTGATAACGATCCATGGAATGTCACTCTTCCGAAACGATTGTCCCAGCAGAAGAGGTGGGATAACTTTGTGCAATCGCAACGATCTTACAATGCAAAACAATGGAAAAGTCTGAGATAGGAATTACCGGTTCAGTATTGTGCCGTTTATATCGCAGATGCCATGACAACTGCTTCGTGACAATCGTTCTTCACCCCACGTGTCCACTTCCAAGATGGACACCTGCCTATTATCGGCCTTGACAAAACTTTTAATCTCAACTTACAGCCACATGCTTATCTCAGGCGATTTTTACCTGCACGACCTTGATTCCTCGGGATCCCAGAAGTAAAGATCCAAGGCCGGACTACATGTAATTATCACAACTATCCCCTTGCACAACCACATCTGTTCCCACCAAGTTGGGTTTATCTGGTTCCGGATTTGCCTGTCGCTGCAGCATCCATAGGGACAGCCAAAGTACGCTTGCGTTTATAAAGAGCCCATGAGTGGCTTGCTTTTAGCCACTCACTGTTACTTTCACACATTTCGAAGGAATATGACTGGGAGTCATCCGGATGATAAGCACGTTACAGCAACGGAGACGGCCCACAATCCTGCAACATGCACAGCAGCAGCAGCATTCAGCTCAGTCTAATTGGGGAATCATGCACATCAGGTGTAAGAAAAGGCGGTGGTTGGGCAGTAGCCCAATCCAAAATGGATGTATTGAATATGATATACGTAAACTGGTAAAAGCGAAATCACTTTATGCAGATATAACCATCCCGTATCATAAGAAGTCCAGAAACGTCAAACAAGTGTGTACAGGCGGACATAAAAATGTCTGACCAAGTTAGGCTTCCGTCACTAGGGATGTTCAACGGTCAAATAAATGAAAGGCACTGCCCAGAAAAAGTAATGAAATTGCATCAAAACGGGTCTTCAGAACCAAAATTATGTACAGCATATAACATCCAAAATCACGGCTGCGCTGAAAAATGCATCCCAATAAGTATTAAAAAACAAATACCAGGAGACGTAATTTGTGCCATGAGGACATCACTTCGTGCATTCATGTAAATCACAAAGTCATAGAAATCGGAACATAATCAAACGGTGATCATCGATATCAAAAAGTATGGGCTACCACGGTAGGCTTAGAGCAAATGTCAGCTGATTTTGAATGCACAGCCTTATTGGTTCTCGATCAATAACAATGCGTCCAACAGCCTTAGGATTTAGGCTACTGATCGAGCAGCAGGACTGTGGAAGACTCATCAGGATTGACTCGGTGACCAGTAGTCAGAAAGGGCCTTGTGACTGCTCAGTTAGCTAGGTTTCCCCAGTCAACTGCTTCCCTCGACAGAGCTTCCATGCGGCTGCGTACCCACTTTGGGATGTGTTCATTGATTCTGACACCAAAACGTCGGTTAGTGCATTCGATGTAGCCATCTCTACAGCTAGAACGAAATTTGTATAGACAGTGGAAAATGCACTAATTTGTCCTCGGTGTCTTAATCGAACACATTAGCATAGGTCTAGTCAAGTTGAGGAGTCTCAATTCTGCCGTGTTGTACACTGTTTTCAATGAGCACTTATGCGTTTCTCAGCGATATTTAGTACACCGTCACCTGTGAGTAGTAGCTCAATAAAAATGGGCTACTCTAGGGTTGATAGAGTACGATCATTCCTGTTGTATTACAGTGGCGCTCCATACGCTTTGATCGATAATCGTTGGCTTTCAGCATGTTAAGTAGTAAGGTCCTTTCTGCTTCTATGTATTCTGGGGTGCAAATCATGTTGGCTCGACAAAATGGTGTCCAGAGAAGACGGCGTTTGTGGTTGATTGGACAGAAACTCCTAAAATGCAAATATTGGACAGTCTAGGTAGGCTTTCTGTAGATAGACCTTTTGAATGAACCCTCCGGCCTACGCGTAATCTACACGTATGGATAAGGAAGATAATAGTTTTCCTCAACCTCACTCATCATGATGAGATTCGGAAGCACTTTATTTAGCGTCTCGGTCGCATGCGCGTTGTTCACCTCGAAGTCTATGGTTAGTAATTGTATATAGTGTCTGAGCGTGTGATATTATCTGCCTTTTCTTCAACCATACCACGAATACGTCAGCGATTAACGGACCTAGTGTGCTATCCAGTACCACACAATCACCCTACCAATAAGCGTTCCCTATGAATAAATACTTGACGATTTTTGTGCACAAAAGGAACTTGTTCGCCAGCTATTCCGTAGGAAGCAGTGGTCGAACTTTTGTGTTTATATAAACTCACATAAATAATCAACGGTATCGTTCAAATGGATGGAAAAGAGTCTGAAGAATGAGAGAAAACAATGGTTTCCTTTCAAATTTAAACAGTCCGAAAACTTTAGATGTTCAAAAAGGTTACGCAGAGTGCGTTTCATGATGGATTTTCTTTGCAATTTCAGTATGCTGTTCAGCCATTTGGCCATAGTATATTATGTCGAATTAAACATGAAGATGATTTGTCTTTTGGAAATTTCTTCTTTAGGAAGCTTAGGAAAGCAGTACGTTTGTGGAGTATGGGTATCTGCAGGTTTCAGCGCCTTATATTAGTCAGCAGAGATGAATCTATGAAGCCTGAGGTTCCGCAATTTAGGACACAGATGCTTTTCTACCCAGCGGACTGTGTCAAAGCATTGTGTTGTCACACCATTTTGTCTCCATCTTAGGTAACTACTCGGACCACTTTGGGAAAAAATGCTACTGCCTTTAGCAGTCTTTAGAATCGTTTTTCACAAAAAGCAGTTGCTTACAAAACCCGCGAAGAGTTGATTGCCGTCTTTGACCCGTTCAAGAATCGTTTAGCAGTACTCGTGCTCTTCTGGTGCACGATACGTGGGTGGCACGACGTGGTGCCTACCACAGAGGATTGATGAACACATTCCGGCATGGTTTTACAAAGGCGAAGTGAGGTCTTCAGACAGCTCAAACATGTCGCACCTAAATGAAGGTGGCCATACAAATTCAGATAATGACTTGAACGTCATCTAGTCACTATCTGAACACTTCTCCCAAGGATTCTTCAAACAGCTCTTCTCCATCGCCGAAGCTATTTACATTCACTATCCTAAGCCGGAATTATGTGTACAAAAACTATTCATACGGCCGATACTACTACCTTGGCCAACGGACACTGTTACTTAGTTATTTGGTTGTTATCTTACCTACTTAAGTACTTTGAAATAAGGATCATTGCTTATGCACGTTTATTTATTTTACTTGGTTTACCATCTCTATCACTTCCTTAAGTTATTGATTTTGATCATTTAAACAGTCCAGAAGTGAATCCTCGCCCAAGTATTTCATTTCCTCACAATCACTATTATGTAAATGTTTGGGCCTGATGAGATTTTACCGAAAAGTATTCCTCACCCTGAACTGATTTCTAATATTGATTCATATAACGACATCCTTGTTCTGTTTCACTGCACTTATTGCTTTATTATGTTATGCAGTGAGACAAGTTTGGTGTTGTATTCGAGCGCTTAAGTAATAATGGAATATGTCTACAATCTCGTTTTATAACCAAGCATCGTTTTCGGAAAACGCTGGAGTTAAACGTTGAAGCTGGTTGTAGAGATCGGCAATACTAGCATCCCAGAATGGTTGGGGAATCCAAAGAGCTTGTGTCCTGAATCGTAATCGAAGTTATAAGTATTCGTTTTGCAACCGGTTGAGGAAAAACGTTGACGTGTCATGGACAACTGTTAAACAAGCAACAGAAAACCTCCCTTTAATAAAGATAAACGGTAGGATGAGGGTATGGCCATGGATAGTAAAATAGGTCCGTTAATTGCTGATGTATTCGTGGTATGGTTGAAGGAAAGGCAGAAAATATCACACGCTCCGCCACTATATACAAGTGCTAATCATAGACTCCGAGGAGAACAAAGTGCATGCGACAGAGACGCCAAATAAAGTGCATCCGAAACTCACCATGATGAGTGAGGTTGAGGAAAATAATTAATTCATCTTCGATATGTGCTGATTACGCAAAGGACGGAGGGTTCCAAAAAAAGGTCTACATAGAGAAACAATACCAAGATTAATTCTGGAAGTTTGTGAGTGGGGTAAAGTATGTAAAAAGTAGAAGCCACGATTAAAATTCACGCACAATAATATGCCTCGACGGGGAGTCGAACCCCGGTACACGAATTTCCGGTCCGCTGCTCTACCACCTGAGCTACCGAGGGCTGACGATTAGGTGCGCAAATTTGAACACATGTCTTCTGCTTGGTGCGCGACGTATTGCCAATAAGCTCACAGTACCTGTCCTGATGTTGCAGATTGGCTCACTCACACGTCACTTCCCAATGGACCGAAGTACCATTCCTTCAAATGTCCAAGTGGCGATGGTAGATTAATATTGGAAGTTTGTGAGTAGTGTAAAGTTCGAAGAAAGTAGAAGCCACGATTAACATTCACGCACAATAATATGCCTCGACGGGGAGTCGAACCCCGGTCCACGAATTTCCGGTCCGTTGCTCTACCACCTGAGCTACCGAGGGCTGACGATTAGGTGCGCAAATTTTAACACATGTCTTCTGCTTGGTGCGCGACGTATTGCCAATAAGCTCACAGTACCTGTCCTGATGTTGCAGATTGGCTCACTCACCCGTCACTTCCCAATAGACCGAAGTTCCTGTCCTTCAGATGTCCAATGGGCGATGGTAGATTAATGGTTGATGTTTGTGAGTAGTGTAAAGTTCGAAGAAAGTAGAAGCCACGATTAAAATTCACGCACAATAATATGCCTCGACGGGGAGTCGAACCCCGGTCCACGAATTTCCGGTCCGTTGCTCTACCACCTGAGCTACCGAGGGCTGACGATTAGGTGCGCAAATTTTAACACATGTCTTCTGCTTGGTGCGCGACGTATTGCCAATAAGCTCACAGTACCTGTCCTGATGTTGCAGATTGGCTCACTCACCCGTCACTTCCCAATAGACCGAAGTTCCTGTCCTTCAGATGTCCAATGGGCGATGGTAGATTAATGGTTGATGTTTGTGAGTAGTGTAAAGTTCGAAGAAAGTAGAAGCCACGATTAAAATTCACGCACAATAATATGCCTCGACGGGGAGTCGAACCCCGGTCCACGAATTTCCGGTCCGTTGCTCTACCACCTGAGCTACCGAGGGCTGACGATTAGGTGCGCAAATTTTAACACATGTCTTCTGCTTGGTGCGCGACGTATTGCCAATAAGCTCACAGTACCTGTCCTGATGTTGCAGATTGGCTCACTCACCCGTCACTTCCCAATAGACCGAAGTTCCTGTCCTTCAGACGTCCAATGGGCGATGGTAGATTAATGGTTGATGTTTGTGAGTAGTGTAAAGTTCGAAGAAAGTAGAAGCCACGATTAAAATTCACGCACAATAATATGCCTCGACGGGGAGTCGAACCCCGGTCCACGAATTTCCGGTCCGTTGCTCTACCACCTGAGCTACCGAGGGCTGACGATTAGGCGCGCACATTTTAACACATGACTTCTGTTTGGTGTGCGTCGTATTGCCAATGGGCCCACAGTACCTGTTCTGATGTTGCAGATTGGCTCTCTCACACGGCACTTTCTAATGAACCGGAGTACCATACCTTCAAATGTCCAAGGGGCGATGGTATATTAATGTTGGATGTTTGTGAGTAGGGTAAATTTTTACATATTTTACATTTAAGTGAATGGTACTTCGGTCCATTGTGAAGTGGATTGTGAGTGAGCCAATCTGCAACATTAGGACAGGTTCTATGAGTCCAATGGCAATACGTCGCGCACCAAACATAAGTCATGTGTTAAAATTTGCGCACCTAATCGTCAGCCCTCGGTTGATAAGGTGGTAGAGCAGCGGACCGGAAATTCGTGAACCGTGGTTCGGCTTCCCTTCGAGGCATATTATTGTGCGTGAATGTTAATCGTGTCTTCTACTTGGTACATACCTAGACTGTCCAATATATGTTTTTTAGTATTTTTGTCCAATCAACCACAAACGCTGTCTTCTCTGGACACCATTTTATGGGGCTATCCTTATTTGCACCCCAGAATACATGGAAGCAGAAAAGATCTTACTATTTAACATGCTGAAAGCCAACGATTATCGATCAAAGCGTATGGAGCGCCACTGTAATACAACAGGAATGATCGTACTCTATCAACCCTAGAGTAGCCCATTTTTATTGAGCTACTACTCACAGGTGACGGTGTACTAAATATCGCTGAGAAACGCATAAGTGCTCATTGAAAACAGTGTACAACACGGCAGAATTGAGACTCCTCCACTTGACTAGACCTATGCTAATGTGTTCGATTAAGACACCGAGGACAAATTAGTGCATTTTCCACTGTCTATACAAATTTCGTTCTAGCTGTAGAGATGGCTACATCGAATGCACTGACCGAAGTTTTGTTGTCAGAATCAATGAACACATCCCAAAGTGGGTACGCAGCCGCGTGGAAGCTCTGACGAGGGAAGCGGTTGACTCGGGAATCCGAGCTACCTGAGCAGTCACAAGGCCCTTACTCACAGTCTGTGTGT
>OX104067.1:20962064-20987951 GCA_944474145.2 Dicrocoelium dendriticum | reverse complement strand
TCTCAAAAATACAAAAACGTCCTACTTGCTAATAATAAGTAATCGCCTGATAACCTTAGGTTTCGTATCTTTGGTGCTAGCCTGCAAAAACGCTTGTGTTCTAAAACTTGCAAGGAAGTGGAGGATCAATCGTGCTTTTTTTCCTTGTTTATTGGTTAGTTACAACAGTCAATCACAGCGGAATAAGTCATTTGCTCCTTAATGCTAGGTCATGAGTTAATATCTAACAGGTTGCAGTGGATGTTTCCGACGGATGTTACGCTTTCCAATATATGAAATGACCGTCTGATTGGAGCTAATTTCCGTACACCTAACCATTAAAGAAAAAAATTCTTTCTAATGCCTCCTAATTAGAGCAAGATAAGTTTGATGATCCTTCTTCAATTCGATGACAAAAACCACTGCCTATTAGACTATCGTTCCACTAAACATACTAGGTATCATCATTAGAAACGCACAGCAGAGTACTCAAGAACCATGTTAGCTGTTACTATCCCCGATAGGAAGAGGTATGGTTGTTGTTATGAGATCCCTCCCAAATCAGAACCAAAACTGTAATGACTCAGAAATATGTTCTTAAGGAACGGAAGGTAGTGTTCTACTGCGCACAAATTTGGTGTACCATTTTCCAGTATTACACTTACAATGAACCGTTATAACTAGCCATCTGGCTGCGTTCAAGTTCAGGTGGGACTGGATTGGGTGTGGTGCTTTTCCAGACCAGGCTCCGCTATGTAGCTTATTAACTGCTGGGATGATGGGGTTATCAGAATTACAACCAAATTCCTGCTACTTGCATGTAATGTAAACGAAAATAGCCTTCCATCTTTTCAAATACTATGGATATAGCGTCTAACGAGAGGACATCAACTCGCATGCTAACCGCTGTCTGTGACAGTAGAAGATTGGTTGTGCTATATCTAAATTAATTCGCAAACTATGTAGCCCAGCCATCGACTCCCATGGATCAGTGGTTTAAGCTGCTGGCTAACAGGTATCTGCCTCTAGCATTCATGGTTTTGATCCTCCTTAGAGGACCGAGGCAATTAACACAACTGGTGAGCCCTAACAGAGCAAAAATATGGATGGTACATTTCCGGACTAGGATCTGGTATGTAGCTTGTTAACTACTGAGATGAAAGCCCTATCAGAAATATTGTAACTGATCCTTCTTGAACTGGTCATTGATCCAGGAGTTAATATGGGGTGCTCCTACTTTTTGATTGCTCACGCTTATCATTCGTTCGGGTGGGTATAGATTATACCGATCTTGCTTGGAAGGAATTTGCGCAGGGTCACAATACCCTAAGCCAATTCTAAGCTGTAAAAGCAGCCAACGCAGAGGTGCTGATCTTGTGCCGGCGGCGGGTATCCCTTTTACGCCCTCCAAGCATTGTCGATTTACTAAATAACCATTTGGCCGATTAACTACTGAGGTAAGGTGTTCTAATCCGAGATCAAAGTATTGACCCCGACTCAGGCAAAAAGAGAACGACCCAGCAACTTTAACATTTGGGAAGGGAAACAGCAACAAGACTCTGTGCCTGTTCTATGACCAGCAACTTTTTATGGCAGCCGTCCGAAGGCCAAGAGCATTTTGTGTCAAATTTGCGGTCACATTCATCCTGTCTAAGTTGATATCAAACATGTAGAAAATATGCCAAGAAAGTTACTTTTCTGCGCGTTTGTCTACCGGTTGACGTTAACAAAACTCTACAAGACACAGCAGTTTTCAATAAGCAGCGCTGAACAACACAGGATATCAATGATCGTTTTATCAGCCTTGTCGATTTAATGATGTCCATTGCATTTTTAACTCGATTCAGACTCCACTGTCAACATAATGCTCAAAAATCACAGTGCTGTAGTAGAATATAGTGAATCATGAAGTGTCTCAAAATGTGGAGCGACACTAGGTTACGAAAAAAGGAAAATTACTAAGATGCATGTCAATCCAAAGAACGAAACGGATCAACAGCTCTAGTATCATATTGCTTCAGCGGACCTGATGATCATTCAGAGCGCTGATTTCATTCGGCTACTCGGATTTGGTTTTTTGTTCACACGTTTTGGGCTTCCGCAGATATTGTTTGCCCAAGTCTAGTTACACTTGCTATGGTTGTTAAAAAATTCTAGGTGTGCGCCCAGACGTCATCGACCGAATCAGCTAGGTCTGTAACTTCGCTAGCTAGAAACGTTTCCAAGTATTTGTACTGTTTTCGACAAGAATTACAGCGTTCGTTCGGTTTAGCAGCCAAAGCCATGAGTACTCAACCGATGGACTGGATAATATAAATGCCCATTGTCATTAGAAAAGCCTATGAGTTGCATGTATGCATTTAGCTGAAAACGCCTAAAGCCACAAGTTGGTGACAATAGGCCATATGCCACCTGTTATTCAAGGGGAGGATGTTCACTAAAGTCGACGTCACTGCAGCTTTCTGCCACCACGCCCTTTTCAAAGAACCAATCTTGGAACAGATGTGGGGAGATCCATTGCTTGCCTGCTCATTATTCTGAAGGTATACCGTGCGATTCTACAGCAGCGACGGACGTAAACACAATATTAGCTGCCTAGAACATGTTCGCATACCTGATAACTCGTTGGGCCGCTTTATGGCTCGAGAGTGACGCCATACTGGACTTCATAAAGTACTGCTACTTTACATTGAATGAAAGATCGAATACAAGAAAACAACACGGGTGTTTTATGGTTAAGTACTGGGTTTGTGAGGAACCAAAAGAGGTTGTCAGCAAATCAGCGCAACAGAAGAGATGCCTCCTTTCATTGACTTGACGATTGTTAGCAAGTGTGATGGATGGTTAATTACTTGAAACTTTTCTTGCTTAGATCAGCTATAGTGATCAAATTCGACAATGTCTTTCAAAGGAAAATTTATCAGTGGATCAACGAGCATGAGGAATAGTTCCAGAAAATATCACAGCTGACTGTTGGCACACATCCTCGCCTGCTATCAACTAATTCTTCCACTCAAGATTCAAAAATACAGTAGTCAATAAAGCATCAGAGACGTGCTACTCGAGGAGCAAGAAGCGTATCAGATTTCGCAGCTCGACGCTAAAAGTGGCTGAAATTAGGTGAGCCTGAACAGATAAAGAAAGGCTAGCGCCGGTTCGTACAGTAGAGTGCTTTCATAATTATAACTTGAACGGCAGGTCTGCCAATTTATTGACCAAAACACACTGAGGTCCATAGCCCTATTAACAAAAGCAAACACTCAAATGATTGCCTGAGGACTCGGATAGGACGGTTGAAGAAAAAACCAAACAATCCTAGACTTCGGCACTAATATCCACATTATTTCATTGACCAACCACTACTGATGATGCAGTTGGATGTCCTACACTTTGTTAAGCCCCTAGTAACGTACTACCATCCGTGGACTGGCCCCTGCATACATTTAATGTAACTAAAGCAAAACGCACGGGATTTAAACAATACAACAGTCTGGAAGAAAATTGGCAATTGCATTGGTTATATTTAAGAGGTAATATCGATTATATTTCAAGCAATTTTTGAACAATCCAGTCATGGTAAAATGATACACGAGTAAAAAGCAACAGTCCATTGCTCAACGCAGGTCCGGCCAATAAACCGGCGATGAACTTATCCGTCTTATTTTGCACAACGAATACACCACCACTGGACTCCTGAAATGTAAGAAAGCATAAATTTTGAGTCTCGTTTACACTAATTAGAATATCAGACAAACCGAACTGGTTGCTGAATGGTTGATTTTCTTGCCTCACTGAACAATACGTCGCCTAAGATTCACTGCTTGTCGTGAAAGCATCATCAGTGCTTGAGCAGGTTGTCGTTCATTTTATATAAACACTGATCTTCAGGAGGGTTCGGAGACAGATACCAGGCGGAGAGTAGGTTCACGCATATTCATAAAGCCAGGCTGTTATTTTCAGTCGCTCAGCTATCTCTGAGATCATTATTGGCAATGTGACTCAAATAAATTGCAGGTAAACGCATCGTAAACCTCGTTGGGATAAAACATGTGGTCGGATTGACTAGGTTACGGATGCTCCAGAAGATCAGCAGTTATCAGTGAAGTAAAATGCCTATGCGCTAAATGTGTCAAATGTATTTTTGCAGAAAAGTCAGCAAACGAATTGGACAGTGCAAGAGTTGAAACGTTTGTTTTTCTAGCCGCAACGTTGCCAGCTTTCAGCGACTAATGTCATGGAATACAACTGGAGTAAAACGGGTTTGCGAGACCAAAGTATATAGTGGAACCAAACATACTGAAGGGGATTTAAAGTATTGCAACATTATTCGCCACCTTCGCTGTCCGTCCGACAACAAAACTGACAATGTTATCTGGAATAACTAAGCTTAATTTAGTGTTCGTTAAAGTAGAAGCTATAGCTCAACCTTCTTTGTAACTTTTTCATTATATATTCGGTCCTTCTAATGGAAGCTTAGGGGGAATGTCAACTACGCCAGCTGATGACCAAAGAACGTAGACTGGTTTGGAGCGAAATGTCAACCATGTGAGATCGCCAACAGGGACTCGGGTCATGTGCCTCTACATTTGAGGACGGCGCTTGCCTCCACGGTGAACGCTTTTCTATAGGTTGATAATAAAGTTTACACATGTGGGGCATTCCGCTACTCCCAGTTGAGAAGTAAAAAGATTACCTGTCTTTTATAGGCTATGGGTGTATGATAAGTAGAAACTTGATTTTGTATAATTGGAGCATATTACAGCCAACAATCCCAAGGATTACACGTTTGATCCACTCCAGCATAACATGTATGCAGAAGTCTTAGTTCAAGCAATGTGTCGCCTACAAAATATCCATTAGCAACTTTTGCGATTTAAGGTATGTCTCCGGTAAAGAGATGAATGCCTAGAAATGGTAGCAATCCGCATAATCTGCACTTACGAAAAGCAGTTGAATGTACACGTAAAAGCACTGGCTACCATGAGAAGCAATGTAAAGAATTTTTAAGCTAGTGGTCAGTGTTACTGCTCTCTATTGATCCGTTTATTGCAAACCAGTGAGTGGAACAATGAAGCTGCGGGCTCCGAGACGTGTTGGCTTTTTGATGGCCCGGCCATATATTCAGCCTAAAAGCGAAGAGCAAGGAATTAGATAGGGGTCATTCTTGTAAGATCGCTTGTGCAAGACAGGAACAGGTGTTTACCAAGTAGAGAACCCTGTGGAGCTACTCACTGAATGTTCACTGGGACAGATAAGGAACAGCGAAGTCGCACATGCAGATGTCGTTGGATCAGAAAGTTACATAACCACCCGAGAATTGCGTTACCAATTTCACAGCTCTGAAGCTTGGGAATAAGGAAGTGATGGTTCAGAAGCTTTGACAGCTTCGAGGAGTTGAGATAAACTGCGTCAACTCCCATACTGCTGTCAACGATTTCAGTCCAAGTGGAGCGAGCAAGCAGCAGGTATGTCATGCAAGACCGGTTCTGCTAAAAACCATGCTGTTCTGGTGCTATGCTTTTGCAAGCCTCCAAGCAATTCATCACTGTCTCCGCAAAACTAACTCCATGACTTTATATAAAACAGCAGGAGACTTATCGTACCATATTTGGCTGCATCTGCACGATTTCCCGTTTTTGAATGGGATTGACGATTCCGATCTTCCACATAGTTGGACCACTAGGTCGTCGGAACATTGATGCAAGAATTTAGCGATTGGGTCTGACAAATGCAATGCAGCTAAGTTCACCACCTTTAGTGGGAAGTTGTCAGCAACAAGAGAGGTATCCCCGCGTAGGAAATTAGACCTTATAAACACATCTGTCTGAAGACCTCATTTCGCCTTTTCAGACAGCTCTATCATGTCACACCTCCTTGAATGTGGCCATACAGCTTCAGATAATGACTTCAAAGTCATTTACTCATTACCTGAACACTTCTCCCAAGGATTCCGCAAACAGCTCTTATCCATTGCCGAGACTATGTACATTCACCATCTAAAGCCGGAATTGTGTCCAAAAACCATTTAGACGGCCGATACTACTACGTCAGGCTTGTACAATTATATGCAAAAAAAATAACCAAAATATAGACACAGCACAATGACTGGTAAAGCTCGCAGTTCACAGTCAATGGTCACTATCAGTCACTGCCCCCTAGAACACAGTTGTAGCATGTGCACAATTCCTTGGTATGGACGGAGTAGTTTGTCTGGGCCAAGTCAAGCACAGCGTATGAGTGAATCTTTTCTGGACGCACAGTTCTGGCTCGTATAGTCTGATTGCTAAACTCTCCGCCGATTCAAGTAAGCGCATGCGAACGCACTTTGATCGATTTGCAGGTGGTCGATAGATGACCTTAAATGCCTCGGGCTACTGTAGCCCGATGGTGAAAACTAACCCAAAAGACAAAAGGCCTGTCCACGCCAATTCCATGTGTGTTTACTCATTCACCTGTTCTTGTGGTTCAGGGTACATTGGCCGTACGACGAGGCACCTGTCTGATAGGGTGAGAGAACACCATCCGGCCTGGCTTGCGACTGGGTGCCGACAGCTAAGTAACTCATCCATCGCCACGCATCTTGCTCACACGGACCATTCTCCCAATCTAGCCGAGGCATTTAAGGTCATCTATCGACCACCTGCAAATCGATCAAATTGCGTTCGAAAGCGCTTACTTGAATCGTCTGAGAGTTTAGCGATCAGACTATACGAGCCAGAACTGTGCGTCCAGAAAAGATTCACTCACACGCTGTGCTTGACTTGGCCCAGACAAACTACTCCGTCCATACCAAGGAATTGTGCACATGCTACAACTGTGTTCTAGGGGGCAGTGACTGATAGTGACCATTGACTGTGAGCTGCGTGCTTTACCAATACGTGTGCTGTGTCTATATTTTGGTTATTTTTTTGCATATAATTGTACAAGACTGACGAAGAATTATTGAAAACATATGTCCGCTTGAAAACTTTGAGTTTTCATTTATCAATGGGATTTTTACTATTGCGATACTACTACCTTGGACAACGGACACCGTTACTTAGTTATTTGGCTGTCATCTTACCTACTCAATTACATTGTCCTAATGAACCATGTGTACACATGTTTATTTAGTTTACTTGGTCTATCATCTCTATCTCTGTCTCAAGTTATCGATTTTGGTCATTCAAACAGTCAAGAAGTCAATCCCAGCCGCAGTTGACGCTATCTCCACAATCACTGTTATGTAAACGTTTGGGTCTGATGAGAGTTACCTAAAAGAATTCTTTACCTTGAAATGATTTCTGACATTGATTCATATTTCTGTTTTAGTTTGTGCCTGCCCACTTGGCATTCGGATGTCAGGAATTTCACGCTTTGACTATAGAATTGAAGGCTGGTAGCTCAGGTTGTACACATAGCAGTTGAACTGATCGGTTAGCTTGGCAATTTTCTTGCCTGTCTGTAAAGAAGCTTGGTTTGAAGGAGCATTTAGCGTCTAAATTCTGTTAAATTTTAAGCTCATCCTCGCGTACCAAGTTCACGCAATGATTTCGCTAGATAGTGTAAGCTTCCTATGTTTCGGTAAACTGACACTCCTTTTATTTTCGCCAAAGTGATGCTCTGGTGATCATACACTTCCAAGTCCTGCTGCGCATGAATGGCTTTGCTCTCATTGCGTGCGGTGCATACTTCTCGGTGCACTGGCTACTAAGTTGTTGAATTGAAGAACAAAATCCCACCACGCGACCTCGGTGGAGTAATTCAGCTAAAAAGGCCAGTCAGTTACGCTAATGAATATGGTCAAAACAGCGTGATCGGTACTAAGCTGGGAGACGTCGGCGTTTTCAGCGGTATACGCTGCATAACAGAGGTAGTTGAACGACAGTGTTGCATTACCGCTGTTGCTCACAAGACTAGTTATCCCTAACGCTTCGATCATACGCTCTACATTAATGAACACAAGATGGAAAATATTTGGTTTGTTCCCCGTCTGAATATTGTAAGTAATATTTAACAGTTGTGAAAAATTGGTGCTGATCAGCAAACCTACCATTTCCTCAGCGTTTGCATATGCGAACTGTTAGTTCTGGGGCCAGATAAATGGGCAAACTGTGGCTAAAGGCGAAGGTGGATTAAATTCGTGGCCAAAATATTTTAGGTACTCAGCTTCTAAGGATGACTAGAGCTGCGATGAAAAATGTGGTGCTGCCGATCCAACTTAAGCAAATAGAAACGAGATAGTAGAGGTGGATAAAAGCTGCAATACATAATCTAGAACTCCTAGACAACAATCTATTGGTACATTCACTGGTAATTACTAAATCAGGTGAGATCAGTGGATAATATGTAGGTCCTGTGTATAGGGCAGCTGGGGCTGAGTAGTATTCGGGGACCCAGTCTATCACCATGTCAGTGATCAAATTACCAAGCAGTAAAATAAAATGTTGGCTAAGATAATTGGAACAAAAGTTGGTTCCAGAGTGGGCCAGGGTTTGGTGGACAATATTTGTGTGTTCATGCACCGACAATTCCAATGACTCAACCCTACCGATTTTGATTGTCAGCGTAGGTATGTTTTGTAGAGTTATAATATAGTTAACAATGATGTAGATGACTTCTAAGGGTGTTTTGCCTAGTTATCTGCTATCTATCTACGGGTTTTATTGACTAAATATTTGCCCAACACCGCGTAGAAAGGGGACCAATATGGTAAACTTTCCTAAACAGTATCTACATCCTACTCTGGTTAGCCTAATCTGTGATACCATCTGTACAGTAAGTGGATGATATTAGATTTCTAAATAAGATGTCTCAAGAGTTCCGCTTCTGGAAATCTGAAGCCCTAACTGCTTCCATATCTTCCTATGCATGTCCAGCTGAAATTGTTCGTACACACATAAAGTTGAGTAGTATTCTATTGTAAGCGTGAATGCTGTTTTTACCTATATAGTGTGAGTCACTTTAACTTTTACATCAAGGCACGTGCGTGAATTTGATGGTGTATTTTGACACGCAGAAGTCAGATGTCTAGATTCATTCGCTTAAGCCATATTGGATTCTGTTGCAACGCTATGCCCTGCTGTACGTAAGACAGTGTCCATACTAATCCCATTAGTCATTTGAAGTACGACATCCACCCATTCTTTCAGTTGATGACGATTTCACCATTTGTTATTGCTGAAATTAGGGTAGAATTGCCTAATGATGGTTAGGTGATTCTCCTATGTAAATGATCTGCGTGCTAACAGGGTGATGCTTCTACTATGCCATCCAGTTCTACTAGGAGAATTTGTCATAGATTTGTAGCGACGTTTCGGCTATGCTATGAGCCATAATTATTGAGACTTAAGTCTGGTGTCACGTTACTACAGAATAGTGTACATTTCATTGTTACTGAATGGCATGGTTAATAGAGCGACGGAAGTACAGGGCGCTTTAATTTTCGGCAGAAAAGCACATCTCCCAGATTGTGCACCATCATTCAAAGGATTTTATTTCGGACTCGATAGCTTACATGGTGCTGTCTATTTTGTCTTCGTCGAACGTGTGGATGGTTTTTAGATCGTCAGCAACAATATCACGTGAAGAAATAAATTACGTAAAATATACCATTAATGTACATCAAGCACATTAAAGGACAGGTTACACTGCCTTCCACAGTACCGAATCCTTCAGAACTGACCCAGATTTGCCACGTGGTCCATTATCTCCACCAATTGTAATCATTTTAATGGCCCTATCCAATTCAGGAAGATAGTAGCTTTACTGTGCCAAACGCTTCCATTTGGATAATAATTCTGCTTTGGATACGCCAGCAACAGCTTCCCGCATTTCTGGGAAAACAGCAGCTTCTGAGTATGCGCAGTATATGTAGTACATTAGTTCGTTACAAAATGCAACATGAAATTTCACTCAGGAATATGAGCGAAAATCCATAATGTGATTTATTAGTCTGACCACCTCACTGCAATATATTTTACCGAATTTAGTGATATTAGATTCTAAGTCACTCTACGTGGCTACATTGTTATCGGTTCCTCAAATTCTGCCTTTAACTATCGTTGTTTCGCTGTATTACTAACAAAGCATGCCAGTGTATAGGTAAGTTTTCGGCCGTTCTCACCATACCGAATAATTTGAGTAGAAGAAATTAGATATATTAGATACAAAATTATAGCAAGATGCATAGCAGTTTATCCAAGCGTGCAAATAACTTTTTATAAACCCAAGCTATTTGACCGTTTAGTTGATTGGAAACCTCGTTTTGCCAAATCACCCTATTGTTAGAAGGGAAAAAGCAAACAATGTTGTACAGCTGGTTGTGTTGGATGATGGATAAAGTGCGGTTGTAGCACTTCACAAATCGTAACTGCGCCATCATCGACTTTCCACTCGAGAGTGTATAAAACTTAGTCTGGTCCGTTCTTGGAGTTAGACCTTTTTGCAGAGCCGCGAGATATTATTGTTAGGACCAGTAAAGGCGCTCTTTTTTATTCAATTTGATTTTAGATTTAAAATGGCTTTGTTATAGTTGAAGAGCGAAAGTGTACTTTGTTCTTTACTACAGTTGGCGAAGGTTTCCCGGATTTCGGTCTATCAGTACTGAAAACCATACCACCCAAAATGGCAAAGATGTTGCAACACCAATACAATCGAGGTGCTTCTGGTCCTGTGATAGATTCTCTGTACCCTGGTCGCGTTAGCATAGCCGCAGAGTTATATGGGAGGCTGAGCCCGGTTCATACACGTGCACATATTCAGCTAACCAATGTGTCCTCAAAACCAGACACACTATGCGCACGCTTACAAATCCGTCAGAATAGAACGAGGAACGCTCACGTAACCACGCGAATCCCAAGCAACCGACAGAGCGAGAAGTCAGAAGAGGAGACAGATCAATGATCCGCTTTTGTGCGATTCACAAAAGTCGAAAACAGTTGGCGCAACGGTCCACGTTGTGAGGGAAATCAATCAAAATATGGAGCGTGTGGTTTATAAATGAGAAATTTTTTCTATGGCACGGTTGTGGACCAGTTTGTACTGACTAGATTTTGCTGCTTTGTGGGTAGGTAAGTGGATTTCGTGAGGCACAGCCCGTGCGTTGGAGTTGGCAGTGCCGTTGCGTATTATTTGTAGGATTATTTGACGTTCTTGCAAGGTGTCTTCATTGAGCTGATGGGTTACTAGCTTGCACAAATCATTTCTTGGTCGAAATTATCATATAGATTGGTGCGGAATGATCCCGATGAGATCACAATGGCTTTCTCCAGCTGTACCGCAGTCACCTACGCTTCCTCCTCCACCATCGTTTGCAGAGCAGCGACGTTGTCCAATATGGTTGCATTCACAGGTCAACCACATATTGGCTCATAATCCAGGGACAACCCGTCGAGCTTGAATTCCACAAAGCGCTCAGACACGGTGGATTTTGAGGCACATCCTTGCCAAACGCAACACGCAATCGCGCAACACCCTGATGTGGTTTAAACGAAAAGTATAGTCATAGATAAGCATCGCCCTCCTGAGTTCCATACTCCCAGTCGGAGTTTAGCGAACCTTATGAGTTCTGAGCAGTGCTTAAATGCTGATAAAAGGTTGTTTGCGTTGAAATCAAAAACATTGTTCAGAACGTATTACAGTACATATATTGCTAACCAGAGCATGTGTATCTAACCTGTGTACTCAATATCCAGAAACTTATTGCTCTGCCCTCGTATATAATGTAAGCGGAAAATCAGTGTATCAGAAAATCTGAAGGTTGTGAATGAAGCAGTAGCTTGATCAGTTTAGGGTAATACCCGGAAAGCTAATTAACATTTATTTGGCACATCTGGTACGCATTAACAAAAGCGTAGTTAAAGGATATGCGTTTCATCTAGAACATCTAAAACATCGTACCCAGTCACGTAAATGTAGAGGCGATCCAAATTCACGACAGGTTAAATCAAAAGTGGGAGGGTTTACCAAGGAAATTGCCATGTTAAAACAGCTACTAACGGATACCAAATATCCGGAATGTCCTGAGATTCTGAAATATATTTACATGGATTCTTCATCGGGGTCTTGCTAGATTTGTGCAGGACGTAAGCACACACAAGTACCGCATCGGAACTGTCAATACGAGATGAGATGATGAATGAGTCGAGCTACCGCTTTGACTGGGATAAGTTAGCAGGCAAGTTTGGATGCTTTCCTTGACAAAGAAAGGACACCAACAAGCGTGTGTGATGGCGCGAGAGATTCCGATTTATTTATATATCACATCTTGATGGGCTGCAGTAAGCTTATTTTAGTAAGGGCAAGTCTCAGTAACTAAGGTGTTAATTAATAGATCATTGCAGCCGCATCCGCATTTGAATCACCTGTTTCAATAACTGGTTCGCGTCAGTAGTGCGTATCCAATGGCTCCAAGTAGATCCGAACTCACGAGCACAGAACGTAAACTATTGATTAAGAACCATAGCATAATAGTTATACGAATGGTGGGAACTCCATCTAGGAGTAAATAAACAATGAGAACAACTAGCTCTAACATTTGCATATATGATGCAGTTTCGCCAACAATTTTAATATAGGGAATCATGGAAGTGAGCAGGAGGTAAACTAACATATGTTTACATATGAACCACAATGAAACAACTGGACCCAACGGAAGATCTGCGTAGACACCACCAAAGTTGTGGGACTGGATGTGGTGGCAGTTGGGATTTTTCCGGTTGCCAGAGAAGAGGAGTAAGCTAGGTAGACAGCTAATGCCTTGGAAAAGGTTGACCAAAATTAGGAGGAAAGTGGAACTACTAGCTGGTTTGGTAGAGCAGCATTGAGGCTGATTTCCGATAGGCACTTTAACTTTTATAAATATTCCAACAGAGAGTGGGGTATGATGTCTTGTCCCCCATATTGCCTCCCTGTTAATCTAGTGATTTTTCTTTCCCACGTTGGACAGAATGAGTTGAATTGGGTGTTGGTATTAAGGTGACCACGGAACATTTAGGTCCTAAAAACCAGTGAACCGTGAAGCCTACAGTGTTTTTGCAGTGGATGCTCTCTTCAGAAGCCTGTCGGCAATACTAGGATCATGAACTGCCCAGGAAGCATGTTATGGTTCTATGCTGTTTTGTGTAGTTGGCGTGGAGCGCTTGGCTTTGTTTCACAACTAGATCGATGGAACTTGTCCTCTGGCAAGAAATATTTCCTGTTTGTTTCTCTAGACAGCTGTGTTCTTGGTTATTTTTGCTGAACTTAATGTAACTGCAGGGTAAGTGTGTGATGCTGAAGCACCAGTTTTAAGGTTGGAGCACTCTTTGGCTCGGTAAAGCATTTCCCATATTTCGTTGCTGCCCTCGATAGCAATCCCTGAGCTCTTACTTGTAGATCGGGTTCCGCTTGCTGAAAGGTCATAGTTTTATATTCCAGTGGTCCACAAAGCAACTTTGTCGAAACCCAAAGGTTAACATGGGACCCACTAAAGATAAAATGTTGTGTATTACATGCAGTATCAGTTTTGCAACATTAATTACATGGGTTAGACAGGAAGAAGACAGGCAACTATGATACAGATCTACATAAGGGCTTGTGTGAACCACTACGCTTTCGCCTTGGTTTCATGGTATCCGGACAAAGGAGGACATTACTAAAAATGGAGCAAACTAGAGGTCTTGTAACAAGGCGAAACACGAAAAGGAAGTGAGTCGCTTGAAAAATAGTACCCTAGGAAGCACTTTATAACCGTACATACCGACGTTGACCTAATTTACTAAACGTTACAATAGAAGTAACTTAAACGGTTTGGAAACCGTCGTGGGCAGTTACAAAATCTATCAAGGGCACTACGGCAACAACCAGCACAAAGCTACTTCACGGGCCGCCCTAGTCTATCAGAAAGTCCAGGCAAATTGATGAAGATCACTGGACACAGTTTGAGAAGCCCAGTTCAATATCCACTTGCTGGTCGAGCACAAATCGACGACCGAATCAACGGACAGCATTCGACCCAAGGATGCGCCAAGGATGTAACCTCCTTTGGTCATAATACTTTGGAAACCAAATACGAAGCTCAGTAGAAAGGTGACACCCGGTACGATCAACCCGATCCATTAGTATTTCAATTCATTAATGTTGAATGCCATCATGCTCAGTGCACACATTATTAAACACCTCATCTATTGGGCCCCAGTACATAATAGAAGAAAAAGACCTGCAACTGTTACAGGGGCAGCTGGGTTACCAGTAAAGCAGGGGCCTCGTCCAGGAAAGTTGCTAGCAGGCTGCTAAGCAACAAAACATTATATTATACAAAATTTGTATTATGCTGAAAATTGTGATAGCGGTTGGAGGTGGGATTCTAAGCGGGAGGGGTGGGGCGAAGAAACTCACAACACAACCATCACTGCGTCCGCTCCCAGCCATTTCAGCAAGTGTGAATCGTCTTTTGAGACCATAACTACGTAGCCGAAAAGCTCTAACCCAGGCCGACGTCAAAGTAAGGCTCTTCATTGTGCTCGACCAAATCATCGACTAGCCACTACTCCTCTTCTTCCACCCACATCCCCGGAGGAAACGACGCACGTGACCGAGCTATCGTAGCCTGGTGCATGTAAATCTTTCCTCCAGTAACAAAGAGTATAAGTTACCACGGGAAGAACTAGCTAAAGGCTTGGCAGCATGGTATTGCGTGGCGAAAGGTAAGCGACAAGTAAAACTGAGCCATAAGGTAAATGCTAGTTTTAAATGATACAACCATTTACTGAGTTGTGCATCGGTTGCGGGCCAGTCAAATATCCCCCCAATAAATGCGCCAAATACGCCGGCGTAATGGCTGTGGATAGCGAAGTCCAATTCCTCCCCACAACGCTGCAATATTCAGCCACTCCGAGAGGCGGCCCAACTGCGTACCTTTTGACAATGTTCTTTTACAAACTACCACCTCTCTTGGTAGCAATTTTCCCTCACTTGATGACCCATTACATTGGCTGTGATTCGAGTCTTCGTTGGTCGTAAAAGAACAGGCAGAGGGCCACTTGTCTTGCTTCCACTTCGCCTTAGTTGGGAGTCGGTCGGTCACTTGATTTTGCGTACGTCGATAACCTGGCAGTGTTCGTGTCTGTCACTAGCGTGCGTCTGTCGTAATCCCATCTCATGTGCGTCCGTTCTGGGTGCTCAGCCTTCATCCGAATACCTGCGGCTATAATGGTTCACATACTTGCTCAGTTTTCATCTCACCAGCGAGTACCCAGTGCTGAGCTAACGCCATCAGGTCAGCGCAAATTCGTTCGATTGGCCAGTGTTCCAACCGGTTAACGTATTCGTGCTCCAACCATGCCAGTGGCAGTCTTATCAGGCATCTACACAATCATAACAGATTCGAAGGTGTTAACTCGCACAATTATTGTAATGCTACTAGTCGACTAGCAAGTAGACTCCCTGTTCTAGTGCAAGCCGACTGAATATACTACTCAAAATAGGTTTGTCCCGTGGGAGTAAAACCACAGAAGGATATATTCTAGCTATCACGCGGATTCAAAAGCACTATATGTGGATTACAGAATGTGTGCAAATTTTATGTACATTACGTCTTGCAGTGTGGTGACTCTACAAGCATGCACGAGCAACTGATTCAAAAATGTCTTCATATGTAGAAGAACACCACAGCAGGTCACTCATAGGTGCATTGCAAATACAACGTCTTAGTGTATGGTGAATATCCGGCGACAAGTTGCAAGTTCCTTCACAGGCACGCACCAGATTCTAAGGCTGAATAGGTGGTGCGTACCCCGTTACCTCATCGGAATTTCAGCCCGATCTGGTAGGACAATCTAAAGAGGCTTATGCTAATTTCCATAGATTTCACCACTTTCCATAATTAACTGGCAAGTGGTGACTATCGATAAAACTCGGATGGTAGCTCTCTGTTCGATGTACATAACGTCGCAAACATCGAAGCTATCGTGCATTTGTTCTGAAACCGTACTTCCAGTATGTTTGTGTCATTTGTAAGAACAGTTGGCAAGTTTATCTCCAAGTTTTCAGTCATATTATCGAACGATAGTGCATCACGGATTACCATTACTCGTCCAAAACATGCGTAAAGGTATCATTTCGGATGCGTTCCTTGTGGTCGGAATAACCTAGCTCTCCTTAGAGACGACACGCCGCCACCCAACCACATGGCGCGTCCTCCAAATCCAACTAGGAAATTCGATCTTCGTTGATTAACTAGTGGTCGTTGTTTGCATTACTCCTCCGTTGCTGATATCCGCATAGAGGAGCTTACAAAAACACATGACGTTTACATGATGCTCTCAGGACTTGGAGGTCCGGTATAAATGTGCTTGTAGCTTTGTCCGAAAATAACTGTAGTATGTCGCGGTGATTTCACTTAGGGTTGAAATAGGTGCACGCCATGGTCGCTGGCCTAAATTCAATCCATCAATCAATCAATCAATATATGAAACCAACTTTTCCGGATCCTGTGGTGATTTGCCTTAGTGGTTTGCACTAGACTCAGGCACATTTAAATATTCAATCGTCAGAAGGTCATTAATTATGTAGCATTCTCCGTATTTGATGAGTAAATGATGCTCGAGTTTCCAGTGTCACAGTTTTTGTCTAGCACTTCCGGCGCAATCCATGGTCCTGCCACATGAGACCATTGACGTCACTCCGAGTCAGGGACCAGTGACTATGGACGCCTAGGTCACCAAGCCTTTAAACATTGTTGAACTGACCCACTGAAGTGAGGAAACCGGCAACAGAATCACAGTGCAGTCAACGACTAACTGCGCTATGAAAAAGGTCGCGGTAGACGGCTGAGATCCCTCAGAGACTCCGAGCAGATTTCGGATTCGCGGATTTTCTGTCCTGTGACACAGACCCGACTTCAGCTCAGTTCAAATGCAAAACTAGCTACATGAAATAGATCGGCAAACTTGACCTAAATATACTACTACCTCTTATCTTCACCATCATTATACATGTCAGCTAAAGGAGGCAAAACACCGCTATTGTACCGCAATACATAAAGAAAATACATTAATACATACAATATACAATGCAAAAATAAATACGACTGTTGCATGCCGGCTGAGCTACCAGCAACGGATAGGCATCGTTCCGGTAAGCTTCCAACCAGCTACTAGGCAAAACTTTTGTTATGTTTTACCCTGCGAAATAAGATCGTAGATAGAGGGGGAGTCTAAAAGGTATTAGGAGGGACAAAGAGACTCACAACAGGAACGCCACTGAGATCTGCTCCTTGCCATGTCAGCAAGTGTATCCAGCCAAACGTGTTCACCGTCTTTTGGACCCGAAACATGAAGCCGTGAAGCTCCAACCGAGACTAGCTCCGAAGTGAGGGACTTCATTCCCCTGGACCAAGTCATCGCTTGGCCACTTCTCCTCTACTTCCACCCACATCCCCTGTGAGCAAACAACGCACGTCGAGGGAGTCAGTGGGCTAACATGCGCAAAACGTGGCCCACCCATCGGAGCCTGGTGCGGAAAATAACGGTGCTAAGCGGTTCATTTCCTTTTCCTGGGCAGTAAACAAGGCGTCGAACATCCT
This sequence comes from Dicrocoelium dendriticum, assembly GCA_944474145.2. NCBI lineage: Eukaryota > Metazoa > Platyhelminthes > Trematoda > Plagiorchiida > Dicrocoeliidae > Dicrocoelium > Dicrocoelium dendriticum. Next base: position 20,970,427 of record OX104067.1, on the reverse strand, counting down.
CGTTACTCACGCGGTGTACCCACCAGATGTGAGCCAAACTGCGAAGGCACCGATGGTCGAACGTAACTAGCCTCTTCATGTCCGCCGATCTTAGGGGCCAGGTTTCGCAACCGTACAGTAAGGTCGAACAAACCGTTGCACTGTATCCTCTACCCTTCAAAGCGAGAGTGATGTCGCGTGGCCGCCATAGATGGCGAAGGTTAGCAAAAGCACTTCGAGCTTTCGCTATACGGTTCGTGATCTCGTCTTGGATCCCAAGGGCGCTGATACAACTTCCCAGGTAATTGAATTTTTGAACGACTTTTAGCTGATCCCCACCAACGGTCAGTACAAGGGGCGATCGCTGCCAATCTTGGAGAAACGCTTTGCACTTCGATGGTGCAAATCAAAGCCCGAAGCGGCGAACAGCCAGTGCTAATCTATCCAGCGCGCCTTGGCAGGTCTGGGAGATGTCGCAGATTTTGTGTACCAGTTCCGGCGCAATCCATGGTCCTGCCACATGAGACCATTGACGTCACTCTGAGTCAGTGACCAGTGACTACGGACGCCTGGATCACCAAGCCTTTCAACTTTGTTGAAGTCCCGGTGAAGTGAGCAAAGAGGCGACAGAAACACACTGCATTCAGAGACAAACTAGGCTATGAAAAAGGTCGCGGTACACGTCTGAGATCCCTTAGAGACTCCGAGCATAATTCGGATTCGCGGATTATCTGTCCTGTGCCACAGACGCGACTTCAGATCCGTTCAAACGAATTAAATATGCAAAAATCGAAACACGAAATAGATCGGCAAACTTGACGCTGTATACTACTAACTCTAGAGTGTGTTATTTCGGAACGCTGCAGCCGTACCATAAACCTGCGCTACAACTACGTAATAAGTATAGAGAAATGCAATTGGCACATTCACGCGTTACCTCAACGAACAAGTAACAGGCAAAACAACGATTACAACTGAACTACATAATAAGGAGCACTTACTATAGACTGCACCTTACCAACACAAACCATGCTGGTAAAAGTAAAAAGGCCGTAAAAGCTCCCAAACCACGGATTGCTGCCCCATCGAATCAGAGCATTATTCTGGGCGTTTCTAATATCACAAGTTCGTCAACTCACATCAGATAAAGTGTGCCAACGTATATATCAAAGCGGGATAGCTACCTACGTTAGATGTCAAGCGTGCTTGGAAATTGATAAGAGAAATATACCGAAAGTGTTGTCGGTGGCAATCCAGTAGGATGGACCATGAAGAGTAACGTGTCACAGCACGAAAACAATGCTTTGAATTGTCTCGAAATCCCGCCGTCCTATGGGCTCCGACTTTGGCAGGAAAATGCATACAAACACGTACTGGGTGGTGAAGTTTGGGGCAACGGTGAGTGGACGGATGCAATCCCACACAAATTTGGAGGTTGCAACGATGTATTGACTGGATGACCAAAGAGCGCTTTATTCGTACGGGATGATTAGGCGTATGTGCATTCGAAATCAACATGGTTGTCCTCGAAAACTTTATTGCGAATGCCCCTACTGACACTGCGTTCGACCGGGTAGGACAGTTAACTCAAAATGCAGTAGATACAAGCATAGCGTCATGCGTACTGATAGTGAGAAATAAATCAGAAGAAAGCTGCAGTAAGAAGACAGAAAATGCGTGGTATACGGCGGTTCGGTGCAATATTAGCAGTCTGATGAGGAAGAAGCAAAACACGTTTAAGCGAATAACATGCGCAATTAGTTCTAACCAAATTAATTTAACGTTCTCACAGCCGAGACAACCACAGAAAATTGCGCCGAAATAATTGTGAGCGAGTATGTGCATGTGTGCTGAATAATTGGCTGAAATTTAGGTGGACCACTGAGGACGTAGTCAATTGACCAGAGTTTATCTTGTCCAGTAGCTGAGAAACTGTGGTATATGCAAATGCTTAACTAGTGCCACCAACCCATTGGGCACACAAAACGACTACTCCCCTTACGGATGCTAATACAGTCAAGCAGTCTTCCGACGAAATATTGGGAGCGGAGTAGAAAAATGAGGTCGTTCGTGCATTAGGCACACAGTTGCTGAATTCACTTCAATCGGGAGAAACGGACAAGGAATCTGATGGTCTATCCAGTCAGATGATAGACCTAAGGAATTCAAAGACTTTGTACACCCTACTGAGGCGAACCTAAACGCCTTTCACTACAACGCCAGTATGTATCGCACGCGCATAATTTTGTCAAATCATCCGAAGGCAGATAAATGCAAGCAAAACAGAGTGGGGTGCATTTTTAGGGTCCCTAATTTAACACAGACCAGTAATGAAACTCAGTGATTTAGTGAAAGAAATGCGTCTGTGCATTTCGCTGACATAATGTTAATTTGCTGCTTTACAAACGCAACCTTACTTGTATGCACAAGGTACTTTAGGTCGGATGAATCTGACCAACTTCTCCACGCAAAAGCACTTCCAGTGAACTTATTTTGATTGCAACAATATGGATCCACCGTATGAGACACGAAAACAACCTGGCGGACACCACTTTTCTGAGACTAGCAGTAAAAGGCAACTGCGCTCAGTTCATTTGCTTGACCCTGTTTACCGTCTGCTCTGCCCTCACACAGTTGAGTCGCTCTATTCAATCACATTGTGTCTACTGGCATTAAGGTTGCTAGTCCTTTTCATTCTGAACGAAAACAAAGTAGCATACAACACTGAGTGAACCAAAGCGGAGAAGAAATCAGGTGTTTAATGGCGGTGGCCATCATGTCAGCAGCAAATTCAGATAATTGCTACATTATACGTGAACATCTGCCCAGTAGATTTCCCAAATGTACGCCGAACATTCTAGTAAGCATTGTGCAAATAACCTCATGCGCTAGAGTGTTAATCCCATACGAGGTAGTAATATGGACCACTGGCATGACTTGTCTCCTAAGAGTTTGCGCTGAATGAAGCCACGAATGCACACTTCGCATCGTGGGGACCTCCACGGATAATTAACCATCAACCGAGAATGATTCCGCTACGCCGTTTACAACCCAGGCGCGGAATCTTCATTCTATCAGCGGTATTATCTACTTACCGATGCAAACCAACCATCCAGTGAGTACTGATGTGTGCTTCTTCGTTTGGTAAGGCATCACGTGAGCACACACGCGACCGACGCGTTATCTGTGCTCGACAACCAAGTCATTCCACGCTACAAAGCTAATCGATACTCTCAATCGTGCGAGACGTACATTGGATGGGGGTTTTGTGCCGACCATTCCTGACAGCAACGCTTTCCTCTGTTAGTTAATACGTAATGCCTCCACAGACGGTGGTAGTTTCCTTTCTCTATACCTGCATTCTGTCACTGCATGTTCATCGGTTAATCGGACTTCGTATCCACGGATCATTGACCAACATGTAGTTTCATAAGGCTGCTATCATTGGAGGGAAATTAAGGTCGACTGACCACGATACACGCGGATTGCACCCATTGACTCCCGCTTATGTCGAGGTGAGATTATGTTTTCGACAGATAGCAATTCACTCGGACCATTCTGTTTACCTCCTCTTCGTCCGAACATGCTAGCTTAATTAAGACAGAAAAATGAACGATTATTTATGTCGGGCATAAATGCGTTGCTCGAAAAGTCCCGAGGATGGTGAGGGTAAAACTACAATTTTTCAAGTGATAAGTGCTCTGTCTGTATGAGCGGATATCTGGCAAATACAATTCAGAATAATAGTAGTGTATGTGGGAATTTAATATTATCAACGTGGCAACATATAGACGGTTATCGTTGATAGAATTTAAGTGAAAATCAAAAGCGGGAATACTCCCTTTGTGCCGCACCGCCAGGTTTCCGTAACATACCCGGTTAGTAGGGAGAATAATTGTTGTCCATAGTTGCACAGATTAGGCAACCAAGTGATGGTGCCCAAAGGACAGGTTCCAATCGTTTTTGAAATTATTTAACTGAGGAGGAAACAACCAAGTTTGTCTGAGAGTTCCTGGGTGGGCAAACCCGAAGCGAAAAATAATATCGCCTGGGTACCAAGCGCCTAGACTATGCACACAATTAATAGCGTTACCACTGCAATTGGCGTTATGACTGAGTTTCAACAAGTGAAACCATACGTGATTAGGGTCACACAATATTTGGTAAACTAATATGAGATTGCCACGCAGCCTTAGTTGGCAGCCACTGAAAACTCCTAGTGAATTCAGCCCACGATGGTAGGACAGATTCCGTACGCCCGCGTGTTTCTTTTTTACCTGCGTTGGGGCTTCTCCAGTACTTATAAGTCGCACTTAAACAAAGATCGCTAAACTTGTATGGTGTATTCAATGTGTGGGCGCACGTGAGAATTTTGTATTATAAGGAAGATGAATGAATCGAATCTTCCGAAGGCTGTCTGCAGCAATCCGACTTTCTGGCCTGTTCTATTCAAAGCCGCCTCTGACTGATTTGAACAGTTAAGGTTACTTTGAATGAGCACACCAAGGTCAGGTTCTTTGGAACTTGCTTGCAATATATGTGACCCAAGCCTTTACCCGTAGTCATGTCTATGGCGCATTGGAACAACGTGACATTTTTCCACATTGAACGGTGTGTTAATCAAAACTGACCATGTTGAAATGGTGTTGAGGTCACGCTGGAGCTTTCCGTGATCGTTCGGTACGTTGGTCGCTCGCCATAGCAATATCATCCGCGTAGAGTAGGAAATCTGAAATAATTTTCCTCGACAGGTCGTTTATGAAAATCAAGAATAGACGGATCTGGAGCACGGAGCCTTGTAGTACGCCCCACTCCCCCTCAATTAAGTTCGACAGGGATTCTCGTACTCTCACCTCCAACTGAAGTTTATGCGAGAAGTTGCGTTTCCAACGCAGCAGAAGGTCATCAACGCCATATAGCTGGTTAATGGAAAAGAATTCGATCGTCTTAACGATCAATCGCTTTTGAATAGTCCAGTAAATGATATCAACTCCTGCTCCCCCATCAACGGCTTCTGCCCAGCCGATGCGTGCAATTAACATGTTCGTAGAACATGAGCACTCGTGTTGGATGGCATGATTCTCTGGTGCGATCATCTTGTGAATTTGTGATACTGCATGAGTGCATCAGCGATGATAGACTCCATAATATTGGAAAGCACAGTGAGTAGCGTTATAGGACTGTAACTTTTTTGGTTAGTGCGGCTACCTCACTTATGAATAGGAGTGAGTAACCCACGCTTCCATATGGTTGGTAAATATTTATCGTCCATACAGCACTGATATAATATAGCCAGAGATTCCACCAGATCACTGGCTGCTGTCTGTAAAGCCTTCGGTGGAGTGCTTTCAACATCAGGAGAACTGTGTATACTCAGGGACAACAGTTTGTTTGACACACGTTATGTAGTAAAAGTAATGGTGGATAAAGCTGATGGTGGGACAATAGAAACAGAGATAACCGTTTTTGAGTCCTGTAACGGTAAGAGATCGTTTGCTTCCGTTTCCGATCACCTGCATCCGTCAGTCGTGATCCGCGCTGGAGTTCCGCGTTGCACTTTACGATGGCCATTAACATGCCTGTATAAGAGTTTGCGGTTTGTGCAGAATCACCCATTTACCTCCACAATCTCTCCATTAACTCCAGAATATATTCATTGAAAATAGAAATAGCAGCGGCCGCATTAACTCGCATCAGGAATTATCTGTAAAAACCCAACCTTTGATACACACACGCACGGGTCACTTATCACCCTTAGTTTTAGAGCAGATGTGCTTGAAAGTCAGTCTACAATCCGACAACACCCAACTCTGTGTTATGTTCGCTACTTCCCCATACCGTTTGGCTAGTTCGAACGTACGGGATAATGCTTTCACTATTTGCTCAATAAGGCGCTGAAACCACATGAATTTGACCCGTATCTATGCTTAGCATGTATTATCTCGATGGATTGCTTTGGTTGGCGTGTCCTTGATACTGCGCTGTTCATGATGTGTGTTGACGATATCAGTAATGCGGAGAAATTAGGAACACCTTATGTTTTGGTTTACTATATTAAGAATGTCAGCAATTTTCACCCTGCTACCATAGACGAAGCTGCCAACATGATCCACTTGGACCTACACAAGATTTGAAACCTGGTACTTAAAGTGGCGAAAGTTATTAACGATGGATACGCTTTACACAATGCGAGGAAACATCTCGCTGTCTGACCATTTGTGATAAGTCCATTAATACATAATACACCATTCAGGACATGAGATTATGATATGTATGCTCACTTTTCTTACTTGAAAAGGTAGATTGCAGTACTATAAAATGTAATAAGGTGCATCAAAGTGTTATTGAAAACACTTACGGTAAACTATCCATAGATGGGGCATTTTCATCACGTTGTCTTTCGCTAGTAGAAACTGCTCAATAGTATACATTAGCGCAAACAAACGCGAACTTATTCATTAGAATATGAGCTGCAAAATTCACAAAATGCCTATTAGGCAGCGCATCGAAATAAGCATATTTTGAAAGATGTGTTAAACACAAAGTTGTACCCATCTAGCTCAAGCGCGAGAAGCACAACCCGATCTTATGCTTTACTGTTTTGCACAAGCAAATGCATGTCCCATACGTAACGCATAGCAATAATATGTTCATTTATATACAAGCCAAGATATAACCAGATCACCCGCCTCAATCGAAAGTTCTGATCTGATTATGACATCCTTGTGGAATTCGTGGTGTATGCATCTGGAAGGCTACAGGTTGGCAGAAAAAAGGAGTAGGCTAGATTGACATCTGTTGACTTAGGTAAATTTCGCCAATTGTATTAGCCCAAATAGAGTGCTTGGAAGATATTACATTGCGAAACCGACCATGAGAATTCAGGCAACTCTAAAAGGGCATAGGGAAGGGAAAATTTGCATTTACAACTGTATAATATGCAGGTTGTTCTCATATTTGATGTAACAATAGGTAGATTTGTAATTGCATTTTACATCTCAACGAGACTGGACATTAGCGTGGTGCGATGGATTACGTACCTCCGTGCTCCACTGAGCTATGCTGCATATCACTTTCTAAGTGTGTTTAGAACCCCTCATATTATGCATGTAAATGTTTAGGGGTCAGACTATATCAAACGCATAATCCATTCCTATTCGTAGGTTAGGGAGATTACGATGGGTCTTCTCATTCAAACAATAACCAAGGGAGAAAACAAATATATTGGTTTCATGATCACAGCTAGATGGACGTAGTGCAAGAGCGCCAAGCATTGTTCCTGACGGTGAGGCAGGAACTCCCTGTGCTCAGTGGTTTGCTACCTCCCGCCTAAAATCAAGCATTTCCTGGTCAGAGTGGAGCAAAGTCCCCAAATTCCAACCGCGGCAATCTACTCGACTGGATACCTGTGAACAGTCGCATGTGTGCGGTTCGCTTTCGAACCTCTATTAAGGTTAAAAAGCATCGCATGATGACAATATGTCTTTTAATCGCGTCCGTTTAGGCTTTTATGTAATGGAGTTCAGAATTTAATAAATATGCTTTCTGCTACCATTATGCATCTTTTCCTCGCTTAGTGAAGTATACCGCCATGGTGATTGTTACTGGTGACTTGAAGGCAAATCGGCTCGTCCATCGGATTCTGAACAACACCTGGGAGCGTGCCCCGAACTCGATGCATGCCGAACAGGAAATGCTAATCTATTCCTGAAAGTGTGTTCCGAGCACAATCTTGATTTTAGCAGCACTGGCACCCAGCAATTTGTTTTATGACTTAGAGGCAAGTTGACCATATTACCATCAGCTACACTTGCTGCGCATCAGTCCAACGCTATCAGTTTATTTGAAGGATATGCCTTGATTCCGACCAAGCTCTATTACGCGACACGGCGCTTGCACTTCCCACTTCCAATAAGAGCCTATTTTCTAATCGCCTTACCTGTAATTTAAACTCGCATTCAACAATTTAACGATATGAAAACGAACTGTCCCATCAATTATCATTTATGAATAAGGTCAGTGGGCCGAACGCTTGTTGGGATCACCACAAATGTGTTATTAAATTTGCCCTTGAAGAATGCTATGCATTAAATGGAGACCGCGAAATTGTGAATGGAACTCCGAAGTATCAATCGGTTTAATCGAAGTGCTTACATACATTCTGATTGGCACTGTTTCAGCGGACCCGTAACTCCCCGAAACAAGGCCTGACAGGGAGTCATCGAGTTGACCGTGAACGTTGGTGGGTTGCAAACGCTTGGAAGACGGAGAAAGCCAACGCTTCTGGGAACAGCAGAGTGCTATTTCAGTTCATCTAATACACGGATCCGAGAAAGCCACCAGGGTGCGTAAGGCACCTGTAGAATTTGTAGTGTAGTAGTCAT
>OX104067.1:20869359-20961845 GCA_944474145.2 Dicrocoelium dendriticum | reverse complement strand
AGGCACGCACCAGATTCTAAGGCTGAATAGGTGGTGCGTACCCCGTTACCTCATCGGAATTTCAGCCCGATCTGGTAGGGCAATCTAAAGAGGCTTATGCTAATTTCCATAGATTTCACCACTTTCCATAATTAACTGGCAAGTGGTGACTATCGATAAAACTCGGATGGTAGCTCTCTGTTCGATGTACATAACGTCGCAAACATCGAAGCTATCGTGCATTTGTTCTGAAACCGTACTTCCAGTATGTTTGTGTCATTTGTAAGAACAGTTGGCAAGTTTATCTCCAAGTTTTCAGTCATATTATCGAACGATAGTGCATCACGGATTACCATTACTCGTCCAAAACATGCGTAAATGTATCATTTCGGATGCGTTCCTTGTGATCGGAATAACCTAGCTCTCATTAGAGACGACACGCTGCCACCCAACCACATGGCGCGTCCTCCAAATCCAACTAGGAAATTCGATCTTCGTTGATTAACTAGTGGTCGTTGTTTGCATTACTCCTCCGTTGCTGATATCCGCATAGAGGAGCTTACAAAAACACATGACGTTTACATGATGCTCTCAGGACTTGGAGGTCCGGTATAAATGTGCTTGTAGCTTTGTCCGAAAATAACTGTAGTATGTCGCGGTGATTTCACTTAGGGTTGAAATAGGTGCACGCCATGGTCGCTGGCCTAAATTCAATCCATCAATCAATCAATCAATATATGAAACCAACTTTCCGGATCCTGTGGTGATTTGCCTTAGTGGTTTGCACTAGACTCAGGCACATTTAAATATTCAATCGTCAGAAGGTCATTAATTATGTAGCATTCTCCGTATTTGATGAGTAAATGATGCTCGAGTTTCCAGTGTCACAGTTTTTGTCTAGCACTTCCGGCGCAATCCATGGTCCTGCCACATGAGACCATTGACGTCACTCCGAGTCAGGGACCAGTGACTATGGACGCCTAGGTCACCAAGCCTTTAAACATTGTTGAACTGACCCACTGAAGTGAGGAAACCGGCAACAGAATCACAGTGCAGTCAACGACTAACTGCGCTATGAAAAAGGTCGCGGTAGACGGCTGAGATCCCTCAGAGACTCCGAGCAGATTTCGGATTCGCGGATTTTCTGTCCTGTGCCACAGACCCGACTTCAGCTCAGTTCAAATGCAAAACTAGCTACATGAAATAGATCGGCAAACTTGACCTAAATATACTACTACCTCTTATCTTCACCATCATTATACATGTCAGCTAAAGGAGGCAAAACACCGCTATTGTACCGCAATACATAAAGAAAATACATTAATACATACAATATACAATGCAAAAATAAATACGACTGTTGCATGCCGGCTGAGCTACCAGCAACGGATAGGCATCGTTCCGGTAAGCTTCCAACCAGCTACTAGGCAAAACTTTTGTTATGTTTTACCCTGCGAAATAAGATCGTAGATAGAGGGGGAGGCTAAAAGGTATTAGGAGGGACAAAGAAACTCACAACAGGAACGCCACTGAGATCTGCTCCTTGCCATGTCAGCAAGTGTATCCAGCCAAACGTGTTCGCCGTCTTTTGGACCCGAAACATGAAGCCGTGAAGCTCCAACCGAGACTAGCTCCGAAGTGAGGGACTTCATTCCCCTGGACCAAGTCATCGCTTGGCCACTTCTCCTCTACTTCCACCCACATCCCCTTTGAGCAAACAACGCACGTCGAGGGAGTCAGTGGGCTAACATGCGCAAAACGTGGCCCAGCCATCGGAGCCTGGTGCGGAAAATAACGGTGCTAAGCGGTTCATTCCCTTTTCCTGGGCAGCAAACAAGGCGTCGAACATACTCGTTACTCACGCGGTGTACCCACCAGATGTGAGCCAAACTGCGAAGGCACCGATGGCCGAACGTAACTAGCCTCTTCATGTCCGCCGATCTTAGGGGCCAGGTTTCGCAACCGTACAGTCAGGTCGAACGAACCGTTGCACTGTATCCTCTACCCTTCAGAGCGAGAGTGATGTCGCGTGGCCGCCATAGATGGCGAAGGTTAGCAAAAGCACTTCGAGCTTTCGCTATACGGTTCGTGATCTCGTCTTGGATCCCAAGGGCGCTGATACAACTTCCCAGGTAATTGAATTTTTGAACGACTTTTAGCTGATCCCCACCAGCGGTCAGCACAAGGGGCGATCGCTGCCAATCTTGGAGAAACGCTTTGCATTTCGATGGTGCAAATCAAAGCCCGAAGTGGCGAACAGCCAGTGCTAATCTGTCCAGCGCGCCTTGGCACGTCTGGGAGATGTCACAGATGAGGGCATGTCGTCTGCATACTCCAAGTCAAGAAGTCGTTCTCCCGGGAGTAGCTCTACACCCTCAAATTCAAACTCCATGACTTCGTCGATAGCGAAGTTGAATAGGATAGGTGATAGCGGGCATCCTTGTCTCTCACGGCTGGAGATATTGAAGGGTGGCGACAGTTTGCTATAAGTCCTCACTCTGCCCATGCTACGAGCATATAATGCTCGGATAATATTTAAATATATTTCGGGCACACCTTTCCTGAGTAGACAATTCCAAAGGGCACATCGATCAACCGAATCGAAGGCACCTTTGATGTCTAGGAACACGACTACGGTGGGCCGCCAATATGCGTGACGGTACTCCAACAACTGACGCAAGGTGAAGATGTGGTCGATGCAGCCACGACCACAACGAAACCCGGCTTGCTGCTCACGAATCTGGCTTTCACGAGCGCCAGTCAGTCTATGAAGAATTATGGAGGCGAGTAATTTGGAGGCGATGGAGATCAGACTGATTCCTTTATGGTTGCCGCATTCCGAGCGCGAGCCGCCTTTGAAGATGGGAACAATAACGGAGCGGCTCCAGTCGATTGGGACCATATCCTGCTCTCACAGTTTCGCTAGTATTTCATGAAAATCATCAACAAGAGCAGCTCCCCCGAATTTGAAGATAGTCGGATGAAGATCATCTGGTCCCGCGGCTTTGTTCAACTTCAACAGTCCGATCTCACGTTCGACTTCTGAGCGAGAGGGTTGATCCAAATGGACAGCCCATGGAGCAGGACGATCACTGGCCGGCGACGAATCGAACAATTCTAGCCGATTAAATTGCTTTTCAAAATGCTCAGCCTAACGCTTCAAACGTTCTGACAAATTGTGGATAGGCTGTCCATTCTCATCACAAATTGTTTCACTAACACCAGGTCTCCTGCTGCCCGTTTCCCGTATCAGACAGAATAACTTACGATGGTTGCCAAGGGCAGCGGCCACTTCCATCTCTGACGCACGAACAGACCACCAAGATCCGTCGTCTCTCTTCAGGCTAGCACATAGTTTTGTCCGGAGCTCTTTGCGAGTTTCATTGTATTCACTTCCAGCCGGGATTTGCCGGCGAGCGACCGAGAAGAGACCCAATGTCCATGTTGGCTATTAGCCATACCACATGTAAATTTGCCTGCTGCTAGTAAGGTCTGGCGGACATGTGACCAGTGACCATCAATTGTCTCCAGTGAGCGATTACTCAACTCGCATGTCAGCGTACTTCGATACGCATTCAGAACAGCTGGCTTTGTCACTTGGCTGGTGTCAATGCGCTCACTGTGTCCTCCTGGGCGTCCGCCAAAAAGCATCCGCATGTCAGTACATACAAGTGCATGATCGGTGTCCACACCTGTGTTCCAAATCGAGCGACCATTCTGGATGCAGCCTCTCCAGCGGTAACTTATCGCAATGTGATCGATCTGCGTCGAAGGCTGGTTCGAGGCTAGTGGGCGCCAAGTCACCCTTCGGCGGGTGCTGTGTCGGAAATTAGTGCTCGCTAGAAATAAGTGAGCATCTTCGCACAAATGAAGTAACCGCACACAGTTATAATTACGGGAGCCTACCCCGTGTTGACCGCCCAGATGCAGTGGACAACGTTCCAACTTGTGCGTTCATATCCCCCGCCAGCACAACAGTGTCCGTGCTTGTTCTGTGGCGAAGGAGCTGGGTCAGTTAGCAATGGAAGTCGTTCTTTACCACATCATCGCTACCGTTTGTGGGCGCATAGGCAGCGATGATGAATAGACATCTATTAGTCTCGCGCGAATTTGTAGCTTTAAACGAGCCAGCCAATCGGACCACACACATCCGGCTACTGATTGGAATCCAATCAACCAGAACAGCTTCAGCCCGGGGACTCAGGACAATGCCAACACCAGCTTCGCCGGTGCTCGAAGCTGCATCGTCACCGGATAGGCGCAATGAGAAAATACTGCTTGCGTCACCTGAAGTAGATCGCAGATTGAGCACAGTGCTCGAGTATTGCAAGCGAGTCTCTGATAAGCAGCAGGTTTCGATCGAGAGGGTCTCCAATGTTCGGGCAAGTGCTGCCTGTTGACCGATTTTTAGCAGTGTGCGTACATTGAGGCATGCCAATCTGAAGGTGGATCGAGGGCTCCAAATGGAAGCCGATGAACTGGAACGGACTGCTTGGTTGGACATAGGCTTGTCGACAGGAGAGGAGTGACGCTCCGCGTTCACATGTGAGTTGAAATTAGAAGGTAAGTGCCTAGCGAAGCATGCTGGGGGAGGGCCAAGTATCGGGGGGTTGAAAACTGGGGGGATATAAGTGAAGTTGGAAGGGGACGGTAAGAGTGACAAGCGTAAGAGGGCGAATAAGAAGACGGGAAGACTTGGGCAGTAGCATCCAAACCCCTATCCACTCTGCTCGATGCAGCAGATAGGTCACCTTTGATTATCCTCTGCGGTGGCCAGAGCATCAAGAAATTGTTTGAACTAAGATTCATAGTATTGTGTGGGCAGGCTACAGTTAGGTTGCCCAGGCCTAGACAGGAGAAGCATTAGGAATCTCAACCAAAGCCTTTGGTTCAAAAAAAATACCGCAAGGCAGCGGGTTTGGCATTGTGCTACAAGGAGTCCGTTTTAAGGAATAAGGTGCCACCCTCATTCCAACCCCCAACCTGGAGGACCAGGAGGCTGAGTTTGTCTGGCCTTTAACCATTGACCAACCTGGTATGAGTGAATCTATATGTGCAAAACACCACCGAGCATAGTTATATGGAGCGGTGAAGCACACAAACCATCGTACCACGGTAAGGTCCAGCCTCATTGCGATGGACTACTACCTCTAGTGTGTTTTTTCAAAACATTGCAGCCGTACCATAAACCTGTGCTACAACTACGTATTAAGTCCAGCGGAATGCAATTGGCACATTCAAGCGTTGCCTCACCTAACAAGGAACAGGCAAAACAACGTTGCAACTAAACTACTTACTAAGGCGCATTTATTAAGGAGCACACTTTACCAACACAAACCATGCTGGAAATAGTAGGAAAACCGTGAAAGCTCCCAAACCACGGATTGCGGCCCCATCCAAAGGGAGCATCGTTCTGGGCGTTTCTAATAACACAAGTTCGTCAACTCACATCAGATACAGTGTGCCAACATATATATCAACGCGGGATAACTACGTATGATGTATGCCAAGTATGCGTGGAAATTGATGGAATAAATAAAAAGACACTAGTTATCAGTTGCAATCCAGTAGGATGGACCATTAAGAGTAGCGTCACGCAGCACGAAAACACGGCTCTGAATGGTCTCGAAACCCCGCCGTCCTATGAGCTCCGACTTTGGCAGGAAAATGCATACAAACACGTACTGGGTGGTGAAGTTTGGGGCAACCGTGAGTGGACGGATGCAATCCCACACAAATTTGGAGGTTGCAACGATGTATTGACTGGATGACCCAAAGAGCGCTTTATTCGTACGGGATGATTAGGCGTCTGTGCATTCGAAATCAACATGGTTGCCAACGAAATCTTTATTGCGAATGCCCCTACTGACACTGCGTTCGACCGGGTAGGACAGTTAACTCAAAATGCAGTAGATACAAGCATAGCGTCATGCGTACTGATAGTGAGAAATAAATCAGAAGAAAGCTGCAGTAAGAAGACAGAAAATGCGTGATATACGGCGGTTCGGTGCAGTATTAGCAGTCTGATGAGGAAGAAGCAAAACACGTTTAAGCGAATAACATGCGCAATTATTTCTAACCAAATTAATTTAACGTTTTCACAGCCGAGACAACCACAGAAAATTGCGCCGAACTAATTGTGAGCGAGTATGTGCATGTGTGCTGAATAATTGGCTGAAATTTAGGTGGACCACTGAGGACGTAGTCAGTTGACCAGAGTTTATCTTGTCCAGTAGCTGAGAAACTGTGGTATCTGCAAATGCTTAACTAGTGCCACCAACCCATTGGGCACACAAAACGACTACTCCCCTTACGGATGCTAATACAGTCAAGCAGTCTTCCGACGAAATATTGGGAGCGGAGTAGAAAAATGAGGTCGTTCGTGCATTAGGCACACAGTTGCTGAATTCACTTCAATCGGGAGAAACGGACAAGGAATCTGATGGTCTATCCAGTCAGATGATAGACCTAAGGAATTCAAAGACTTTGTACACCCTACTGAGGCGAACCTAAACGCCTTTCACTACAACGCCAGTATGTATCGCACGCGCATAATTTTGTCAAATCATCCGAAGGCAGATAAATGCAAGCAAAACAGAGTGGGGTGCATTTTTAGGGTCCCTAATTTAACACAGACCAGTAATGAAACTCAGTGATTTAGTGAAAGAAATGCGTCTGTGCATTTCGCTGACATAATGTTAATTTGCTGCTTTACAAACGCAACCTTACTTGTATGCACAAGGTACTTTAGGTCGGATGAATCTGACCAACTTCTCCACGCAAAAGCACTTCCAGTGAACTTATTTTGATTGCAACAATATGGATCCACCGTATGAGACACGAAAACAACCTGGCGGACACCACTTTTCTGAGACTAGCAGTAAAAGGCAACTGCGCTCAGTTCATTTGCTTGACCCTGTTTACCGTCTGCTCTGCCCTCACACAGTTGAGTCGCTCTATTCAATCACATTGTGTCTACTGGCATTAAGGTTGCTAGTCCTTTTCATTCTGAACGAAAACAAAGTAGAATACAACACTGAGTGAACCAAAGCGGAGAAGAAATCAGGTGTTTAATGGCGGTGGCCATCATGTCAGCAGCAAATTCAGATAATTGCTACATTATACGTGAACATCTGCCCAGTAGATTTCCCAAATGTACGCCGAACATTCTAGTAAGCATTGTGCAAATAACCTCATGCGCTAGAGTGCTAATCCCATACGAGGTAGTAATATGGACCACTGGCATGACTTGTCTCCTAAGAGTTTGCGCTGAATGAAGCCACGAATGCACACTTCGCATCGTGGGGACCTCCACGGATAATTAACCATCAACCGAGAATGATTCCGCTACGCCGTTTACAACCCAGGCGCGGAATCTTCATTCTATCAGCGGTATTATCTACTTACCGATGCAAACCAACCGTCCAGTGAGTACTGATGTGTGCTTCTTCGTTTGGTAAGGCATCACGTGAGCACACACGCGACCGACGCGTTATCTGTGCTCGACAACCAAGTCATTCCACGCTACAAAGCTAATCGATACTCTCAATCGTGCGAGACGTACATTGGATGGGGGTTTTGTGCCGACCATTCCTGACAGCAACGCTTTCCTCTGTTAGTTAATACGTAATGCCTCCACAGACGGTGGTAGTTTCCTTTCTCTATACCTGCATTCTGTCACTGCATGTTCATCGGTTAATCGGACTTCGTATCCACGGATCATTGACCAACATGTAGTTTCATAAGGCTGCTATCATTGGAGGGAAATTAAGGTCGACTGACCACGATACACGCGGATTGCACCCATTGACTCCCGCTTATGTCGAGGTGAGATTATGTTTTCGACAGATAGCAATTCACTCGGACCATTCTGTTTACCTCCTCTTCGTCCGAACATGCTAGCTTAATTAAGACAGAAAAATGAACGATTATTTATGTCGGGCATAAATGCGTTGCTCGAAAAGTCCCGAGGATGGTGAGGGTAAAACTACAATTTTTCAAGTGATAAGTGCTCTGTCTGTATGAGCGGATATCTGGCAAATACAATTCAGAATAATAGTAGTGTATGTGGGAATTTAATATTATCAACGTGGCAACATATAGACGGTTATCGTTGATAGAATTTAAGTGAAAATCAAAAGCGGGAATACTCCCTTTGTGCCGCACCGCCAGGTTTCCGTAACATACCCGGTTAGTAGGGAGAATAATTGTTGTCCATAGTTGCACAGATTAGGCAACCAAGTGATGGTGCCCAAAGGACAGGTTCCAATCGTTTTTGAAATTATTTAACTGAGGAGGAAACAACCAAGTTTGTCTGAGAGTTCCTGGGTGGGCAAACCCGAAGCGAAAAATAATATCGCCTAGGTACCAAGCGCCTAGACTATGCACACAATTAATAGCGTTACCACTGCAATTGGCGTTATGACTGAGTTTCAACAAGTGAAACCATACGTGATTAGGGTCACACAATATTTGGTAAACTAATATGAGATTGCCACGCAGCCTTAGTTGGCAGCCACTGAAAACTCCTAGTGAATTCAGCCCACGATGGTAGGACAGATTCCGTACGCCCGCGTGTTTCTTTTTTACCTGCGTTGGGGCTTCTCCAGTACTTATAAGTCGCACTTCAACAAAGATCGCTAAACTTGTATGGTGTATTCAATGTGTGGGCGCACGTAAGAATTTTGTATTATAAGGAAGATGAATGAATCGAATCTTCCGAAGGCTGTCTGCAGCAATCCGACTTTCTGGCCTGTTCTATTCAAAGCCGCCTCTGACTGATTTGAACAGTTAAGGTTACTTTGAATGAGCACACCAAGGTCAGGTTCTTTGGAACTTGCTTGCAATATATGTGACCCAAGCCTTTACCCGTAGTCATGTCTATGGCGCATTGGAACAACGTGACATTTTTCCACATTGAACGGTGTGTTAATCAAAACTGACCATGTTGAAATGGTGTTGAGGTCACGCTGGAGCTTTCCGTGATCGTTCGGTACGTTGGTCGCTCGCCATAGCAATATCATCCGCGTAGAGTAGGAAATCTGAAATAATTTTCCTCGACAGGTCGTTTATGAAAATCAAGAATAGACGGATCTGGAGCACGGAGCCTTGTGGTACGCCCCACTCCCCCTCAATTAAGTTCGACAGGGATTCTCGTACTCTCACCTCCAACTGAAGTTTATGCGAGAAGTTGCGTTTCCAACGCAGCAGAAGGTCATCAACGCCATATAGCTGGTTAATGGAAAAGAATTCGATCGTCTTAACGATCAATCGCTTTTGAATAGTCCAGTAAATGATATCAACTCCTGCTCCCCCATCAACGGCTTCTGCCCAGCCGATGCATGCAATTAACATGTTTGTAGAACATGAGCACTTTTGTTGGATGGCGTGATTCTCTGGTGCGATCATCTTGTGAATTTGTGATACTGCATGAGTGCATCAGCGATGATAGACTCCATAATATTGGAAAGCACAGTGAGTAGCGTTATAGGACTGTAACTTTTTTGGTTAGTGCGGCTACCTCACTTATGAATAGGAGTGAGTAACCCACGCTTCCATATGGTTGGTAAATATTTATCGTCCATACAGCACTGATAGAATATAGCCAGAGATTCCACCAGATCACTGGCTGCTGTCTGTAAAGCCTTCGGTTGAGTGCTTTCGACATCAGGAGAACTGTGTATACTCAGGGACAACAGTTTGTTTGACACACGTTATGTAGTAAAAGTAATGGTGGATAAAGCTGATGGTGGGACAATAGAAACAGAGATAACCGTTTTTGAGTCCTGTAACCGTAAGAGATCGTTTGCTTCCGTTTCCGATCACCTGCATCCGTCAGTCGTGATCCGCGCTGGAGTTCCGCGTTGCACCTTACGATGGCCATTAACATGCCTGTATAAGAGTTTGCGGTTTGTGCAGAATCACACATTTACCTCCACAATCTCTCCATTAACTCCAGAATATATTCATTGGAAATAGAAATAGCAGCGGCCGCATTAACTCGCATCAGGAATTATCTGTAAAAACCCAACCTTTGATACACACACGCACGGGTCACTTATCACCCTGAGTTTTGGAGCAGATGTGCTTGAAAGTCAGTCTACAATCCGACAACACCCAACTCTGTGTTATGTTCGCTACTTCCCCATACCGTTTGGCTAGTTCGAACGTACGGGATAATATTTCACTATTTGCTCAATAAGGCGCTGAAACCACATGAATTTGACCCGTATCTATGCCTAGCATGTATTATCTCGATGGATTGCTTTGGTTGGCGTGTCCTTGATACTGCGCTGTTCATGATGTGTGTTGACGATATCAGTAATGCGGAGAAATTAGGAACACCTTATGTTTTAGTTTACTATATTAAGAATGTCAGCAATTTTCACCCTGCTACCATAGACGAAGCTGCCAACATGATCCACTTGGACCTACACAAGATTTGAAACCTGGTACTTAAAGTGGCGAAAGTTATTAACGATGGATACGCTTTACACAATGCGAGGAAACATCTCGCTGTCTGACCATTTGTGATAAGTCCATTAATACATGATACACCATTCAGGACATGAGATTATGATATGTATGCTCACTTTTCTTACTTGAAAAGGTAGATTGCAGTACTATAAAATGTAATAAGGTGCATCAAAGTGTTATTGAAAACACTTACGGTAAACTATCCATAGATGGGGCATTTTCATCACGTTGTCTTTCGCTAGTAGAAACTGCTCAATAGTATACATTAGCGCAAACAAACGCGAACTTATTCATTAGAATATGAGCTGCAAAATTCACAAAATGCCTATTAGACAGCGCATCGAAATAAGCATATTTTGAAAGATATGTGAAACACAAAGTTGTACCCATCTAGCTCAAGCGCAAGAAGCACAACCCGATCTTATGCTTTACTGTTTTGCACAAGCAAATGCATGTCCCATACGTAACGCATAGCAATAATATGTTCATTTATATACAAGCCAAGATATAACCAGATCACCCGCCTCAATCGAAAGTTCTGATCTGATTATGACATCCTTGTGGAATTCGTGGTGTATGCATCTGGAAGGCTACCGGTTGGCAGAAAAAAGGAGTAGGCTAGATTGACATCTGGTGACTTAGGTAAATTTCGCCAATTGTATTAGCCCAAATAGGGTGCTTGGAAGATATTACATTGCGAAACCGACCATGAGAATTGAGGCAACTCTAAAAGGGCATAGGGAAGGGGAAATTTACATTTACAAGTGTATAATATGCAGGTTGTCCTCTTATAATTGATGTAACAATAGGTAGATTTGTAATTGCATTTTACATCTCAACGAGACTGGACATTAGCGTGGTGCGATGGATTACGTACCTCCGTGCTCCACTGAGCTATGCTGCATGTCACTTTCTAAGTGTGTTTAGAACCCCTCATATTATGCATGTAAATGTTTAGGGGTCAGACTATATCAAACGCATAATCCATTCCTATTCGTAGGTTAGGGAGATTACGATGGGTCTTCTCATTCAAACAATAACCAAGGGAGAAAACAAATATATTGGTTTCATGATCACAGCTAGATGGACGTAGTGCAAGAGCGCCAAGCATTGTTCCTGACGGTGAGGCAGGAACTCCCTGTGCTCAGTGATTTGCTACCTTCCGCCTAAAATCAAGCATTTCCTGGTCAGAGTGGAGCAAAGTCCCCAAATTCCAACCGCGGCAATCTACTCGACTGGATACCTGTGAACAGTCGCATGTGTGCGGTTCGCTTTCGAACCTCTATTAAGGTTAAAAAGCATCGCATGATGACAATATGTCTTTTAATCGCGTCCGTTTAGGCTTTTATGTAATGGAGTTCAGAATTTAATAAATATGCTTTCTGCTACCATTATGCATCTTTTCCTCGCTTAGTGAAGTATACCGCCATGGTGATTGTTACTGGTGACTTGAAGGCAAATCGGCTCGTCCATCGGATTCTGAACAACACCTGGGAGCGTGCCCCGAACTCAATGCATGCCGAACAGGAAATGCTAATCTATTCCTGAAAGTGTGTTCCGAGCACAATCTTGATTTTAGCAGCACTGGCACCCAGCAATTTGTTTTATGACTTAGTGGCAAGTTGACCATATTACCATCAGCTACACGTGTTGCGCATCAGTCCAACGCTATCAGTTTATTTGAAGGATATGCCTTGATTCCGACCAAGCTCTATTACGCGACACGGCGCTTGCACTTCCCACTTCCAATAAGAGCCTATTTTCTAATCGCCTTACCTGTAATTTAAACTCGCATTCAACAATTTAACGATATGAAAACGAACTGTCCCATCAATTATCATTTATGAATAAGGTCAGTGGGCCGAACGCTTGTTGGGATAACCACAAATGTGTTATTAAATTTGCCCTTGAAGAATGCTATGCATTAAATGGAGACCGCGAAATTGTGAATGGAACTCCGAAGTATCAATCGGCTTAATCGAAGTGCTTACATACATTCTGATTGGCACTGTATCAGCGGACCCGTAACTCCTCGAAACAAGGCCTGACAGGGAGTCATCGAGTTGACCGTGAAGGTTGGTGGGTTGCAAACGCTTGGGAGCTGGAGAAAGCCAACGCTACTGGGAACAGCAGAGTGCTATTTCAGTTCATCTAATACACGGATCCGAGAAAGCCATCAGGGTGCGTACGGCACCTGTAGAATTTGTAGTGTAGTAGTCATATGCTGCCACTGCGCCGGATAGCTGCCGTGATTAAGCGGAGTTGCCCCATGAAATTACGAAGGAGCAACACAGTTTTGTAGCTTCTTGTTTTATAATTTCAGCATCCAGTATTCAGTTGTAACTGAGAAAGATGGACAGTTGATGCATTCTCAGCGTCGTACACTAGCACGTCTGGCGGGACATTCAGCAAGCCGGCTACGACAATGCCGCTTGTCCAATCACCTGACTTGACGTAAGAAGTAGATGTTATACCTCACACTTTGGAAGAGATTATACATGAGCACACCGTGTTGAAACGAAAAAAGTATTTCGAACCGGATGATCTACCCATCTTTGCTGAAAGATGGTGATGTCTATTCTTTAACTGGACCTGCTTCTCTTTTTAGCAACATTTGGGACACTCAGTGGATAGAGAGAGACTACCATCAACTGTCGCGCCCTTGTTCAAGAAGGGTCAGCATAACTTTTACAAAACTTATCGAGGCTATAGCCATTTTGTCCTAGACTCCAAAGTTCTTACAGTATCCCAATCTAACGACCTACTGGTCCCGGTGAGAGCCGAATCATTGAAAATCAGACTGCATTCCGCTCTGGCCTTGGTCCTATTGACCACATAATGCCCCCATCGCCAGAGACACAAAAGGCAGGCAAGACATCAGCAGTATGCCGGTACGCAGTACCGACGCTTGGCCGCCAGGCCAGCACCACCGGTCACATGAGCACGAGAATCCTCTTGCTTCGTTGCAGGCTCAAACCTGCGCCATCAGATGATAAGACAACTTTGTAACCTTGAGACTACGTGCGGGTAGGGGCACACAAATAGACGGCCGACTATGGTGCTTTTGCTTAACTTGAAAGCCGCTTCTGACTGTGTTGACCGCGCTATTTTGCGGTGCTGTCTATCCAGAAAGGGCTTGCCAGCTAAACGCGATTCCATTCGAAAGTCCCTCTAACGTGATTCTCGAGACCGCGTAAGTTTTTGCGAGAAACTCTCGCTTGAGTTCCTCAAAACAATTGGGGTGCACCGGTGTTGCCCTGTGGCTTTTTTCCTACTAAATTTCTTGATCGAAATAATGGTGAATAACTCGGTTCTTTCAGACTATGCTGGAGTGGAAGTTCTGCCAGGTGACCGACTGACAAACTTGGGGTATGCGGACGACATGGCTATACTTGAATCTGAAGCAGTAACTATAAAAACACTACTGGATAGACTGTTGCATATCACTGCAAACTTCAGCGTGTGTGTTGCACCTTCAAAGTGCAGAGTGCAGTCGCAAGACTGGGCGGACACATCGCCGGTTCTGGCATTTTCCGAACAGCCACTGGAAGTGGTGGATCGGTTCCCTTACCTGGATAGCTGTGTCAGCTCTGGAGGTCACATCACTGAGGAGTTACGTTGCGGATCAGCAAAGTCCGTGTGACTTTCCAGACGTTCAACCAGCCGTGGAGACGGCGGGACATCAGATTGTCAGTGAAAGTTGGGGTGTATAACACTGCGATACATCCTGTGTTGCCGAATAGATCAGAGAACTGACCAGTTCCCAGTAACCAAACAAAACGCTTGGCTGTGTTTGACTACCAGTGCTTCTGATCTATTTCTCGCCTTGGTGGGAACACCGAATGAGCAGTGCTGAGGTCCGCTAGTTGGTTTTTGATAACAAACATTCTGGTGTCTCTCTCGATTGTTTGCTATATCTTAGTCGCTTGTGTTGGCTAAACCCTGTCCTCCTATACCCGTTGACCAACTTCCTAGGCATGCATTATACGCACTGACCACATGAAGATGGGAAAAACCGCTAGATCACCATTCCATGACACAGCATATAAGCTTGAAGAAATTGTTTTAAAGGGTTGATCAGGCTGGTGAGAACCGTTTTCCTGCCTAGGGGACTCTAGACGGTACACACCAATGGTTAGAAAATGCGTCAGACCTGAAACATTCAAGGAGTCGGTGGCGGTTTTTTTTCGGATTATTTTATCTGGTTGCTACTTTTTGTCCGATGCTGATTACTCTAACCCATTTCCTACTTGCTATCCTTTTCTCTATATTTTTATTTGCACCAAACCACACTATCCTACGGGTATTATTTAATGTTAATCTTACGGTGTGAGTCGTGGCAACTGGATCCGCCGCGCCTCGGTTCTAGGATCATAGTTGATCAACAGAAGTGAATTGAACCGAATTGCAGTTGTGTTAAGGTTAAGTGGGACTTAACTGCACCTAACGTCGGCATTAATCTTGTCAACAAGAGCCGAGATGATAAATGAGAGGAGCTACCGCTGGGGCTGGGGTTGCTTTGTAAGCAGGTTTGGAAGCTTTTCTTGACAAAGGAAAGAGAGCAACCAGTATGCATTGGGGCGGGAAACATTCTGATTGAAATATATCTTGCATCCTGATAGAGTGAAGAAGAATTATGGTAATAAAGCCATGTCTCATTAACTGAAATGTAAATTAGAATTTAAATGAAGTGGAATCCAAAAATGATAGTCTTCTTCCGTTTCAGTCTAATGCAGGGGTCGTTAACCGTTTTTTCACATTGAGCCGAATAACCAACTGAAGGACGATCGCAGGACGGATTAGATTGGTGTACAATATTCGCAGGCCAAAACCACAGAATATATGACAATTGTATACGTATTCGCGTCCAAATGACCTTTGCTCATATGTTGCTTGAATTATTTACAAGGACAGCGGAAGGAAAGCCATGACTCTCCGCGTTGTGTCCTCGTGAACGCTACAATGTGGGTATCACCTACATACCGATATTCATGCAGATGACTGGCCTCAAACGAATGTTCAGGATAAGGGAGGACCAAACGCTACCGAGCTTACCGTACGAAGTGCTACCTATAGGTGTATTCGGTCCCCGTGAATGAGTAAATTGCTAAATATCGCTCGTACTATCGAAAATGATAAAACGACATGAAGGGGCTAGAGATGGAAGGGTTGCGGTGATCAGGTTAAATGAGCGCGTTTAGGATTTGGTGGACAATGTATTAGTGCAAAGTACACAAGCAAGAAGCTAAAGTTAGGGTGTGGATAATGTGGGTGCACAAAATCGGGAATCGTTGGCGGGCCAGGTGGACCAACGCTACGGACCGACTCCGGCCTGCGGGCCGCAGTTTATCGACCAACACTCTAACGGCTATCGTTAGTAGTATGCATCCAACGGCTCTAATGACATGCGAACACATTAGTAAAAACCTAAACTATTGTTTGAGAACGATGGCATAACATCTATAGAATGGGATGAATTAAACTGAGACGTCACCGCACATGGAGAACAACTACCTCCAAAATTTCATATACGATGCAATTTCGCCAACTGTTTCAATATAGGGAATGGTGGAAGTAAGTAAGAGTACCATGACAATCAGAGCAAATATGACCATCAATGAAACAGTTGGACCAATCGAAATACTTGTGTAGACACCACCAATATTGTGGGATTGGGTGTGGTAGCAGTTGAGATTTTAACAGGTTCCAGAAAAAAGGATTAGGCTATGTAGACAACTGATGCCTTGGAAAATTGGAACTGGCAGCTGGTTTGATAGGGCACCAGTGACACTGATTTTAGATGGGCAACTTCACATTTATAAAGATTGCCAAAGAGTCTAGGAAATGAATTCTTGTTCCGCACAATGGCTCACTGTTAGTCTAGTGGTTTATGGTTTCTCAGCTTGGACAGAATAAGTTGAAATGGGTGTCGGTATTAAGGTGAACACGTTAAAGTTAGGTTCCAAATATACATGTGCCGTGTCTTCACAGTGACATCTCTCTTAAAACGCCTGGAGGGAATACTGAGATTGCGAACTGCCAAGGAAGGATATGAGGGATCTATGCTGTATTGTGGAGTCGGGATGTGGGAAATAGCCAAATACCAAAATGGTGCAAAAGACTACGATCTGTAAAAGCAACTGCCAGAAGTAAAGAAAAAAGTCAAGAGGTAGATTGTAAGATGACGCCATCATTTCGTGCATTCATATAAGTCACAAAAACATATAAATATGGAACAAAAATCGGTGATCATCGAGAACAAAACGTATGGGCTAAAACGGTTGGCTTACAGCCACTCTCAGCTGCTTTTGAATGCACAACGGTGGTCGTTCTCGAGCAATAACAATAGCCTCCAATAGGATTTGGGGCTGCTGATCGAGTATTGGGACTGTGGAAGAATCATTAGGATTGTTTTGGTGACCAGTAGTCAGAAGAGGCCTGGTGACTGCTGAAGTAGCTCGGTTTCCCGAGTCAAATGATTCCCTCATCATAGCTCCCATGCAGCTGCGTAACCACTTTGGGATGTGTTCATTGATTCTGACACCTAGACTTCGGTCTGTGCATCCGACGTAGCTATCTCCACAGCTATAATTATATTTGTATCGACAGTTTAACATGCACTGGTTTGTCGTCGGTGCCTTCATCGAACACATTAACATAGGTCTAGTCAACTTGATGAGTTTCAATTCTACCGTATTGTACGCTCTTTTCAATGAGCACTTATGCGTTTCTCAGGGACCTTCAATAAATTTCCACCTGTGAGGGGTAGCCTTAAAAATGGGCTACTTTAATGTTGTTGGCGTACAATATTGCCTGTTTGTTTTACAGTGGCGCTCCATAAGCTTTTATCGATATCCGTTGACTTGCAGCGTGTTGAATAGTAAGCTACTTTCTGCTTCTATGTTGTCTGGGGTGCAGATCATGTTGGCTCGATAAAGAGGTGTCCGGAGAAGACAGCGTTTCTTTTAATTGGAGAGAATCTCGTAAAATGCAAATATTAGCCAGTCCAGGTAGGCTTCCTGTAGACAGACCTTTTGATGGAACCGTCTGGCCTACATGTAATCAGCACGTATGGATACGGAAGACAATTGATTTCCTCAACCTCACTCATCACGGTGAGATTGAGATGCAGTTTGTTGAGCGTCTCGGTCACATGCGCGTTGTTAACCTCGGAGTCTATGATTAGCAATTGTATAGCGTAGCCGAGCGTATGATATTTTCTGCTTTTTCTTCAACCCTGCCCACTAATACATCTGCTAATAACGGTCCTAATGTTCTATCCATGACCATACCGTCAATCTGCCGTTTTGCTTTCCTTAAAGTGAGGTTTTCTGTTGATTGTTCAACATTTGTCCATGACATGTCAACATTTTCCCTCATCCGATTGCAAAAGAAATACTTATCCTTTGGATTACGATTCGGGACACAAGCTCCTCGGATTCGCAAACCATCCATTGATGACAGTTTTGCGAATCTCTACAACCAACTGGCACTTTTAACTCCAGCGTTTTCCAAACACGACGTTTGGTTAAAAACGAAACGTTAGACATATGCCATTATTAATTAAGCGCTTGAATACAACAGCAGACCTGTCTCACTGCAAAACACCATTAAGCACTACGTGCGACGACAAAAACCTTGACGTCATAATATGAATAAGTATTAGAAATCACTTCAGAGTGAAGAATTCTTTTCGGTAAACTCTCATCAGACCCAAACGTTTACATATTAGCACGGCAAGAATAGGAAAACTGATAGATGGCTGCATTTCGTATTGTCTCCTCAGTACCATTAACAATAACCGGTATGCAACTATATACTTAAATATGTGTGTGACCGAATAAGCATAAGGTGAAAAATGAATAACGGAAGTTCCACACCTATGTCCACGGCAGTCTTAAGCTGATAAATAATTGCTTTTGAACACACAGGGCCGGCTTCATCCGGTTTATCGCAGCCGCCTCGGCGAAACGGAGGAAGCGGGGATTAGGGTGAAGTAATACAAGTGTGAACGCTGATCCGAGCTCTATCCGGTGAGGCGTAGTCAGTAGGTGTTTACCAGTTGAGGAAGCTGGCGGTTTGCGCAAGCACGGAACTTCAGTGGGACAGGGATTCTGGTCAATTTCACGTTGAACCCACCTTGGCACGTGTTCCTTTATTCGGGAAGTCAAAGACCGATTGGTTCTGCCTATGTAACTGTCTTCGCAGTCGCATACGAATTTGTATATGCAGTGTGAGTTGGAGACAATACGAAATGCATGCATCTACCAGTTTTCGTCTTTTTACCGTGCTTTTCAAATTTCTGAAGGGGACCAACTGCTTAATGTTTACATATTAGTGATTGTGGGGAAAGAAACAACTTACGCTGGGATTCACTTCTGGACAGTTTATTTGATCTAAATCTATAACCATAGATAGAGACCGAAATGGTAAACCAAATAAAGTAAATAAACGCGCATACGCAGTGCACAGTGTTTCAAAGTACTTACGTAGGTAAGATAACGAACAAATAACTAAGTAAGAGTGTCCGTTGGAAAAGGTAGTAGTATCGGCCGTATGAATCGTATTTCGTACAAGTAATTCCGGTTTCAGATGGTGAATGTAAATAGCCTCGGCGATGGAGAAGAACTGTTTGAGGAATCCTTGGGGGAAGTGTTCAGATAGTGACTAGATGACTTTGAATTCGAGTGGAAAAACCCATTGATTGATCAAAAGTCTGTGTAAGCGAACATAGGTTTTCGGTAATTCTGCATCAGGTTTTTACGGTTACATAAAATGCAAAATATTTGTAT
Organism: Dicrocoelium dendriticum; assembly: GCA_944474145.2. Classification (NCBI taxonomy): domain Eukaryota; kingdom Metazoa; phylum Platyhelminthes; class Trematoda; order Plagiorchiida; family Dicrocoeliidae; genus Dicrocoelium; species Dicrocoelium dendriticum. The sequence continues at coordinate 20,942,598 of OX104067.1, read as the reverse complement.
ACAGACACAACGGGTCGTCAGTCAACCAAATTGATCCTAGTGCGCTGTGAAACACCGTCGGTTAGGTGACAGTTGTAGTCGTATGTGAGTACAGGTCAACTGCAGTCCATCCTGTCCAGAGTAGGCTCAATGCATAAGTGAACCATTTCTGAGTGCAGAGTGCTGGTTGGTACAGCCGAATGGCGATGGCTTCGGCGGCGTCTAATATCCGCTTACGGAAATAACTTGATCGATCTTCTGGGGCCTGATAGATTAACTTGAACGAGTCAGACGACGTGGTGGCGTGACCCGTATCCACAAGGTGCTTGGCGATGGCATGTTCCACTGCCGATACAAATTTAGGTATAGCTGTGAAGATAGCTACGTCGGATGCACAGACCGAAGTCTAGGTGTCAGAATCAATGAAAACATCCCAAAGTGGTTACGCAGCTGCATGGGAGCTAAGATGAGGGAATCATTTGACTCCTTTTTTCTGGTACCTGTTAAAATCTCAACTGCTACCACACCCAATCCCACAATATTGGTGGTGTCTACACAAGTATTCCGATTGGTCCAACTGTTTTATTGATGGTCATATTTGCTCTGATTGTCATGGTACTCTTACTTACTTCCACCATTCCCTATATTGAAACAGTTGGCGAAATTGCATCGTATATGAAATTTTGGAGGTAGTTGTTCTCCATGTGCGGTGACGTCTCAGTTTAATTCATCCCATTCTATAGATGTTATGCCATCGTTCTCAAACAATAGTTTAGGTATTTATTGATGTGTTCATCCAATACACGGATCCGTGAAAGCCACCAGGGTGCGTAAGGCACCTGTAGAATCTGTAGTGCAGTAGTCATATTGTAGCGAGAACGACAAGGCAGGGGGGTAGACGTTTATTGCACACCGAAAATGGGCACCTGAGGGTCTCGCGCGCGCCCTCGAATGTGGACTAGATTTCCGTCCCACCATGCAACACAGGTACGGAATTAGAGGCGAGCCAGTCCTTTCGCCTCGGGAGCTCTGGCTTGGAAGATCCGCCTTCCTGTTTTCACCTCGATCTCCGCTTCTCTGCACCCGATTTGGATCGGCCAGGAGTCGTTCGAGAGCTCTCGACTTGCTTGTTCTGGGCTGTGTCCATCGGCTCGGCCTCGGTCCTGTGGGCTGCGATAGCTGCGTATTTGTCTGATTTATTGCACTGTCCACATATTCCCGCTCCGTAGTTCCGGGCCCAGACTCGTCGCTAGCCGTCTTTCCCGATCCGCTCTCAGCTAGCTCTGAAGAGCTCCCCAGAGCCATTCTTGCAAGCGGCCCCTCTACAAGTGTGGAACACTGGCCAATCGAACGAATTTGCGCTGACCTGATGGCGTTAGCTCAGCACTGGGTACTCGCTGGTGAGATGAAAACTGAGCAAGTATGTGAACCATTATAGCCGCAGGTATTCGGATGAAGGCTGAGCACCCAGAACGGACGCACATGAGAGGGGATTACGGCAGACGCACGCTAGTGACAGACACGAACACTGCCAGGTTATCGACGCACGCAAAATCAAGTGACCGACCGACTCCCAACTAAGGCGAAGTGGAAGCAAGACAAGTGGCCCTCTGCCTGTTCTTTTACGACCAACGAAGACTCGAATCACAGCCAATGTAATGGGTCATCAAGTGAGGGAAAATTGCTACCAAGAGAGGTGGTAGTTTGTAAAAGAACATTGTCAAAAGGTACGCAGTTGGGCCGCCTCTCGGAGTGGCTGAATATTGCAGCCTTGTGGGGAGGAATTGGACTTCGCTATCCACAGCCATTACGCCGGCGTATTTGGCGCATTTATTGGGGGGATATTTGACTGGCCCGCAACCGATGCACAACTCAGTAAATGGTTGTATCATTTAAAACTAGCATTTACCTTATGGCTCAGTTTTACTTGTCGCTTACCTTTCGCCACGCAATACCATGCTGCCAAGCCTTTAGCTAGTTCTTCCCGTGGTAACTTATACTCTTTGTTACTGGAGGAAAGATTTACATGCACCAGGCTACGATAGCTCGGTCACGTGCGTCGTTTCCTCCGGGGATGTGGGTGGAAGAAGATAAGTAGTGGCTAGTCGATGATTTGGTCCAGCACAATGAAGGGCCTTACTTCGACGTCGGCCTCGGTTAGAGCTATTCGTCTCCCTGGTTATGGTCTCAAAAGACGATTCACACTTGCTGAAATGGCTAGGAGCGGACTGCAATGATGGTTGTGTTGTGAGTTTCTTCGTCCCACCCTTCCCTCTTAGAATCCCACCTCCAACCGCTATCTCAATTTTCAGCACAATACAAATTTTGTATAATATAATGTTTTGTTGCATGGTAGCCTGCTAGCAGCTTTCCGGAACGAAGCTCCTCGGTTAAGGTTAACTTAGCTGCCCCTGCAACAGTTGCAGGTCTTTTTCTTCTCTTATGTACTGTGGCCCAGTAGATGAGGTGTTTAATAATGTGTGCACTGAGAATGATTGCATTCAACATTAATGACTTGAAACACTAGTAGATCGGGTTGATCGTTGCGAATGTCACCTTTCCACTGAGCTTCGTATTTAGTTTGTAAAAGTAATATGACCAAAGGAGGTCAAATCTTTGGCGCATCTTTGGGTCGAATGCTCTTCGTCGATTTGTTCGCCGATTTGTGCTCGACCAGCAAGCGATTATTGAATTAGGCTACTCAAACTGTGTCCAGTGATCTTCATCCATTTGCCTTGAATTTCTGATGGACTAGGGCGGCCCGTTAAGTAGCTTTGCGCTGGTTGTTGCGGTAGTGCCTTTGATGGATCTTGTAACCGCCCGCGACGGTTTTCAAACCGTTTTAGTTACTTCTATTGTAACGTTTAGTAAACTAGGTCAACGTCTGTACCCACGGTTATAAAGTGCTTCCTAGGGCACTATTTTTCAAGGGACTCACTTCCTTTTCGTGTTTCGCCTTGTTATAAGACCTCTAGTTTGCTCCATTTGCAGTAATGTCTTCCTTTCTCCGGATACGATGAAACCAAGGCGAAAGCGTAGTGGTTCACACAAGCACTTATGTAGATTTGTATCATAGTTGCCTGTCTTCTTCCTGTCTGACACACATAAATAACGTTGCAAAACCGATACTACATGTCGTACACAACATTTTATCTTTAGTTGGTTCCCGGCTAACCTTTGGGTTTCGACAAAGTTGCTTTGTGAACCACTGGAAGATACTTGCTAAAGTATAAAACTATGACCTCTCAGTAAGCGGAACCGGATCTACAAGTAAGAACTCATAGATTGCTATCGACGGCAGCAACGAAATTTGGGAAATATTTTACCGAGTCAAAGAGTGTTCCAACCTTACAACTGGTGGGTCGGCATCACACCCTTACCCACATTAACATGAATTTCAGCAAAAATAACCAAGAACACAGCTGCCTAGAGAAACAAACGGGACCTATTTCTTGATAGAAGATCAGTTCCATCGATCTAGTTGTGAAACAAGCCAAGCGCTCCATGACAACTACACAAAACAGCATGTAAGCATAATATGTTTCTTGGGGAGTTTAGGATCCCAGTATTCCCGAAAGGCTTATAAAGAGAGAGGCTACTGCAAAGACACTGTACGCTTCGCGGTTCACTGGTTTTGGAACCTAAATGTTCCGTGGTCACCTTAATACCGACAGCCAATTCAACCCATTCTGTCCAAAGTGGGAAAAGAGAAATCACTAGACTAACAGTGAGGCAATGTGGAGGAAAAGATATCATACCCCACTCTCTTTTGGAATATTTATAAAAGTTAAAGTGCCTATCGGAAATCAGCCTCAATGCTGCTCTACCAAACCAGCTAGTAGTTCCACTTTGCTCCTAATTTAGGTCAAACTTTTCCTGAGACTTATCCTTACTAATATAAGCTTAATACATCCCATCAAGATGTGAGATATAAGTAAATCGGAATCTTTCGCGCCATCACACACGCTTGTTGGCGTCCTTTCTTTGTCAAGGAAAGCATCCAAACCTGCCTGCTAACTTACCACAGTCAAAGCGGTAGCTCGAATCAATCATCATCTCATCTCGTAGTGACAGTTCCGACGCGATACTTGTGTGCGCTTACGTCCTGCACAACACTAGGAAGACACCGATGACGAAGCCATGTAAAATATTTCATCAAATTTCAGGACTTTCCGGAGATTTCGTATCTGTTAGTAGCTGTTTTAACATGGCAATTTACTTGGTAAACTCTCCCAATTTTGATGGAACTTGTCGTGAATTTTGATTGCCTGTACATTTACTTGACTGGATACGATGTTTTAGCTATCCTAGATGAGACTCATATCCTAATTTAATGCGTACCAGATGTGCCGAATAAATGTTAATCAGCTTTCCGGGTAGCACCCTAAACTGATCAAGCTACCGCTTAATTCACAACCTTTAGATTTTCTGATGCACTGATTCTCTGCTTACATTATATACGAGGGCAGAGCAATAGGATTCTGGGTAATGAGTCCACATGTTAGATACACATGACCGGGTAAACAAAATATGTACTGTAATACGTTCTGAACAATGCTGTTTGATTTCAACTCAAACAACCCTTTATCAGCATCCAAGCACTGCTCAGAACTCATAAGGTTCGCTACACTCCAACTGGAAGTATGGAACTCAGGAGGGCGATGCTTATCTATGACTATACTTTTCGTTTAGACCGCATCAGGGTGTTGCGCGATTGCGTGTTGCGTTTGGCAAGGATGTGCCTCAAAATCCACCGTGTCTGGGCGCTTTGTGGAATTCAAGCGCAACGGGTTGTCCCTGGATTATGAGCCAATGTGTGTTTGAGCTGTGATGGCGACCATATTGGACAACGTCGCTGCTCTGCAAACGATGCTGGAGCAGGAAGCGTAGGTGACTGCGGTACAGCTGGAGAAAGCCATTGTGATCTCATCTGGATCATTCCGCATCAACCTATATGAGAATATCGGTCCAAGAAAGATTTGTGCATGCTAGTACCCCATCAGCTCAGTGAAGACACCTTGCAAGAACGTCAAATAATCCTTCAAATAATACGCAAATGCACTGCCAACTCTAGCAGACGAGCTAGGCCTCGCGGAGTCCATGTTCCTACCCACAAAGCAGCAAAATCTAGTCAGTACAAACTGGTCCACAACCGTGCCATAGAAAAAATGTCTCATTTATAAACCATACGCTCCATGTGATGATTGATTTTCCTCCTAACATGGATCGTTGCGTCAACTGTTTTAGACTTTTGTGGGTCGCACAAAAGCGGTCATTGATCTGTCTCCTCTTCTGACTTCTCACTCTGTCGGTTGCTTGGGATTCGCGTGGTTACGTGAGCGTTCCTCGTTCTATTCTGACGGATTTGTAAGCGTGCGCATAGTGTGTCTGGTTTTGAGGACACATTGGTTAGCTGAATACGTGCACGTGTATGAACCGGGCTCAGCCTCCCATATAACTCTGCGGCTATGCTAACGCGACCAGGGTACAGAGAATCTATCACAGGACCAGAAGCACCTCGATTGTATTGGTGTTGCAACATCTTTGCCATTTTGGGTGGTATGGTTTTCAGTACTGATAGACCGAAATCCGGGAAACCTTCGCCAACTGTGGTAAAGAACTAAGTACACTTTCGCTCTTCAACTATAACAAAGCCATTTTAAATCTAAAATCAAATTGAATAAAAAAGAGCGCCTTTACTGGTCCTAACAATAATATCTCGCGGCTCTGCAAAAAGGTCTAACTCCAAGAACGGACCAGACTAAGTTTTTATACACTCTCGAGTGGAAAGTCGATGATGGCGCAGTTACGATTTGTGAAGTGCTACAACCGCACTTTATCCATCATCCAACACAACCAGCTGTACAACATTGTTTGATTTTTCCCTTCTAACAATAGGGTGATTTGGCAAAACGAGGTTTCCAATCAACTAAACGGTCAAATAGATTGGGTTTATAAAAAGTTATTTGCACGCTTGGATAAACTGCTATGCATCTTGCTATACTTTTGTTTCTAATATATCTAATTTCTTCTACTCAAATTATTCGGTATGGTGAGAACGGCCGAAAACTTACCTATACACTGGCATGCTTTGTTAGTAATACAGCGAAACAACGATAGTTAAAGGCATAATTTGAGGAACCGATGACAATGTAGCCACGTAGAGTGACTTAGAATCTAATATCACTAAATTCGGTAAAATATATTGCAGTGAGGTGGTCAGACTAATAAATCACATTATGGATTTTCGCTCATATTCCTGAGTGAAATTTCATGTTGCATTTTGTAACGAACTAATGTACTACATATACTGCGCATACTCAGAAGCTGCTGTTTTCCCAGAAATGCGGGAAGCTGTTGCTGGCGTATCCAAAGCAGAATTATTATCCAAATAGAAGCGTTTGGCACAGTAAAGCTACTATCTTCCTGAATTGGATAGGGCCATTAAAATGATTACAATTGGTGGAGATAATGGACCACGTGGCAAATCTGGGTCAGTTCTGAAGGATTCGGTACTGTGGAAGGCAGTGTAACCTGTCCTTTAATGTGCTTGATGTACATTAATGGTATATTTTACGTAATTTATTTCTTCACGTGATATTGTTGCTGACGATCTAAAAACCATCCACACGTTCGACGAAGACAAAATAGACAGCACCATGTAAGCTATCGAGTCCGAAATAAAATCCTTTGAATGATGGTGCACAATCTGGGAGATGTGCTTTTCTGCCGAAAATTAAAGCGCCCTGTACTTCCGTCGCTCTATTAACCATGCCATTCAGTAACAATGAAATGTACACTATTCTGTAGTAACGCGACACCAGACTTAAGTCTCAATAATTCTGGCTCATAGCATAGCCGAAACGTCGCTACAAATCTATGAAAATTCTCCTAGTAGAACTGGATGGCATAGTAGAAGCATCACCCTGTTAGCACGCAGATCATTTACATAGGAGAATCACCTAACCATCATTAGGCAATTCTACCCTAATTTCAGCAATAACAAATGGTGAAATCGTCATCAACTGAAAGAATGGGTGGATGTCGTACTTCAAATGACTAATGGGATTAGTATGGACACTGTCTTACGTACAGCAGGGCATAGCGTTGCAACAGAATCCAATATGGCTTAAGCGAATGAATCTAGACATCTGACTTCTGCGTGTCAAAATACACCATCAAATTCACGCACGTGCCTTGATGTAAAAGTTAAAGTGACTCACACTATATAGGTAAAAACAGCATTCACGCTTACAATAGAATACTACTCAACGGTATGTGTGTACGAACAATTTCAGCTGGACATGCATAGGAAGATATGGAAGCAGTTAGGGCTTCAGATTTCCAGAAGCGGAACTCTTGAGACATCTTATTTAGAAATCTAATATCATCCACTTATTGTACAGATGGTATCACAGATTAGGCTAACCAGAGTAGGATGTAGATACTGTTTAGGAAAGTTTACCATATTGGTCCCCTTTCTACGCGGTGTTGGGCAAATATTTAGTCAATAAAACCCGTAGATAGATAGCAGATGACTAGGCAAAACACCCTTAGAAGTCATCTACATCATTGTTAACTATATTATAACTCTACAAAACATACCTACGCTGACAATCAAAATCGGTAGGGTTGAGTCATTGGAATTGTCGGTGCATGAACACACAAATATTGTCCACCAAACCCTGGTCCACTCTGGAACCAACTTCTGTTCCAATTATCTTAGCCAACATTTTATTTTACTGCTTGGTAATTTGATCACTGACATGGTGATAGACTGGGTCCCCGAATACTACTCAGCCCCAGCTGCCCTATACACAGGACCTACATATTATCCACTGATCTCACCTGATTTAGTAATTACCAGTGAATGTACCAATAGATTGTTGTCTAGGAGTTCTAGATTATGTATTGCAGCTTTTATCCACCTCTACTATCTCGTTTCTATTTGCTTAAGTTGGATCGGCAGCACCACATTTTTCATCGCAGCTCTAGTCATCCTTAGAAGCTGAGTACCTAAAATATTTTGGCCACGAATTTAATCCACCTTCGCCTTTAGCCACAGTTTGCCCATTTATCTGGCCCCAGAACTAACAGTTCGCATATGCAAACGCTGAGGAAATGGTAGGTTTGCTGATCAGCACCAATTTTTCACCACTGTTAAATATTACTTACAATATTCAGACGGGGAACAAACCAAATATTTTCCATCTTGTGTTCACTAATGTAGAGCGTATGATCGAAGCGTTAGGGATAACTAGTCTTGTGAGCAAAAGCGGTAATGCAACAGTGTCGTTCAACTACCTCTGTTATGCAGCGTATACCGCTGAAAACGCCGACGTCTCCCAGCTTGGTACCGATCACGCTGTTTTGACCATATTCATTAGCGTAACTGACTGGCCTTTTTAGCTGAATTACTCCACCGAGGTCGCGTGGTGGAATTTTGTTCTTCAATTCAACAACTTAGTAGCCAGTGCACCGAGAAGTATGCACCGCACGCAATGAGAGCAAAGCCATTCATGCGCAGCAGGACTTGGAAGTGTATGATCACCAGAGCATCACTTTGGCGAAAATAAAAGGAGTGTCAGTTTACCGAAACATAGGAAGCTTACACTATCTAGCGAAATCATTGCGTGAACTTGGTACGCGAGGATGAGCTTAAAATTTAACAGAATTTAGACGCTAAATGCTCCTTCAAACCAAGCTTTTTTACAGACAGGCAAGAAAATTGCCAAGCTAACCGATCAGTTCAACTGCTATGTGTACAACCTGAGCTACCAGCCTTCAATTCTATAGTCAAAGCGTGAAATTCCTGACATCCGAATGCCAAGTGGGCAGGCACAAACTAAAACAGAAATATGAATCAATGTCAGAAATCATTTCAAGGTAAAGAATTCTTTTAGGTAACTCTCATCAGACCCAAACGTTTACATAACAGTGATTGTGGAGATAGCGTCAACTGCGGCTGGGATTGACTTCTTGACTGTTTGAATGACCAAAATCGATAACTTGAGACAGAGATAGAGATGATAGACCAAGTAAACTAAATAAACATGTGTACACATGGTTCATTAGGACAATGTAATTGAGTAGGTAAGATGACAGCCAAATAACTAAGTAACGGTGTCCGTTGTCCAAGGTAGTAGTATCGCAATAGTAAAAATCCCATTGATAAATGAAAACTCAAAGTTTTCAAGCGAACATATGTTTTCAATAATTCTTCGTCAGTCTTATACAATTATATGCAAAAAAATAACCAAAATATAGACACACCACACGTATTGGTAAAGCACGCAGCTCACAGTCAATGGTCACTATCAGTCACTGCCCCCTAGAACACAGTTGTAGCATGTGCACAATTCCTTGGTATGGACGGAGTAGTTTGTCTGGGCCAAGTCAAGCACAGCGTGTGAGTGAATCTTTTCTGGACGCACAGTTCTGGCTCGTATAGTCTGATCGCTAAACTCTCAGACGATTCAAGTAAGCGCTTTCGAACGCACTTTGATCGATTTGCAGGTGGTCGATAGATGACCTTAAATGCCTCGGCTAGATTGGGAGAATGGTCCGTGTCAGCAAGATGCGTGGCGATGGATGAGTTACTTAGCTTTCGGCACCCAGTCGCAAGCCAGGCCGGATGGTGTTCTCTCACCCTATCAGACAGGTGCCTCGTCGTACGGCCAATGTACCCTGAACCACAAGAACAGGTGAATGAGTAAACACACATGGAATTGGCGTGGACAGGCCTTTTGTCTTTTGGGTTAGTTTTCACCATCGGGCTACAGTAGCCCGAGGCATTTAAGGTCATCTATCGACCAGCTGCAAATCGATCAAAGTGCGTTCGCATGCGCTTACTTGAATCGGCGGAGAGTTTAGCAATCAGACTATACGAGCCAGAACTGTGCGTCCAGAAAAGATTCACTCATACGCTGTGCTTGACTTGGCCCAGACAAACTACTCCGTCCATACCAAGGAATTGTGCACATGCTACAACTGTGTTCTAGGGGGCAGTGACTGATAGTGACCATTGACTGTGAACTGCGAGCTTTACCAGTCATTGTGCTGTGTCTATATTTTGGTTATTTTTTTGCATATAATTGTACAAGCCTGACGTAGTAGTATCGGCCGTCTAAATGGTTTTTGGACACAATTCCGGCTTTAGATGGTGAATGTACATAGTCTCGGCAATGGATAAGAGCTGTTTGCGGAATCCTTGGGAGAAGTGTTCAGGTAATGAGTAAATGACTTTGAATTCATTATCTGAAGCTGTATGGCCACATTCAAGGAGGTGTGACATGATAGAGCTGTCTGAAAAGGCGAAATGAGGTCTTCAGACAGATGTGTTTATAAGGTCTAATTTCCTACGCGGGGATACCTCTCTTGTTGCTGACAACTTCCCACTAAAGGTGGTGAACTTAGCTGCATTGCATTTGTCAGACCCAATCGCTAAATTCTTGCATCAATGTTCCGACGACCTAGTGGTCCAACTATGTGGAAGATCGGAATCGTCAATCCCATTCAAAAACGGGAAATCGTGCAGATGCAGCCAAATATGGTACGATAAGTCTCCTGCTGTTTTATATAAAGTCATGGAGTTAGTTTTGCGGAGACAGTGATGAATTGCTTGGAGGCTTGCAAAAGCATAGCACCAGAACAGCATGGTTTTTAGCAGAACCGGTCTTGCATGACATACCTGCTGCTTGCTCGCTCCACTTGGACTGAAATCGTTGACAGCAGTATGGGAGTTGACGCAGTTTATCTCAACTCCTCGAAGCTGTCAAAGCTTCTGAACCATCACTTCCTTATTCCCAAGCTTCAGAGCTGTGAAATTGGTAACGCAATTCTCGGGTGGTTATGTAACTTTCTTATCCAACGACATCTGCATGTGCGACTTCGCTGTTCCTTATCTGTCCCAGTGAACATTCAGTGAGTAGCTCCACAGGGTTCTCTACTTGGTAAACACCTGTTCCTGTCTTGCACAAGCGATCTTACAAGAATGACCCCTATTTAATTCCTTGCTCTTCGCTTTTAGGCTGAATATATGGCCGGGCCATCAAAAAGCCAACACGTCTCGGAGCCCGCAGCTTCATTGTTCCACTCACTGGTTTGCAATAAACGGATCAATAGAGAGCAGTAACACTGACCGCCAGCTTAAAAATTCTTTACATTGCGTCTCATGGTAGGCAGTGCTTTTACGTGTACATTCAACTGCTTTTCGTAAGTGCAGATTATGCGGATTGCTACCATTTCTAGGCATTCATCTCTTTACCGGAGACATACCTTAAATCGCAAAAGTTGCTAATGGATATTTTGTAGGCGACACATTGCTTGAACTAAGACTTCTGCATACATGTTATGCTGGAGTGGACCAAACGTGTAATCCTTGGGATTGTTGGCTGTAATATGCTCCAATTATACAAAATCAAGTTTCTACTTATCATACACCCATAGCCTATAAAAGACAGGTAATCTTTTTACTTCTCAACTGGGAGTAGCGGAATGCCCCACATGTGTAAACTTTATTTTCAACCTATAGAAAAGCGTTCACCGTGGAGGCAAGCGCCGTCCTCAAATGTAGAGGCACATGACCCGAGTCCCTGTTGGCGATCTCACATGGTTGACATTTCGCTCCAAACCAGTCTACGTTCTTTGGTCATCAGCTGGCGTAGTTGACATTCCCCCTAAGCTTCCATTAGAAGGACCGAATATATAATGAAAAAGTTACAAAGAAGGTTGAGCTATAGCTTCTACTTTAACGAACACTAAATTAAGCTTAGTTATTCCAGATAACATTGTCAGTTTTGTTGTCGGACGGACAGCGAAGGTGGCGAATAATGTTGCAATACTTTAAATCCCCTTCAGTATGTTTGCTTCCACTATATACTTTGGTCTCGCAAACCCGTTTTACTCCAGTTGTATTCCATGACATTAGTCGCTGAAAGCTGGCAACGTTGCGGCTAGAAAAACAAACATTTCAACTCTTGCACTGTCCAATTCGTTTGCTGACTTTTCTGCAAAAATACATTTGACACATTTAGCGCATAGGCATTTTACTTCACTGATAACTGCTGATCTTCTGGAGCATCCGTAACCTAGTCAATCCGACCACATGTTTTATCCCAACGAGGTTTACGATGCGTTTACCTGCAATTTATTTGAGTCACATTGCCAATAATGATCTCAGAGATAGCTGAGCGACTGAAAATAACAGCCTGGCTTTATGAATATGCGTGAACCTACTCTCCGCCTGGTATCTGTCTCCGAACTCTCCTGAAGATCAGTGTTTATATAAAATGAACGACAACCTGCTCAAGCACTGATGATGCTTTCACGACAAGCAGTGAATCTTAGGCGACGTATTGTTCAGTGAGGCAAGAAAATCAACCATTCAGCAACCAGTTCGGTTTGTCTGATATTCTAATTAGTGTAAACGAGACTCAAAATTTATGCTTTCTTACATTTCAGGAGTCCAGTGGTGGTGTATTCGTTGTGCAAAATAAGGCGGATAAGTTCATCGCCGGTTTATTGGCCGGACCTGCGTTGAGCAATGGACTGTTTCTTTTTACTCGTGTATCATTTTACCATGACTGGATTGTTCAAAAATTGCTTGAAATATAATCGATATTACCTCTTAAATATAACCAATGCAATTGCCAATTTTCTTCCAGACTGTTGTATTGTTTAAATCCCGTGCGTTTTGCTTTAGTTACATTAAATGTATGCAGGGGCCAGTCCACGGATGGTAGTACGTTACTAGGGGCTTAACAAAGTGTAGGACATCCAACTGCATCATCAGTAGTGGTTGGTCAATGAAATAATGTGGATATTAGTGCCGAAGTCTAGGATTGTTTGGTTTTTTCTTCAACCGTCCTATCCGAGTCCTCAGGCAATCATTTGAGTGTTTGCTTTTGTTAATAGGGCTATGGACCTCAGTGTGTTTTGGTCAATAAATTGGCAGACCTGCCGTTCAAGTTATAATTATGAAAGCACTCTACTGTACGAACCGGCGCTAGCCTTTCTTTATCTGTTCAGGCTCACCTAATTTCAGCCACTTTTAGCGTCGAGCTGCGAAATCTGATACGCTTCTTGCTCCTCGAGTAGCACGTCTCTGATGCTTTATTGACTACTGTATTTTTGAATCTTGAGTGGAAGAATTAGTTGATAGCAGGCGAGGATGTGTGCCAACAGTCAGCTGTGATATTTTCTGGAACTATTCCTCATGCTCGTTGATCCACTGATAAATTTTCCTTTGAAAGACATTGTCGAATTTGATCACTATAGCTGATCTAAGCAAGAAAAGTTTCAAGTAATTAACCATCCATCACACTTGCTAACAATCGTCAAGTCAATGAAAGGAGGCATCTCTTCTGTTGTGCTGATTTGCTGACAACCTCTTTTGGTTCCTCCCAAACCCAGTACTTAACCATAAAACACCCGTGTTGTTTTCTTGTATTCGATCTTTCATTCAATGTAAAGTAGCAGTACTTTATGAAGTCCAGTATGGCGTCACTCTCGAGCCATAAAGCGGCCCAACGAGTTATCAGGTATGCGAACATGTTCTAGGCAGCTAATCTTGTGTTTACATCGGTCGCTGCTGTGGGATCGCACGGTATACCTTCAGAATAATGAGCAGGCAAGCAATGGATCTCCCCACATCTGTTCCAAGATTGGTTCTTTGAAAAGGGCGTGGTGGCAGAAAGCTGCAGTGACGTCGACTTTAGTGAACATCCTCCCCTTGAATAACAGGTGGCATATGGCCTATTGTCACCAACTTGTGGCATTAGGCGTTTTCAGCTAAATGCATACATGCAACTCATAGGCTTTTCTAATGACAATGGGCATTTATATTATCCAGTCCATCGGTTGAGTACCCATGGCTTTGGCTGCTAAACCGAACGAACGCTGTAATTCTTGTCGAAAACAGTACAAATACTTGGAAACGTTTCTAGATAGCAAAGTTACTGACCTAGCTGATTCGGTCGATGACGTCTGGGCGCACACCTAGAATTTTTTCACAACCTTAGCAAGTGTAACTAGACTTGGGCGAACAATATCTGCGGAAGCCCAAAACGTGTGAACAAAAAACCAAATCCGAGTAGCCGAATGAAATCAGCGCTCTGAATGATCATTAGGTCCGCTTAAGCAATATGATACTAGAGCTGTTGATCAGTTTCGTTCTTCGGATTGACATGCATCTTAGTAATTTTCCTTTTTTCGTAACTTAGTGTCGCTCCACATTTTGAGACACTTCATGATTCACTATATTCTACTACAGCACTGTGATTTTTGAGCATTATGTTGACAGTGGAGTCTGAATCGAGTTGAAAATGCAATGGACATCATTAAATCGACAAGGCTGATAAAACGATCATTGATATCCTGTGTTGTTCAGCGCTGCTTATTGAAAACTGCTGTGTCTTGTAGAGTTTTGTTAGCGTCAACCGGTAGACAAACGCGCAGAAAAGTAACTTTCTTGGCATATTTTCTACATGTTTGATATCAACTTAGACAGGATGAATGTGACCGCAAATTTGACACAAAATGCTCTTGGCCTTCGGACGGCTGCAAAAAAAAAGTTGCTGGTCATTGAACAGGCACAGAGTCTTGTTGCTGTTTCCCTTCCCAAATGTTAAAGTTGCTGGGTCGTTCTCTTTTTGCCTGAGTCGGGGTCAATCCTTTGATCTCGGATTAGAACACCTTACCTCAGTAGTTAATCGGCCAAATGGTTATTTAGTAAAACGACAATGCTTGGAGGGCGTAAAAGGGATACCCGCCGTCGGCACAAGATCATCACCTCTGCGTTGGCTGCTTTTACAGCTTAGAATTGGCTTAGGGTATTGTGACCCTGCGCAAATTCCTTCCAAGCAAGATCGGTATAATCTATACCGACGCGAACGAATGATAAGCGTGAGCAGTCAATAAGTAGGAGCACCCCATATTAACTCCTGGATCAATGACCAGTTCAAGAAGGATCAGTTACAATATTTCTGATAGGGCTTTCATCCCAGTAGTTAACAAGCTACATACCAGATCCTAGTCCGGAAATGTACCATAAATTTATTTGCTCTGTTAGGGTTCACCAGTTGTGTTAATTGCCTCGGTCCTCTAAGGAGGATCAAAACCATGAATGCTAGAGGCAGATACCTGTTAGCCAGCAGCTTAAACCACTGATCCATGGGAGTCGATGGCTGGGCTACATAGTTTGCGAATTAATTTAGATATAGCACAACCAATCTTCTACTGTCACAGACAGCGGTTAGCATGCGAGTTGATGTCCTCTCTTTATACGCTATATCCATAGCATTTGAAAAGATGGAAGGCTATTTTCGTTTACATTACTTGCAAGTAGCAGGAATTTGGTTGTAATTCTGATAACCCCATCATCCCAGCAGTTAATAAGCTACATAGCGGAGCCTGGTCTGGAAAAGTACCACACCCAATCCAGTCCCACCTGAACTTGAACGCAGCCAGGTGGCTAGTAATAACGGTTCATTGTAAGTGTAATACTGGAAAATGGTACACCAAATTTGTGCGCAGTAGAACACTACCTTCCGTTCCTTAAGAACATATTTCTGAGTCATTACAGTTTTGGTTCTGATTTGGGAGGGATCTCATAACAACAACCATACCTCTTCCTATCGGGGATAGTAACAGCTAACATGGTTCTTGAGTACTCTGCTGTGCGTTTCTAATGATGATACCTAGTATATTTAGTGGAACGATAGTCTAATAGGCAGTGGTTTTTGTCATCGAATTGAAGAAGGATCATCAAACTTATCTTGCTCTAATTAGGAGGCATTAGAAAGAATTTTTTTCTTTCATGGCTAGGTTTACGGAAATTAGCTCCGATCAGACGGTCATTTCATATATTGGAAAGCGTAACATCCGTCGGAAACATCCACTGCAACCTGTTAGATATTAACTCATGACCTAGCATTAAGGAGCAAATGACTTATTCCGCTGTGATTGACTGTTGTAACTAACCAATAAACAAGGAGAAAAAGCACGATTGATCCTCCACTTCCTTGCAAGTTTTAGAACACAAGCGTTTTTGCAGGCTAGCACCAAAGATACGAAACCTAAGGTTATCAGGCGATTACTTATTATTAGCAAGTAGGACGTTTTTGTATTTTTGAGAGCTGGCGTCGCGGCCGAGCTAATTAGGATTATCATCAAACGTGTGACGCTATTACTCTGCAAAATTTTAAATGTAGTCTATAGGTGAATGATTCTTAACAGACATGTTGGTACAATGTAGTGGGAGCGACTTTTCTCCACATTGTATCCGTCTCTAGCCGCAAGTGAAATTACAAAGAAATTTATCACCTGTAGGGACATCCAAGCGACCAGGTTGGAGATTAAGTTTAGTCACTTAGATAAGTGGCACAAGCGCTGCTTCCAAATGCTTTCATAATGAGAGAAGCTCAGTTCAATGCAGGCTGGAAACAATAGCCTGGTTGCACAAATTTAACTACGTGCAACTTCACCAAAGATTGAATACCAAATTCAACATCGTAATACCTCCGATGAAAAGGAAATAGCATGAGTCCGGAAACGGCGCTAACATTTACGCAACCACTTAAAAATGGCAATCCAAAGAGATACCATGAAAGTAAGCTGTACCCTAGCGCAATGGAACAACCAGGGGAGATATTACTACCGTGCGTAAATCCCAGCATCCCTATTTAGCGGCTTCACTCAACAATGTGTCCAGTGTATGTTGTCCTATACTCCCTACAACCATGGGATATGCATATTTTAATATCTTTGAGTCTCAGTGAACGCAGAAACGGAACCAACTTGCCACGCGCAGTCTGATAAATGAACAAATGTTGTTTTCTCAAAAGGCACTACGCACGTTTGAACAGGCATTCGCCTTTAGTGCTAAACTCTGACGATGAAATGGAAGCCCTTACTTTCGACAACTAGTCTACTGAACAGATCTTGTTTGATTTGTGTCATTTCAGAAGTTTCATGGATCGAGAAGAAACGAGTAAAGCTGAGCTTAGCTTTGTACCGCGTAGACAATGTAACTAGAATCAGTTGGTCCAGACCTTCCACAATCTCTTGAACATACTGAATGTGAAGCTCGGATGCACAACAAAGACTAGTAGTGTGATTTTCGTGACACTGTGCTGTTGGAAGACGTTGCTCCTCTCACAAGCCTGTCAAGCCCCGTAAACTAAACACAGTGCGGTCCAAGTTTAATAAAGCTAATGCTTCAAATTAGGCAGGTGGTACTTAGGCCATTGGAAAACTGGTAGTCACATCGGAACACATTGCAAGCAACCTCGGGTTCAAATCGACAAACGACAGCTTCCATATTTAAAGCGCCCCATCAGCAGACAACTGAAATTTGACACCATTCGAACCGCCCTATAGTAGCTTGGCTAAAAATGAGGATACTATTGTGTACTCAGGTAGTTACACCACATACGCTGTGGAAGAGGAATTGCAAGAAACACTATGTTATATTCAACTGAACCCATTGTCAAGCTATTTACAATAATTACACCAAAAAACGGCTAGCTGCGGACACCTTAACGCTAGGCACAAATTCTTGTCGGAACAATAGCCGAAAAACCTTGCTGCATGTACAGCAATGCCCAGGCCCTTCTAAACAAAATGGTCGAACTTCGGTTGCGTCCAGCAACAATCGCATGGGATTTCACTTACATAACCAATATTTGTTTGCGTACAGAGCTTATGGATTCCGTGATAACGATCCATGGAATGTCACACTTCGTAAACGATTGTCCCAGCAGAGGAGGTGGGTTAATTTTGTTCAATCGCAATGACCTTACAATGCAAAACAATAGATTACCCATAGATACGAATTACCGATTCGGTATTGTGTGGTTTGTGTCGCAGACACAATGACGACTGCTTTGTGCCAATCGTTCTTCACCCCACGTGTCCACCTCCAAGATGGATACCTGCCTATTATCGTCCTTGACAAAACGTTTACTCTCAACATATAGCCACATGCTTATCTCAGGCGATTTTTACCTGCACGACTTTGATGCTACGGTATCCCCGAAGTAAGGATCCAGGGCCGGACTACATGTAATTATCACAACGATCCCTTTGCACAATCACGTCTCTTCCCACCAAGCTGGTGGTATCTGGTTCCTGATTCGCCTGTCACTGCGGCCTCCATGGGGACAGCCAAAGGACGCTTGCGCTTACAGAGAGCACATGAGTGGCTTGCGCTTAGCCACTCACAGCTCCATTCACACATTCCGAAGGAATAAGACCGGGAGGCATCCGGATGGTAAGCACGTTACAGCAACGAAGCCGACCCACCCTCCTGCAACATGGACCATGGATGGCTTGCGCTGCACCACCCACCGTTCCATCCACACACCCTATATCCAGTGTAAACCAGAAGGAATAAGACCGGGAGGCAAATGGATGGGAGCCAGGTTTCAACAACGGAGCCGGCACACACTCCTTCACAGGCAAACAAAAGCACTCTGGATTTGGAGAATCAAGCGCACTCAGTGCGGTGGCTGGACCGTAGTCCGTTCTACATTGAGTTCATGGTACCGTTCTTCGGGACTAGCACAGCCACAAGAATCGTGCACTTCTCCCTTACACAAACAACCACCTGTCTCCTGGAGCCAGTATGGATGAGGTAGTGGGTAATTGACCGGTAGACACCTTGTCAACAATCGCATCAACCGCAGCCACACCGGGGATTTCATGCGACAGCCAATCACTTGAGACGACAAGAAAAATAAACTGAATCGCATAATGCATACAGATACGGATATATAACTCTTCACTTAATAGACATAAAGATTGATTATGAAGGAATCCGCGACAGGTTCAAGACGTCAGTAAATATATTTTAGGGAAATGTCACAAAAGCGAAATTGTTGTCGATCTTAACTACAATTATCTTCAGTGACTTTTGCACTTTGGTGGATGATATTACAGGTTGACATTAATTTGAAAGAAAAGAGCATTGACACAATATAGAAGAACCACCACCTGGAATAAAAAGACTCAGCATACAAGCGTGGTTAGTAAACCGAATGCAGCCTACCTACAAACGCTGTGCCGGTTCTGCCTACGTTATCTGCAGGACCCGCTGTCGCTTCGGTGGTGGTTCCTAGTGGCTTCGCTCATAGCTCACTAGGCCTGTTTGACTCAGGCACTCGCAACCGCATGTGCTACAGCACCATTCACTCGATGTCGTTTGAATACAACTCGTCGGTGCTTGCCGCTTCCAAACTTGCCGCTTCTTCTCTGCGGGCATGAGGTCTTTTTCTCGCACTTCGGAAAACGTCTCTTTGATCAGGTTACACCATGCACACCGATCAGTTGCTTTTGATTCCCGTGACCTGCAAGCAAGCTTACGACGTGCAGGGCTCATATTGATCATGTCCTGGTAATGTAACCTTGTTTTCCCTACATGCCGCTTCCCAATACTCAGCTTACAGTATACTAGTTTTTTCGGTATTTGGATCGAATCCATACGGCTTACATGACCGAGCCACTTCAGGTGTATCAGCAAAAGCATGCAGTCCACTGCATACATACCACTTCGACACAACACTTCCGTGTCCTTAGATTTGTCGCCCCATCCAGTACGCAGAATCAGTCGCAAAAACTGCTGATGGAACCGCTCGAAATATTGCATATCCCGCCGATACATCGTCCAGGTTCCACTGACATATAGAAGCACGGACAGCACCTTGAATTTGTACATCATCAGATTCGTGCCAATGGTAAGCAGATGCTTGTTCCACACTCGGTACTTTAGCTTCCCGAATGCCACCGCTGACTTCAAAACGCCTATACGCAGCTCAGTTTGAAGCTTCGGGTCAGTCGACATCACACTTCCTAGGTAGCAGAAGCGGGAAGTAGTATCCAATACTTCAACACCAATATTAATTAGCGGCAATATTAAAGATTGAAGGATGAAAGAGACAGACAGTTTTGCTTGTATTGATGCTGAGCTCGAAATTGGCCGCCGTCGAAAACAGAGTACTAGTCATGTGCTGTAACGCATTCGCGCTGTGTGCAAACAACGCAGAGTAGTCAACAACAGCAGCATACAGATAGTTGTCCCACAGACTAGGTTTTTTGCACCGAAACGGTGGATGTTCAACAACCCACAATCAATACGGTATTCAACACAAACACCGTGAGCACAAGCCGCTGCAAAAGCACGATACATTATGTCATGGAGATATATAGTAAACAGGGCAAGAGCTAAGACACAGACCCGCTTCATATTGGAGACAACTGCAAAGTCATCCGAGGTCTCTCCACTCAGCTTCACCATCGCTTGCATGCCACTGTGCAGACATTCAACTAAACTTACAAACTTACGCGGCCAACCAAATTTACCCAACACCAGCCACAATGCCTCGCTGTTCACCGTATCAAATGCCATGGTGAAATCAACCAAAAGCAAGTAAAATCGCTGGTGTCGTTCTCCAAGCTTCTCCTGCAAAAGATGAGCCACCAACACCATATCTATAGTGCTGCTACCCGAACGGGATTCACACTGCTCCTCCGCTTCATTAGGTTCCACAATCTGACTGAGGAGGTGGTTGAACAGGATTCCGGCAATCACCTTGCCACACAAATCAGCAAGTTGATGCCACGATAATCCGTACAAAATTACTTGCTCCATTTGCCCTTGTACAGTGGTAGCACAATGGCATCCTTCAGCTTAGGAGGCACCTCTTCCTCAAACCATACACGTTGAGCCAGGTGGCGCAGCACAGTTACCAAGGCCGGTCCGCTCTTTTTCAATATTTCAGGGGGATAACGTTAGCACCAACAGACTTGCCGTTTCGCAGCTGAGCAATTGCTCTCTGCTTCTCATCTAGTTTTGGCGTGTACGCCAGACTCGCCTTTACATCATGTTGCCTGAGGCCGTTAAAATTATGCAAATCGGTCTTTGAACGGTTGTTCAAGAGACAGTCAAAAGATTCCTCCAGATCTGCATTATATCTGCTGTCTGTGTGCAAGTAGCGCCTGAAGTACCCTCGTTCAACGTCCGCCTCTGATCCATTCTCGGTCCACACACCGTATTCAATGAGTTAAAGGATTCCCTGTGTTGGCAGCGTTCAGCGTAGCGTTCCATTTGCTTCGCCTTCTCAGTCCACCATGCATTTTTTAATTCGTCCGGTTTCTCGGGTCAGTCGCCGTTGAAGTTTGAGAACCTGACCCTTCTTCTCTAATTAACTGGGATCTGCGACATGTGCAGCAAGTGCTGTATTCTTTTCCGACACCCATGCGTCAATCGTTGCATTGTTGTCATCAAACCAGTCATGCCGCTTAAGGTTTGCGCTCCCAATGGTCTCCTCGACAGCAGCTGTCATTTGGTAGTGAATGTGGTGCCACAGGTCGCCCACTATGGCCATGCAGTCCACATTACACAGGTGCGCAGCGATCGCCTTCTCCAGCTCAAAACATTTCTCCAATGTATCGAAGAACAGAAAGTTAAATTTACGCTGATTCACGGCGGAAGTTCAATACATAGATTTACGAAAATACATGTAAAGTTTGGTTCGCGTTAATTTGTGATCGTGCCACACTCAGCTCTACACAGTACAAGTGTCATGCGCACTCTACGCATATCACGCTGTTGTAGGATGACGTAGTCCAGCAGGTGAGCATGACAACTCATTGGGTGCGTTTAAGTTTCTATATCACTCGCACTCAGTGCAAAACGAGTGTTCGTGCTCATCAGGCCGTGAGTGGCAAACAGTGAGAGCAGCCTGTCACCATTTGCATCCGCTGAACCCATGCCATGCGGAAAGTTAACATCTGCCCACACCAGTTAATCATGCTAAGCGCGCGTTGAAAACACCCAGTAGAAATAGTCAGTTGCTCCTCGGCACCGACCGTATCACAAAGGATAGCTGAGCGTAGATTTGACCACGCATGTCGTCAGGAGAACACATGTTTATAGAGGTAACAAACTTACTTCTTCCGAGTCGTAGGTGAACAGCCATCAGTTGAGCTCTAATGCCAGTTGGTTCGCCCAAGAGCAGGCTATGGAGACGATCGGATATTGCAAATCCGATCCCATGATCACGTGGTGCTGTGGCAGCCCTGCCCACCCATTAGAATATGTAGCCAACACCTGCTTCATACGATTTACCTTTCTTAGCTAGCCGAGTTCACTAAGCGCCGCGATATCAATGTGGCAGCGCGCCAGTTAAATCGCGACCAGTACAGTGCGTCGCTCGGGAAGCGCACTAGAGTTTCGGTATAGTTGTGCGCGCACCTTCCAGCATCCGATGGTGCTTTGCGAACAATCATCCGATTACTTTGGTGGACAATAGCCTGCGAGGTGGCGGATGTCTTTCGGAAGTTTTCGTGAGGGACTCCACCCGGAGACTTTGACTGAATAGCCTAAACCCCAAGGCAGTGGGTAGATTGGAGATTTGTTTGTGGGAATCCACCCGGAGGCTTTGGCTCATTAGCCTGACAAACAAGGCAATTAGGAGCAGAACGATCATGGGAGTGTGATTGCAGAGAAAGATTGGGATCTGCTTGATGGCCGTCACACGCAGCCTAAGAGGTACTGAAACGTTTCATACGGGTATTGTGACCGTAGTAGGATACGCACCTGCTAGCACAGCCAGACGCACGTGGGTTTTGGTGGGTTTGCATCTATTTGATCAGGGGCTGCCTGGTTTGAGGCAAGCAGTAGCAAACAAATGAACACCCGGAGGTGTCCTCCCACCGTTAGAGAAAATGAGTGGCACGCTTGCTCTACGCCAATCGAGTTGGGAGCTTATAACCCGTAGACCAGTTGTGGCCTATGGCTAGGTTTTACGGGAAGATGGTCATCGACCAATCGCAACCTCCGAAGAGGATGGACTAAGTTACTGGCAGGACGCCCACACCTGACAGGATAATGACTCTGGTCCTCAGCCAAAGCCTTCGATTAAATGTACACCCGAAAGGCAGCGGGTCTAGCACATGGTCAGTTAGCCGACTCATGCGGATTGGTGTCCTGGATATAAGCAAGCAGATGGGCGTAACCCAACCCCACTTAGCGGTCTCCACGAGGAGGCGTCCAGGAGATGAAAAATGACGCAACAGTTACAGCACTGAGTAGATCGTCTGTCAGGATATGGCCACCACCATACTTAACGCACCATAGGCGCACTCGCCTGGATGGTGTACGCGATTCAACATAATCACTGTACGATTAGGTGTGCAAATTTTAACACATGTCTTCTGCTTGGTGCGCGACGTGTTGCCAATAAGCTCACAGTACCTGTCCTGATGTTGCAGATCGGCTCACTCACCCGTCACTTCCCAATAGACCGAAGTTCCTGTCCTTCAGAAGTGACGGGTGAGTGAGCCGATCTGCAACATCAGGACAGGTACTGTGAGCTAATTGGCAACACGTCGCGCACCAAGCAGAAGACATGTGTTAAAATTTGCGCACCTAATCGTCAGCCCTCGGTAGCTCAGGTGGTAGAGCAACGGACCGGAAATTCGTGGACCGGGGTTCGACTCCTTGTCGAGGCATATTATTGTGCGTGAATTTTAATCGTGGCTTCTTCTTTCTTCGAACTTCACACTACTCACAAATATCCACCAATAATCACTGCAATCCGCTTGTTCGCAGGGATAGGATGGCGTACCAGTAGAAGTTGGCAGTGCGTATGGTCTCAAAGCACAAGCTTCTGTATCAACACGCTAACAGTCTGCGTAAGGTGAAACGGGGAATTCCTCCTCTTCAAACAGCTGACAAGCGCACACAGAGACCGAATTAGGCGGCGCGTACCTTGCGTCTACAATATGCTGCAACTTTGCAGTGCGATCTCTAGCCACCTAACCCTAAGACAATTGTTGTTTCACTAATAATAGCTGTTGAATATGTGTCAACACAGTTCTTTTATTGTTGAAAAGGTTCACATGAAGTCTCTAGTGGCGGTAGGAGCGCGTTCAGCTGAGCGTTTGGCACGATTCTGTCAATACTTTTTTGAGGAAATGTAAGTGCTTCACATATGGAAACACGGGATGATGACCCCTATTCATATGGATGCTACTCCTTCCAATCTAGCAAAATACCGTCAAACAACAGTACTAACGGTTCTTTCAAAGCTATTATTTCTGATGCGCTGATAGCCTACTTGGAAGAATTTAACTGCCTGGCAACGGAAGAACATGTAGTTTGACGAAATCGACCGTGTAGTACAAATACACTACTAGCACGATTCAGCTGGACTAAGCAGTAGACTCTGGCACAAGTTTTATTGTAGTCTATCTCGATTTTGCAAAGGCGATCCACCGATTAGACTAAAAGGTTCTGATCTTCAAACTCCAGATCTTCGGTATCTATGATCCACTCCTTGGATAAATCCAAAGCGTACTTCTCCGCCGGCTGGTAAGTGTGCGTGTGTGTGTGTTTTGCTCTTAGATCCCATCCGAGTTGAATGCGGAGTACCACGGGGATCGGAACTAGGGCCGCGATAATTTTTGATGTATATTGACTATGTCACACGTATCATAAGCTCGAATTGCCTACTTTATACTGATGAAATCAATCTGTGGAGGACGATCAATACACCGGATGATATCATCGTACGTAAAGCTGTTATGGACTGGGTGTACCCGTGGTCAATCCAGGATCAACTTCGACTCAATATAAAGAAATATATAGTGCTTCAATTAAGGCACATGCTGGTGCACTCCTACTAAATCTGCAACCAAAAGCTTCCAACGTCTTCTGGCTAGAATGACCTGGGAGTTTTTGTGCAGGCCGGCCTTAGATGTTCAAAGCAAAATGAAATTGCATCTAGGAGGATCATCCAACATGTAGGCCCCTTGAAGCGTGCATTTGGACGATTCGACCCTTAGGTTTTTCCAAAACATTTTGGCTCATATCTACGGCCACATGTGGAATACGTACTACAGATATGTTAGCAATGGTTGAGGAAAAATCTGACCGCCTTGGAGATATCCCACCGCCGGGCATCCAAAAATAACAACGGTCTGTATAATTCGTCGTACTTCCATTTGCTTTGACTACGGTCACAGCGATTGAAGTGGCCAAGGTTCACTTTAATGGAAATCGCGGTCCACACTGAGATTGCCCCTCACGATCGAATCACACAACCTGTGGTTCAAAATTAACCCTTGTTGGGTGGAGCCTGGGATACTAGTCTGTAATCGATGACACGTAAAAGGTGTGTCAAATCTAGGACCAGATAGAAGTTGAAGGCGACTGCACCTAACGTATATTATGCAAGCTACAATTTAGGAAGCGAATCAACCACAGCGAGGGACGGTGCAGCTAGGTACTCACCAAAACGCTTTCTGTTAACGCATGTGCAGTCAGTAAAACAAGTGGACGTTTTGAAATTTAAAACAACCGTAAAATACAATGTTGCATAATACTGAAATAACGTGTTTTCCGGTATCCTACACCCTCCATAACACGGCGTGTTCACACAGAATACATCAAAGATGACAAAGGAGGTCACAAACGACGTCATTTTTAGCATTTGCCCATGTATCGCGAACATTTCAGCTAAAAAGGAAATATAGCACTTTTTCTTTGTCGCACAATGTACCAAAGGAGTGGGTGAGCGCTTTGGTACAATCAGTTGAGAACGAAAATAAAGAAAAATTATGCCAACATCAGCAATTCTGTTTGCATGGTTTTCGATTGTATGCCCGATATATCTCACAAAAATCATATGAGTGAAAATAAAATGAGTGTAGGGGAGTCCTTTCTCATCTCTGTTGAAACCAACAGCATAAGTAAGAGGCAATTCCTACACTGGTTTTGCGAGAATCGGAGAAGGATGGAATACACATTGACGACTGTGGTAGCCAAGCATTTGACAATGATTATGTTAGGGCAAGCTAACGAATGGGTGTCTAGAGACGTATCTGTAAAATGAGTTCAATGCCTACATCTGTGACACACAGAAATTCTCGGGTTCATGTAGCTTCAGGGACGGTTCATTCTATTACATTGTTTGTACGACGGACTGGCTAGTATCATTCAGTGTTCATCTAAATATTATTTAAATGCCTTGATTCAACTCGTCGGTGTAAGTATCAAATGACTGTAAACTATAGATGTAGTAGTCGAAAAGGTGATGTAAATTTCATGGTAAAGAAATACTCGGAGTTTGTCACTTCACTGAGATATTTCACAGAAAAAGGAGGAAATGCAAATAGAAGTTAAGCTGCACCTTTACTTCTAGTCTCGGTACAGTCGTTTCCATTTAATTGTATCATATCATTTAGGAATCTGCTCTCATAGAATTAAAGGACAAACCAGTATGTCTAACGAAATAGGCTGGATCTGCACAGTTTTAACAATTGTATAGCGTTGATAATTTGTCTTCCTCAGAATAGAGCGAAAATGGTGCCCATTGCAACAGATGCATTCAAACAACTACGCTAATTTAGAGGTAAGCATGAAGTGACGATTCGGCGAAAGAAATGAATGAACGGTGAATACTGGTTTGATACATCGATGGGATTCAATGCAGAGTTGAAAGGAGAAACAATGTCTTTTCTTGACACTTCACCAATGAAACATCATAGATTTCAGAAAATTCATGGAATTGCGAATAAGTATGCTTTTCTTACAGCCGTTAAATCTAATGGATAAGAATTATGGTTGTTCGCTTGGTAAATTCAGAGACGATCTAGGAAAAACAGAATCAAGTGAATATTGCGGTATTTTGTGAACGCTTATGTTAGAAGCAAAATAATGGACGTTTTGACCCTTTAAGCCTTATACCGAAATATCACTTGGGGAATCCGCTGCGTATATTTCTTACTCGAACTATTAGCATGGCCAGCTGTTGGAGCGCATTCTTAAATCATAAGCTCATGACGAACTACCTAACGTTATTGAAGCACATAAGGATCACAGTCTCGAATTCTCAACGTAAAAACGAACCTGATGAAGGAGATTGTTATCAATTCTACTGCATCATGTGATGCACGCAAAGTATATATCTAAATCATCTTTACGAAGACTGTAACAATAAAACTTTGAAATTACAGCAGCAGTGTATAATTGGAACTTTGCTTGTTGTTATATGAAACACGGTATTTAAGAGCTGTCCGAAATTATTAGGGTATCCGGATTTAAAACCGCCAGAGGGGCGGTAAATTTACATCGTCCCGGGCCGCAACAGTAGTTGCTACACCACTGCAAGCACCGCGTAACTTAAGGTGCAATGACACTAGCTATCGGCGCTAATGGAGACGCGGAACAGATATCAGCTCTTTTCGCCAACAGGATTTGTTAAATTGATAACATAGGGCATGCTTCAACCACTTGTCCTACAGTATCTCAACTTCATCCGACTACACATCTGCTGACCCAGCGCTTTTAATAGTCTCACCCGCGTCCTTTCATCCGTCATCACCCTGGGGATAAATTGCTCTCAATAATTTTCGGTTGGCACCATTAGGTCACCTCCGTATTAGATTTCCCTATATACGTAACCCCGATCTCCTTTTGGCTGACGGAGCATAACCAACAAGAGAGTGAGCGCAAAACACAGTCGCATGGATAGGAGAATTGTAAGATTCTTAGATTAAGTCAAATTCCTTACAGCAGTGGTTGAATGCCTTTTGACTTAAAGTGCCTGGGAAACGGTATAGCTTCACCACGTCTGCTGTAGGGTGTTGCATGTTGCATGGTGTGGTTTTAAAACGCGCTGAGTGGCGGGAATGTTGGGTCACGAAAATGGGATGTGTTGGGCGTAAGCATTTAGGGGGTATGAATTTGGCCTGTTTGGAGCCTTCACCAACGGAGTGACGTATGCACATACACAAAGGAAGGAATGGTTAGACATGAATAATTGGTGAGGACAAAATGTTAGCAGATAGACATAATGGATGTCGGGTGTACGTCATTAAACCAGGCCAATTGGTGCAGGGAATTGTGTTGACAATGGCAAAAAATTAGACGAAGGTGTAGAGACATTTTGGTGTCGTGGGAATGCGAGTTACTAAGGAATTTATGGCAGTAGGACGGAAGAAGTTCAGTATTAGGTTTAACGATCAAATAAGAAGTTAGAGTCTATATATTTGGTAGGGGAATTGTGGTCGCGCCATCCTATTGTCTTCTACTGGGGGTTTTTCTACATAGTGTCATATTTAGGACTAAGGATTTCTTGCATTGACGAAATAATCACAAAATTTCAACGATACATCTTCAAATTAATATGTATTTTTTACAAGGTGGTTCTTTTATGTGACGCGTTACTCTGTGCGAAACCTTCACCTATGCCTACACATCGCAAATGATATAAGTTTGTTCTCGGCTTATATAACCCGCACTTATTGATGAAATTTAGTTGGCTGATTGTGGCTTGAGAGATGTATATTTTACTTTATAGTCTGAACTACGGTACTTGTCTGTTCGAATATTCTGCGAGCTGATACCCAACGTGGAAGCAGGACACTGTAGACGGCTCCATGAATGTCTATATTACTTTACTTAAACATTTGGTTAAGGCTGCATCGGTTATACTTCCCAATATCTTAAGCATTGTATTACCTTTAAACTATCATTCAGTTAATAAACACCTTTTGGATTTCAAAGAATTAGTAGAGAGAGCTGCATGGATTGGGTAAAAATTCGTCACATCTAGACTCACTCAAACAGCCACCACACGCCCGGAAAAGCACTGTACACGCGTTACATCCGTCGTTGAGACCACTAAGATACGGGGGAAGGCAACGACCATCGTGAATAAGTTATTAGATGTTATATGGCGCCGCTCGCTATCCACTAACTTATACGTTACTGCCGTGCAGAGGACAGGGTAGCCCCCTCACCAAGCGACAAGCTTACCAAACTTAAACCGCCAATTCACTTATGACATTATGAGCAGTTTGGTCTGCGTACTGATTACATAGGAGTGGTAGGGGGAGATGCATGGTTTAGGTAGGAATTCATCACAGTGCTTTTCCGGGCGTGTGGTGACTGCCTGATTGAGTCTACATGTGACGAATTTCTACCTAAACATTTTGGATTTGTTAGACAAAATGCACAAAGAACGTTTTGTGCCATCTCTGTGTAAAGATTGATCAGGCCACTTAGTTGGACTCTGATAAACACCGTCGAGGAATAAACCGTTTATTTGTTAAAGTACACATATTATCATATATTCGCTCTATGTTTAAAACATACGCTTGCCAAAGCACTGACCAAAAGATTCTGAAAACCGGGATACCAAATTTTAACTCTCATTCCTTATTCGGGTTCTTTACCATTCGGACAAAGTACTTGTTGGACCAAACGCAACTTTCCCCAAATACCCGTCAGATGCAGGCTGAGGGTTTTATTACTTACATTTTTGTAGCTCTTTTCGCTCCCTGTTTTGCTACTAACATAAAAAAGGCAGATTGCACCTTTCCATGCCCTCCGGAAATATCAACTTACTTCAAGGAACTACACGATCCACCACGGCTACCTCGTTTATCCGTAAATAGCCAAACTCATGTCCAAATACAATTAGTTATCTCCAATACTCATGTGTGGTCGAGTCTAAACAGACCACACACAATACCACAAAATTTATATGGCGATCATGATGTGGTTGGATGAAAGTGTCAGGGAACTGTATGCAATCGCTCACCCAGCGAATATTATTTCAAGTTCGCGATTTCCCCATATTGTCTCAAGTGCACATTGATATTAATTTACGTAGAGTAAGGCTTATCCTAGATTTCACGTTAGCATTTACCAAAAAATGCGCAATATATCATGTTGCTTGCAATCTACATGGTAAAATCAACCAAATAAGAGTTGCAAACCCTGATGCTCATCAAGCATATGTCATAAGCAACACCTTAGACTAACTGATGTCAAACATATATTAAAGTACCTAGGTGACTATTATAGTAAATTTGTATAGGCAGCATTCGTCCCAGCGCATAGACATGGTTGCTGTTCCTCAGTAATGCCATGGTAATCTTCTTCTTACTGCGTAATCTATCGATTATATGTATTGAGATAATATCTTGCCAAAGACGTATGACCTCGCGTCAAAAACTCACATAATTGTTTTTCGATACAACTTCTTTATTTCTTCGAAAATAGTGCTGCTAAAACTAACGAGAAAGATACAGTTGCGTTGCAGATGACACAGTTGTTGGGTCTTCTCTATCCCATCAAACCCAAACTAACCAGCGAAAGAGTATACAACTTACCACAAGCCAGCATCTTAATTTATACAACCACATACCTACACATAAATATATATGGTTGGCGGCATCCGGTTCCGGATTTGCGTGCTACTGCGGCCTTCAAGGAGACAGCCAAAAAACGCCTGCGTCTGCAGAGTGACCAAGTATGGCTGGCGCTGCTCCAATTACGGCTCCATACAAACACCCAATTTTCAATGTAAACCCAAAGAGATAAGACTTGGAAGCTTGTGGATGGAAGCTACCTTTCATCAATAAGCCGGCCCAACACTCCTTCAAAATGCACAGCAGCATCCCTGTTAACCTATGTAAAAAGATCGTGATTAACCAGACCAACACAAGGTGGTGGCTGGGTCGTAGTTCGCTCCCCTTTGGATAATGCCACTGTTCGAACCTTGAAGGGACGCGAAGACTGTGCACTCCGCTACCCAATCAATGATTAACAGTCTCCTGGAGTCAGCAATCTTGGTGGTGTTAGACAAATAAGCAACTTGTCAACCTATACCTCAAGCACAGCCACGCCAGGGAGGTCGAGCAACAGCCAATCACTTGAAGGGACGATTTCAAATTAAATAAAACAAATAAATCGTATGGATATGTAAACTTTGCTTTTTACTAAATTAGCAGATGTAACTAACATGTTATCAACATAATCTGCGATATTGTAAATATGTACAAAAATGATCAAACTGTGCACCATAAGGCAAGAAAACGGCCACCTATGTTTCAGCGAAATGTGTAAGAAAATATTAGTTGTAGCAGATGGACATTAAAATGAGATGACAAAGTAAATGTTGACAAAACATAGCAAACTGACTAGCTGCAATAAAGAAATTCAGCAATCAACACGCTGTTAGTGAATCGAATGCACCGTACCTATAACGAAGACACATTAAAGACTGTAGCCGCTTAAGAAGTTATTGGATATTCTACGAACGGACGGTGAAATAACTTGTATGTTTCATTAAACTATATCGGCATGTGTTAACTAATGTGGAGAGTGTTGTGTATTAGGTCAGCATGCTTGCCGGCTAGTCTAGACAAACACTGCACACGTGCACATAAGTGCATATTTCTTTACTTCCCTTTTGGTTCATCCTTCTCCTTGCGACAACTTAATGTACTCATGTAGTTAGAAGCTTAGCCTACAGCATTTTGTTTACCGGAAGGGCCTATTTACTTCAATTCGTGCGTTTGACTTTTCGTAATGAATGAACAATGAACAATGAATTTATACTGGTTAAGAAGCGTTGCTTTACAAGTCCCGTCGGATAGTTGGGGGATGTTGAATAATCGATTTTATAAAGGAAACGCTATCTGGTTATAAGATTGAAACTGTTTTGAACGCCGTACATAAATCACTATCGATTGACGGCTTTCTTTTGAGTTCTTTTATTACATAAGCGTTTAAACGTACACGCGAAACTTGGGTTTTTATCTGGGAAATGTTTTCTTGACACCTGCTATACTTGCGGAGCTCGTCCATATCCAGAACTTTGAAGCGAATTCATGGCTTTGCGCAAGTGCTGCGATATGCCTGTTGGATATGAGAGTTGATTACCCAACAAATGCCGCATATGAACATTTTCCAAATATCATCTTAATAGTCATCTTAACAGCCTTCTCAAAAATAATTAACAGCTGAATTTGTATAGAGCGTTGAAATTTTAGTCGTTTCTCTACGAACGTTTATATGTAATATCCAAATAAATCTACGTCAAAGATGTATAGCCACCAATATGACCCTACCGCCACGGCTTATATATAGCAGGATAATGACTGTCACCGTTTTATTTGAAACCACCTTTACTGTATTCTAAGGTTCTTTTGAAATGGGTGACATCATCAACATAACACCGAACATATCAGCAAAATCAAGTGAAATCACTATACCGCTTCTAAACATAATTACAAAAGTAAATTAAGCCTACCATTGAAAAACGTGCCACATCAAACTATTGTTAGCAGGGGTAGCCTTTATGAATCTACACTGGATCACTTAGATATTCTTTTCCAGTTGCTGTTAAGGTTACTGTAAGTAATCTTTGTTGATAACTCTTCGGAGGTCTCAAATATCACAACATCGTTGCATCGAACCAGCACATTTTCCGTCTTGCATAACTGATCTAACTAGTACATGAGTTAGCCTAAATGGCGCTGTTGTCAAATGCAGAGGGATTAATATAATTTATCTTGACAATTTTGATGCTATCATCCGCACTTTTTATAGGTTTAGACGCCAATTTTGCAGGTATCTAATCGCTGCATGGACCGATAGAATGTAATGCTTTCTGTGCGATTTGGTTTATTTGACCTGTGGAGTTGCTAAGTGGTCAGCTCTGGAGCTATGTCCGTTCCTCGTATTCATAACTACTACAAATAACATTGAGATCGTCTGAGATATTTTTAATTGTGGTTACTGCTATTATGATGTGACTGGCGTTTACCGATGACGTAGACAGCGTTGCGCGTCAGCGGGAACTAAACTGCACGTATTAAGGATAAATACGTAACCAGCTCCAGTTACCTTCGCTTAACTTCAAAATGGACCACGTTCCCCATTAACTAAACAATATGAACAAACTACTAAGAAACTTTTTTCATTAGATCACTCAAGAAAATGGCTTAATTGTTAATTGTGAGGCGCATATCTGGACGTTGGTCTGCGCGTTCCACGCATCTACCACATATTAAAATCGGCGTAATGTTACTATGATTCCATACGTCAAGAAAGTTCTTTTCCAAGCGACTTTGAATAACCTGACTGATAGCTAGGCCATCCTAGCTGGTACCACCTACAATGCGTTCCGGTGAATGTTGTGAACTCCACAGGAACTATGTTTGCTCACCACCAACAGCCTCCTCAGTATAGTTACCAAACCCAAAGTGAGTTTTGGAAATAATGGCATCTGAAATATTTATTTGTACGTGATATGCTAGCGGTGCATCGGAGTATCAGACCATGTATCATCCTTTTCGTTTTGAGAACCTCTGTCTGCCGTGATGAGTATTGAAACATCAGACATCATTTTGCAAAGTTTGTTCGCATGGTTTTCCAGAATCATGTTATCGGCACAAATCCTTTCTACCCGTCCCTGTTGGTGTACTGATTTGTCCTAACAGGCATGTGGGGTACAGCTTTCAAGCTGTAGTATTTAGTTGCTCTAGTTACTAGAACCGTAAGCACAACACGCTGATTCCCAATTTGCAGCGATTTCTACTCCGCTTAATTGATGGCGACATTAAGAACAACCGCCACTTAGGCGCTTCAGCAGAGCGGTCATCCGAAAATCCCAAACGGCTTCCCTGTTCAATTCTGTTGGTATGACATAGTGTATGACCGTAGGAAAATGTCGATGTTTTCCTTCTCGTACTCTGCATAATACACAGTCCTAAGCATTGTTGACATAAGTACTCAGCCCCTGAAGATTCTAAATAATTTAACAAGAATGAGAACTACCTGTGCCCGAAATCACGCAGACGTGGCTTGTTGTCATGTGTGAATCGATTGGGGGAACCAACAAGGCTGAAAAGCGGTATGCTTTCAGTACACTCATAGAGATCGCCGTTGGATGGCCCACTGAAGAAGCCTTAACATCTATAGCAAAACAGATAATTCTACAGGAATGATGGATCAGGTAAACATAAGTTGGGATTATGTGTCTTGCGGAATATACACAACAAAAATACAACCTGTTTCGTACTTTCAAAGGTTAAGTCATGAGAATACAACTCATTGCATAAGTCCCCTTGAGGTTTAGATGACAGCCGCATCGATAATACCTTTATGGCGTTCGTTTTCGAGTAAAGTGAGCTGGTCACACTTTCGTCGGAAATCTGATCTGTTCTTTTCGCCAGCAAGTCGTCATTCCTTTCGGGGATAACTTGAGAAAGCACTATGGACCTACAGTGTTAATCAAACTTGAAGCGACAGGAACAACATTCTGGTACATTTTGATCGATATACCATACTTGACAATTAAAAATAAAGCAGTACATTGCTAATTGTAACGGTTTTAAGGCACTTTCATAGCACTTTTAAAACACTTGAAAAAAGTTAGATACATGAAGATGTACAGTTCTAAATTCATTTCAGAAACCAAACACACTCAAAGCGCCGAAGTTAAAATCGAACGCTCTACGGTTACAGCGAGGTCCAGTGTTCCGAAGCGTAGCCAGAATATCTCACAAAACCTAAAAACTCGTCCAGAAGGCAGGATCTATATATGGCACATCTAGTTTAGTGGTTGTATGGGGACTTTACTGTGGTTGCGCGGCCATGCTCTCAGCAAATTTAACAATAATAGTAATAATGGTAATAATGTTCATATATGGTCTGGGTCATATAGGACAGGTAATATCAAGGGCAATACAAACTTGTGTTTTTATATTTTTACAAGTTCATTGCGTTATATGTCTCACATATTTGTGTTTTGTGCGAAAGTACGCGGTACTGTGCAGCTTAATTATATTACAAACACTTAAGGCTAAGTACGTTGCGTAAATTTGTGATATTACAGTCATTAGACGCTATCGGGGCATACATCAAATAGATCTTCAGGTTATTTCCCAACCATCAAAGTGATATAATCGTGTCCATGTAGATATAACTTCCCAGCTTACTGAAAAATGATTGCACCATCTCACACGACCTATATAATATTGGGAGCAGATTTCAGAAAGAAGAATATCCCGTTCATGATGTAAGCAGCGTAAATTCTTTTGCAAATTCCAGCGTAGAACTTTGCTGCAATGTTAATATGAGTAGATTACAATAGGCAATTTCTTGAATCAGATTGTACAGCTGTATAATGTCATGTTTTGGTCTTCGGGGATAAAGAAAATCAAGGGGAGTTACTAGCACCGCTCCCCATATTTCTTGATAGAAATTTGGTCAAATAGGTCTTTAATAAAAAAACAATCGTATGCCTTTTATCGATGTTCTGTCGGATTTCCTCATGTCAACGCAAATTATGTTGCAGCACTTCAGGATGGGACTACTGAGGATTTTAAAATACTCGGCTCAGACTGATATTGCATTACTTCATGATGTAAATTATTCACAGACTTTCTGACTCATGCTACACGTTCAGAAAAGTTAAAGATACAGGGATATGTGATTCCAAGGGATTATAAACACAGATTTTCATTGAGCAGTGGAATGGTAAACATAATAATTAAGCAATGGTACATCAGGCCCTCCCCATTTTACGGCGGGTGACGGAATGTCACCAGTGTCCAGAATAATGGACGGCTGAATACAATTAATTACCTGGTAGATAATATGAACATAAGTATACATTTTATACAGAAACATAATTGTTCTTCTATCTGTGTGTATTTATAGGATCAGTCTGCATGTTCAGGGAATTGGCAAAAGACGAGGTTAATGCTTCGGAAATGGCGACTGGGACTTAAAATGAGTGGCTTTCATTGTTGAGCAGGTTAGTGATCATAGCGGGTCAATTATTGGTTCTTCTACGAAGACAATTTACAGGCTCTTTGGCTGTATACGTCAATGGTAGAGCTATTGGTTCCCTTTGCGTTCCCTAGATTAATTGGTAGTGTTTGATTTCAGATATGTATATTTGTATGTTTAGAATCGTTGTAATATCCTACGTCATTTTATAGAGCGTGAACAATTTTCTAGATTTATAATTGGTAGTGCGTTTGACCGTGTATTATTGAACAGAATCGATTTGTATTTATTGTAGATAAAAGGGTAATGCCGTGCTGAACATGATGATAAAATTGCCACACTGCTGTGCCGGAAGGTTCGAAGTGTCAGATGGCATCCCAAACATAAAATCGGATTATTTGTCTGAATTACCCTCAGGTAATCCTGTGTTGATCTGGTATGAAAGCGACGCTTATTTGGAGGCAAATTTAATGGTAAATTGAAAGAGTATAATTTTGTCCTAGCTACAGGGCGGTTCTCTAAGTGGTTTATCTTTGTTTTGGCCATCCTCAATGTAACCGTCAAGTCTATTGAGTTAGCTGACCTGGGTGACATAATAACACATTGTTCCCAAACAGCAACTGAGAGAATAAAGGAAGGAAGTGTGTATAGACGTGGATGGCAAGGAAGATCAGCGTATTTTCGATTAGCTGAAATCATCTGCAATTATCATTTTTCTGTGTGGCATCTCGGATCAAATTCGAAAGCTGAAGTTATACAGGCAACATTCGTGGTTGTTGAATTCGGAGGGTAGTGATATTTGTAAATAAAGTGTACATTGTGGCTTATGAGGTTTGATATTTCTAGTAGTGGGTTCAAGAAATTCAGCTATACTGCCTTGATGTAGGAATATCAAGCATTCCCGTCTTTCCTTTTGTAGCGTTTGTTGCGAGAAATGTGCTAATCGAGGAGCACTAGAGCATAGTCTAAACTAATTTAATAATAATTATAAATGAACAAAGAACAATGAACAATGAATTTCTAGGGTTTTCCCTGTATTACTTTACAAGTCCCCTTGGATATTTGATGGGGATATCGACGTAACAACAATTACATTATTGATAGTATAACAGTTATTAAGTTAAACATGAAAATAAAGATTACGGTTTGTTCCGCTGTACTCCTGCAATCCGCTTAGATTCACAGCGTCTGTAATTAACATCAAATAATTCCATGGTAAACGCCAGGTGTAGGATGGAGACGTAGCTCTAAGTGACAAATTGTAATTGGATGAGTGCGTCATGCAACCGAGATTTAAATGCTGCTAATGTCGGTGCAGGGACGACCGATTTTGTGAGAGCATTCCATCGGTGACAGATACGAATGGGAAAGATATTTCTGCGGCAATCCAGGCGATTATATTATAGAGCGAATTTCAATGAGTGGCCCCTCAGTGTTGTATTGGGGCATGGCTGCAATAAAGAACGGCACACATGATGTGGGTGTCGCAGTACCAAATATGCCGCAATCAGGTCGCCTCGTAGTCTGCGATAGATTCCACTAAATACCCCCAATCGTTGCAGTCTCTCCTGATACGAAAGATTGTGCATCCCAAATATGTTCATATACGCCTGACTATCAATTTTATCACTGTTTCTTTCCACAATGTTGTAGTTCTTATACTGGCCATATAAAAGCCTTGTTACTAATTCCCTTTTCCACGCAAGATAATATTATTCCACTATAACACCTTGTAATACGTAGGAAGGATGTGGTAACGTAAATCAGATTATATTTTCGAAATACAACCTTTGGTAAATTGTTTTTCTCGCAAGCCAATGTAATCATTTTCGCAGAGACGCAGTCCGTGTATCAAGTTTAAACAAAATAATTCATTTCTGCTGAGTTTTGTCCAGGTTTTTCGAGTTTTAGTGCACATCGGAACAAGCAATAGGCCTAGAATAACATCACATTTTATTGTGAAACCCTCTGCTTTGCGCAAGATATTTTTGTCACTCAGATATGAACCACATATATATAACAGTATTTTTTCTCTTTTTTAACCGTAACCCATGAAGATAACATTAATTGCTGAATATTCGAAACTATAATATATTTTGCATGCAATGAGGAGAGCACATACATTTTGTTCACCATTCTTTAAG
The DNA here is from genome assembly GCA_944474145.2 of Dicrocoelium dendriticum. Lineage (NCBI taxonomy): Eukaryota > Metazoa > Platyhelminthes > Trematoda > Plagiorchiida > Dicrocoeliidae > Dicrocoelium > Dicrocoelium dendriticum. The sequence continues at coordinate 20,904,879 of OX104067.1, read as the reverse complement.
TAATCCCATGGGCTTCATTGCTGTCCAATCCTAGTCAATAATCATCAATCATATTAAACGCAGCACTCCAAAAATATTTTGTTTATTTTTTGTTCCTAGCAAACGTAGAGGAAATGTTCTTCAAACTATAACCTTGCAATTAAATCTATTAAATATATTGACTGGAACGTTGTTATTGCGCAGGGTTTTAACCAACAACGGTTGCACATTTCAGATAAAAGCTTTTCAGAATACACGGTGTGTTCTATATGTTTTATCTATCTATGCAATTCAGCCCTAACTAGCTTCTTTCACCAAAGCACTTGCGGGCATATAAGAAATAATACCATTTTACACTCTTGTCCTGATAAGCAATGGACAATTTTTTTGGGCAGGAAACGTTGTCGTGCTTGTGCCTTCGTTCTGGGAGCACAGTCTTTGTACGTAGCCAAAGATATTTCTCTATCCTTTACTGGCATGTTGTTTGGATATCCGGACAAGCATTATAGATGCTAGTGTTCCATTTTGATGACGAAAATTTTATTTGTCCAAATACGAACAATGTCAAAAATGAGACATGTATGACATTATAAGCGTAAACATTTGAACAAGGCACTGGATATTTTGTTCAACTGTAGTGCGCTGGATATACGACATTGAATGTCCATCAACTAGAACTTCAAGTCACACGTCGATTTTCTACAGTCAGGTACATCCTGAAGATGAAGTTGGAAATGTGACAAAGATAAAACAACGAACCTTATTTAACTGAGTGCGTGCCAGCTCTAAACCATATATTAATTCGTTATTTAATGCAACATAACCGAATTATTTAATACGTGTATTCTATAACAATAAAATATTTTGCAAAAATAGTTAATTGTCGACACGATAACCAAGGGAATCTAAAGTTCTATGTTGGCTACTCTGTTAAATATGGAAAATTAAAAGTTGTTTTTTCTGATGCATTGCAAGGACTTCGACCTTATCTGTTGGGACGGCACACAAAATTGTCCATGTGATCCCCTATCACCCTTCTGTCCGACTGAATGAGGTCATTGACTGATTCGATCACTTCAGGAGACCTCAATTCTGTAGGCTTCCGAGGCCTGTCTTCATTCTCAACACTGCACCGTCGTTCTTTAAACAATTTTGCCCACTTGTAAACATTTTTCTGGCTGAAACATGTAGCACCATACACAGTTGATATTCTCCTATAAATTTCCACTTGTTTGCACACTTCAGCAACCAAAAACTTGATAACTGACGGCTAATCAATCCTGGAGCATGTTTTTTGGTCGGCCATCTTTGTTATCGCTACAACTCCCAAAGCTTTTTTCAATCTGCAAAAGAAATTATATTCATTTGAAAACGAAGTAAAGCAACAAAAATAAACAAATAAGAAGCCTCTATCTGTATTAGAAGTCCTTATACCGAAAAATTCACCTTATTTCTTGAATGACCCACGTATAACCGAATGAAAATGACGTATCCAAAGACTGATAAAGCAATGGTACTCTGACTGTACTAATTATAATCTGCGACTAGTGTATTTAAATGTAACAAAAGAAACAGCCATCTCGATCTGACCATACATGCACGCCTAGGCAGCTTTGTTGAATTGTTCCCTTTGGCTATAATAGACAAAGTTAACCTTGGAATCTAACCCGCTTAACCATTTCCAACTGAGAGAAATTACACGTGAACAGTGACAGTGCTCAAAGCGAATAACTACGAAGAACCCGGACGCTCCAGAGAGTAAAAATCAAGGTAAATTTAGGTTTTTACCCCAATACTCTGTATTTGAATTATTCCTGTATTCTAGGTTAGGTTCCACTGTAAATTCCTATAACATTCGTTCCTAGCTAGCGTCACTCTCTAACCGTCCAACGTCTATAACCGTCACTTATAATCTCATGCAGACTAACACCATCTAGCACGTTTTCCCAGAAATATTTAACGCTGCTAATGCCCCAAAATTGCTAAAATCCATTAAGCCATCAGGGCTAAGACATTTCTCGGACAAATTGATATCTCCGTTGAGTGACATGCCAAATTCAAGTCAATCTAAGCTGAGCTAGATGGGCTCAAAATAAAAGTAGACTCATTTGCCTATTGGCCCACAAGCCTCGAAAAATGTGAAGCCCTGACTGGTCTACTGAAAGCAAAGGCAAACCCAACTAGGGATCATTTTATATCTGCCAGCGTCGTCATTGCAACTATTGCAAAAGAACTGTTTAAAAGCTTGCGATGTTCAAAAAACACAAAAGCATTTAAATTACCGTGTAAACTACTAGTGCAATCATTACAAAATCCTGTTTAAGGCTGGTAATATAGAGGACAGTTAGTGTAAGTGTATAACGCTCCGAAAGAAAGGTCTACAAAAACAACTACCCCTCGCTTTTTCAATTAAATTATTCGTTCGTCAGTAATGGTGCGCGTATTGAAAAAAGCGCCATCCTCAAAACTCTAAGAATAACGACTGCTAAAACGCCATTAAAAACAGAATATTGGCGAAAGCAACATCTGTCAACTTCAGACGGCTTTCTGAATTCTGGTTCAGAAACAGTCACTAACATGACCACCAAAATTTTATGTGAATGGCATACCAGCACTGGCAATGCAAACAGCCAACAAATTTCAACATACTAATCATAGCGAAGTCAAGCTTAATGGAGTAGCTACTCCTTGCAACTGCTCAGGAACGGATACGAATTGATAATTAAACGAAAGCGCTACCCTCTGCACTGAAACGCCTAATCACAATACAAGAATACATACAGATCGTCCAAGCCCAATAAATATTTTAATAGCAAGCAAATTAATGTCTAAATAAAAATGTAAATGTACCACACTCTACATTAAAGTAGAACTCACTTACTGATATAATGATAAGAAGTGCAGTAAATGCCGTACAGCTTCCGATTACTAAAACGAAGCGTAACATCCTCAAGCGCAAGCGTAAGGTTAATCTGGCGATGTATACTAGACTATCCTACACCCAGACGAATTCTCACTGTGATGTAGAATCTTCTCACTTCAATTCGCGGCAAACAACCCGCTCATTACTTGAGAGCCACTAGGCCATACTTCATGATTTAATCTATATAAATGCTAGTTCCACAAAGATTGCTACCTAAAAGTAAATTTTAGAAGATTCTCAAGAACAGCGTATTACTAAGAAACCTACAACCACTTGGATCCACCCGAAGCCGTCTCCCTTTGGCTAGCTCAAACAATATCGCTCTATATCTCTTTTTAACTCACATGGTCTATCTGAAAATCAGGCGTTCATAATATCCTTGCATTTATTGTCTCTGATTTCACAGACCTCTCTGAAACCGTAAAAGCTTTCGGTGAAGCAATTAATATAAAACCTCGTATGGTCAGGGATGTAAAGTTGCCGAAAAGTATTCATACTTAATCAGCAGCAGTTAGACAGTTCTACGCTACAACGCCTTAGAAGAAATGGTCGGTGAGCTCAAAAACATTAGGAAAATTCTTAACTTTCCAGTGTGTTCCTCAATAGGCTGGTACCTCGTACTTATTCTTTTGATCGACCAAAGATACCTCCCTTCTCACTTTTGAGTATGTCGTGAAGACTTGCAAAGCAACGGAAGTACCATGGACTAGTAATATTGCACCTGTTAGGGTAGTGTACCACGCTTGTTACAGGAAATATTCCACCTGAGCAGGAGTTAGATTCGCCCTTAAAAACTCCCACTTCGCTACTCTTAGCACCCATATTTTTCTTTCAATTTGTCCCTCAGCTCTCACTATGTCCGCTTACATTATTCCTGTTGATTATAGCCCATCAACAGCTACGTTTTTCTCTGAGCCTTCAAGCTGCCACCCAACTAGCAACGACTCTGTGGACAGCCCAAACTTCTACTTCCCTCCAAATTTAAGTGGTTTGTAAACAAAACACGAAATAAGAACAGCATCAACGGTATACTTCTAAATGTCCGCTCAAACCTGAAAAACGTTCAAACCCCGAAGGATCAGCTCACTTTTACCTTCATACATTAGCTTTGTCACCGGGACGTGGTTAAATGAAAATACCTTAACTGCTCTCCGCCAGATCGCAAAGTACAACAGCTACGGTAGCTTCTGAGTCACTAATCATGGTGACGGATTCCTCTTTATTCACCAGAAATGGCATATATGCTTACCCACTTAAAGCCACCATCAGAGCAGGTAGAAAGACTCGGTCTTTGTTTCTGCTTGTATAAATCAACCCAACTTTCAATCGGGTGAAATCACAACCCACCAAATGCCGATGCAACCACGTTACCAAGTTACTGAATCTATTTCACTACGCTCTTGAGCATCTTGCGTACTACAAGCATAGGTGGCGATTTCAACCTTCCGAACCTTCCTTGGCGCACACTTACCTTATATTTGAATTACGGTAAGTTTACTACCTTCATTCATTTCCACGGCTGGATACAGGCCGTAAGGCCGCCAGCTCGGGTGGATCACATTTTCGATCTCCACCTCACGCAAAGTTTACCAGAAAAGACCGCCAATATACTGAGCACGTGTCCCTGCAGCTACCATATATTGCTCGTGGTTTCCTTTAGTTCACCACTAACAGACGTCGTCAAGTTTTACAAACCCTTAACCACGTACGGTGAGTACGCCTTCACTTACTGGGAGTTATTTGCATATTTCCTTAGATCTTTCCCATGGGACAGTTTTCTTTTAACTGCTAACCCTCAAATTGTTGCAAAAGAGAGTTCCATAGCAACACCTGAACACATTATCACAGACTCTTGCTGCTTAAACGTAAAGGCTTAATAAATCGAAAATATGCGAGCAGGCTACCACCTAAAATGACCCAGAAGATAAAAATATTTCGGGAAATGTACAGACGGACGAACGATTTTTCACTTGTTCGACAACAGCATCGACTCTTAGGCAAGCACTGTGCCCTCCGCCACTCAAGGCAATTGGCCAAGAAAAAGCATGCAGTTTCGGGTAAAAACAGACTGAAGTTGGCTGATCACTTAAAACATCGGAACACTACGAGGAATGAAATAACTTTTATCACTTCTTCTCATGGCTTTATCGTACATGAACTTATCTCCATTACGAAGGCACCTAACAGGCAAGTTTCTTCCTCTCTCAGCAGAGCCACTAACTCCCCTCCGCTTGATAAATCAAGCGGAACATCCAACTATCGCACTAAATAGAATATTCACTCAGTGAAATATAAAAAGAACGGGGCCGCGAGACTATCTAAATACGGAGGCCCTGATGCCCTTATTTTAATAGCTCTGAAACTAGGAGGTTCAGCTATCCCTCTTCTTCCGCTTAATCTGTACTTCTTTCAATGAAGGGCGGTTAAGTACTCACAGATTGGCAGACAGCCACGTCTGTACACAGGTTGGACCCAGATATGACGTTAGAAACTACCGGTCAATCAGAATGATGGAGAGACTAACTGTCTCAAAAGTGGCAGATTTCCTGAAAACAAGTGGCCTGCTTCGCAACGTGCAACATGTATTTCTGAAGGAACGGTCATACGTAACATTTCACTTTGCCTTTCGCAACAATCATACTCTCTCCTTAGGCTGCGCGAAATTATCAGTAATGATCTACCCAGACTCGCAGAAAGCGTTTCATCATGTACCTCAAGATAAGCTTATAGATAAAATCGCATCTGTTAGAATCAGTGACCCATTGTTATTGTGGTTCAAGTCATACCTTACCAACGGAACCCATCTGGTTAAACTGAATGATCAAAATTCACAGCAGTGAAAACTGATGATTGGCATAGTTCAGCAAAGCATTGTCGGTCCACTACACATTTTATTGTCGATTAATGATATATTTAGCGCAATACACCATGGTGTATCATGTTTGCCGATGACGTGAAAATCGTCCACAGCCTTGATGTCATTGTCGCGAACTACACCACGAACGCCATTACATCTGTTTTTAAAGCCCTTAGCTATGGTGCACATAATGGTATATGTCATTCTCAACCGAGAAGTCCGATACTCTACCTTTCCGTCGTACAATCGAAATTGACACCATGGTTCTTTATGGAAAATAAATGACGTACAAATATGCAGTAAAGCACTTAGATCCTCACTATTCTGGCTTACTATAGTTTCTGGTACACACGATAAAAATAAAGTTGCCAAAGGTTGTCGGAGCAGTGGACTACTATCCAAAACTTCCAAAATGCATGATTACATAGTCACCCCGTACAAGATAAAAACCAGACCTCTTGTAGAATATTAATCATTAATCTACACTAATGCAAGAACAGGTGCTCACCAGTAATTGGGAAAGTTTTATAAATCTTTCACTAAACATCTGCTGGAAATAGTCTAGCTAATCTCTTACACACTACGGGGCAAGGCCTGAAATCTAGACTCCGTGTGGCTCAGACGAATGAAACTTAGTATATGTCTCTTATTTGATCTCATACAAAACCTCGTTCATGCTCTCAGCCTGGATTTGAAATTCAGATACGCCAAATAATATTATCACAACCAGCACAAGTTTCTAAACATAGAAAGACCTAGAAATCAGGCACGTCCGAAATTTTACCTGAAGGTTTACGCAATGATATGGAACAGCCGGCCGTCCAAGCCCGGAAAATGTAAATCACCTGAAATAGTTCGTAAGCAGGTGCGCATTTTGTTAACTGTTGTAAAGACCACCAAGCTGCTGAAAAAATGTTGCGGAGGAGATGCCATTCGAAAATGGTTCAGCATATTTCTAATATATTGTATCAGTTTCCAGCTTTTCATCTTCCCTCATCCAATATTTTGCCACCCCCTAATTTTTAACCCCAAAAGATCAGTCGGGCTTGTGGTGCAGAAATATAGGGACGTGGGGTACTTAGCCCAGCAAAACAAACGCTATGGATTTAACTAGTAACAATAAATATTGACCATTTTTTGGCCTTCGAACATTTCAACCTCTATTTATTGCTGAAAGCTTTTCTTATTTCTTACCAATTTCCTTTCTTGTCTGATGGTATCGGCACAAAACTACAGAATGCTTTATGAGTCCTGTCAATGCCAATTCCTACACACTCTGAGCTGCCAGTTATGCATGGATACGGATCCGCAATCATTGAGATAAAATAAGCAAAACTGTTTTCAACCCTCAAGTTAAAAAACTTGGCCAGATCAACCAGAATCCGTATCACACATCGTCAATACATAACATGTTTTTGTGTTAAAGTTACGTTTTACATTGGTCTTATAATGTTTATTTTTCTAGATTCCCGAGCGCGACAGCCCAGAGGAAACTAAGAATTCTTACAACCCTTCGATACGAAATTTGTATTGTATTGTATTGCATGCGACTGTCAGATAGACCTGCAGGTTCCTCACAAAATTGTCTCGCATATCAAAAATCTGAGCAGTAATTCTTACGGCAATCCCACCACAAAATTTGATCAAGAAATCCGTCGGCCTTTCTTGGCATTAGTTAATTGCAATTTGCTATTTATCCTTACTTACATAATTACATTTATATATTCTCATGTTCCATATTCTCCTTTACTTCAATGTTCGCTACGACTGGGTCCATCTCCTTTTCCAAAAATAGGTAAACACATGCAAGGAAAGATGCCAAAGACTCCCTGACAAGTAATACACTTGCTTGACTTAAGAATAACCGATTGACAATAGGGACCATGTGACCTAAGTTTCCATATAACCCTGAAGATGAGTGCAATTGGTGCCGGCAAACCAGCACGCGGTCAGGACCGACATGGAAGTGCGGGTGAAGTCTTTCGAGGGACTATCTTGTACGGAGACAAGTTCCGTGAAATGAAGCTACCATGAACCGTATTACTTTACTAGAGCAGTTAAATTTATCAGCATTTATTAATGTTAGAACCAGCCCCGCAAAACTGTTTGGATCCTGCTCCAGAAGAACTCGAAGACATATTTTTTGACCCAAGAAATCTCGCTATACATCTTGATCAGACCAAGCCGTTTAAATGCATATATATATATATATATAAGCTCACAATCGCTTAATAGTGGTAACGTTTTATCTGGTCCCGACTACATAACATAACAAAACAAATCGTACTTGGCTAATTCCTTATTTATCTCTATTTGTAAGCCGGTATACAGCGAGGTAACTAGCAGTAATTAGCACTCATTAAATCCCCCTGCGCTAGTTATAGATGAGTGAAATGCTAGGCTCTTCCCCGATTCGACAAGTTTTCGGGTTTTATCTGTGGTCACAAAAAGGTACGATGTGTCGCTAGGTGCATAATCTTTGGCATATACTCCTAGACGACGCTGGTTTATTTAGTCAAAACGGTTTGATGCCATGATGTGGTGATCACGGTAACGACCTAGGCGTTTATGCTATTTGTTCACTATCGTACGATCGGTATTCGATTTAGTATATTTCTCGAACTTGCGCGACGGGTCGATTATGTTTTCTGTGACATTTTACAGCAAAATCAAGGCCGGGGCAATTTATTCGGAATTTTAATGTGCCCAGTGGAGTGTTAAGACTTTGCTATCATTAAAAAGAAGTAAAAGACGATGAATAGGAATATAAAAATAAATGTATGCAAAACGGGCATTTCAAGTACCTATAAGACCAATCATGCAACTGTCCTCTGAGTCCCTGCTTCCATGTGGAGCAATCTCTCGAATGAGTGCATCTGCAATTTCACATATCATCCGGCCATATGTGGTCGGTGCTTAAAACAATTAACTTCAAAGCATATTGCCTATTTATTTCGACAATATTTTATATAATTAAGAAAAATTTCGTGCGAAATTGCGACGAAAGATTTTATGAAGAATAAAATTTCTATTCCTTACGTTGTAGTTGTCATTATGTTTAGAATTCAACAGGATAGTTGAGGTGAAGCTGAGATGGCGCAGCTGTTTGTAAAAGGAAAGTAAATTTATCTTTAGTCTTCGTAGCCAAGTGTTTCGATACACAGCAGCATACATCTCTCGTGGTATACTGTTACCTACGTTTTACACATAAGGCTTTTAGTGAATTTCCGCTGCGAAAGCTCCAGCATTAGTAAATTGCTCATGTGCTTGATACAGTATATAACCGCGAAGTCCTTCAAAATTTGACGTACAAAATTTAAATAAAAAGAAAGCATGGATTTGGGGATGATATTTGACTTTGATACCGCCTTTGAAAACTTTTTTGAGCGTGAGTTGAAGACACTAATATGTCATTTTAACTTACTCCTAGGTAACAAATGGCTGGGTGGTGTGGATTAGTGTCCTATTAAGAAGTTAGAGGCATAGTGCGATACTGCTTTTGTGAAAGATGTCGTGGGACTTATCACGGGGAATCTAATTAACCATACAACTGAACAGAACTTGGAGGAATTCAAGTAAATTTGAAGGTCTTGACTACTATCTGCAGACGTTCAGGTGAAAACCTAGTGACTATCTTCATCTCGTCCGCAAAAGTAATGGTTTTCATTTTTATCGAAAACATGGTTGTATATAAGGAACGGAGTAAGACGGAGGTCGACGCATTGTAGAGTTCCATTGTTAATTGCATGTGATTGTGACTAGGTTATATAGTGATATGTTCTTTGAACGTACCTTAAAATTGGAAGCAAAACAAGTCAGCAGTGAGTCGTGAACACCGAATATTTTCCATTTCAACAAACATATTTTATGTGGTACACGGTCGAAGGCTTTGTACGTATCAAGGAATATCACCAGGATCGACGTACTGGCATCTACAATTAAGATGAGATATTTTAGCAAATCCAATTGGCAGGAATTCCTTGACCGCCTACTCACAAATTCCTATTGTTTCTCATTAAGGAGTCTGTAAGTTAGAAGATACTTAAGTAGTGACCTTTTGATAATCTTTTCAACTTTTCTCCATGGGATAAAAAGTGTGATTAATGGGGGAAATTTAGCCATTATGTCACTTGTTCAGATTTTGTTACATGAACGATGAGAGAATTTTTGCACTGGAGCGGAAACAAGCTATGTTTTATTGAGAGGCTGAACATGTTAACAAGGAAAAGGGGAAATCCGCTCCAGCATACAATTGATGGAACTCCGTCCGGCAAAGCAAAGCTAGAGTGGCGAACTGATGTACCTGCGACGTTATCCTCTGGGATTGTTATAGTTACCTTCGACATTATGCATTCTGTGCCATTTAGCTGATTGACGTCAGCAAGCTTGTCTCTTTAGTAAGTGAAGAAACAAAATATTCACTAAACGCTTCACATACAGGGGGCAGCGGTGTTGATTTGCGTCATTGTGTCTAATTGGCTCAAGGATTCGTTCGAGTCGCCTAGATTTATTGACTGTAGCAAATGTATGACTGCAGGTAGCTTGCAATACCAAGAAATTGCCCGCCACTCCTCAGGTAAATGTCGCTGCCTGTTTTCTGTAGGAACTTCATTGCATACTCTGTTAAGACAAATAACAATGGAGAAGTCACTGGTGTTGTTACACCTTGCTCTCAGCTTGCGAAATATTATCGGTAATATTTTTCTGGTGAGAGTGTTGACTCGGGTTCGCATCCGTGGAGAGGCGCGAATATGTCCATAGGTGTTAAAATGTATTAGAACATCTGACGCAGATTCTTTGACACTTTTGTTCGGGAAATATTTACTCAAGCTAAGGGACCAAAGCAGCCTGGAAAAATGACTCCAATTAACCTATCGTAATAGACGATAGGTTATGATGCAAGCTCTACAGCAGGGTTTCCCAACCTGGGGGTAATTACCCCCAAGGGGTTAAATGGCATTTTCCGAGGTGTAAATACCGATAATTGGATTTGGTCACAAATCAGTTGCGAAATAAGCTTAATAACGAAATCACACATCGCAACTAGCTCAGCATTTTTAGTTAGCCATCAGTCAATGCAGCTACTACGGCATGGCGCCTTTGTCGACTGCCACAACTGCTGCCGTGTTTTCGAATAAACCAGTCACTCACCGGGTCGAATAACCGGGTTAATAGCAAACTATCGTTTCAGTACTGGTCAAAGTACCAGTTATGTTCACAGGTGAATGTTTGACAGTAGGAACTGCGAGAAAGGGTGATTAGTGTTCACAAGTTATGGATACAGAATGGTGTCGGGAAAATGTCGAGGAATAACGTAGAACGGAGGAATGAAACACATGTTCATGTTTGATTAGGAATCAGACACGATGGGGTCAAGAGAGGGCCTGAATCGGGATAATGGTAGGCATTTGAAAGGGCAGAGAAACGAAACAATTGGGGGTCACAACCAACATAGAATCAGCAGATTGGACGCCAGTGAGCATTAAGGTGTTATGTTGATCACTTTCATGAGCAGTTGTTTTTGACGAGAAGTCATGACAGTTGAGCATTTCCAGTCAGTGGCTTTGATGCCGACAAAAATATATTTGTCTGCGAACGTTTGCGATAATGTCACCTGCATGGAATAACGAGATTAATTTCTATAAATGATATATATCTATAACATCTACCTACTTAATTGTTTGCAGGGAATACGTCTTCTAGAAAAAAGCGGTCCTACAAAGAAGTATTTCTGCCGTGAGGCTTCAGTAACTTCGGTGATAAAAATGTTGAGAAACCGCAATGCGTTTTGTGCAGCAAAGTGCTCACGGCGGAGAGTATGTAACCTAGCAAACTGAAAGAGCACTTCGAATGAAGCCATGCCCATTTGATAGGAACATATATTACATTCTTTAGAAGGAAAGAAGCTGCGCTAAAACGTTCGCGCCTGGATACAGCGAGCTCCTTTCCTCAGGCAAATGAGGCTGGCCTTGAAGCTTCGTATCGCATTGCGCTTCGAATCGCCAAAAACAAGAAGCCGCATATCATAGGAGAGGACCTCATCAAACCTTGCATAATGGATGCGGTTAAGCTCGTCTTTTGGAGAACATCATGCGGAGAAGATTAATATCACTTTCGAACAACACCATCAAAAGTCGTATCGAGGACATGAGCGAACAAATTTTGAACACGGTGCTTAACAAAATAAGATCAAGTCCATTCTTTGCAATCCAGTTAGATGAGTCGACCAACGTAGCGTCCTGTTCCCAACTACTTGTGTATGTTCGGTACCTAAAAAGTGATAGCTTCAAAGAAGAGTACTTGTTCTCAGAATCCTTGAGCACGACTACGCGTGGTGAAGATGTCTGCCGAATAGTAAAGAGGTTCCTCGAGGAAAACATGCTACTGTGGTCGAAGTTAGTAGGTGTCTGTACAGGTGGAGCACCAGCCATGCTGGGCGTCCATTCCGGATTCGAAACATTGGTCAAAAATGTTGCTCCGCACGCTACCTTTAGTCACTGCATCATACATCCTTATGCTTTAGCAGTGAGCACTCTTCCACCTGCTTTACTTGACGTGTTAACCAAAGTAGTAACGATAGTAAATGTCATCCGCGGTAGTGCGACCCACACAAGAATCTTCAGAGAGTTGTGCAATGAATTTGGAGGCAAATTCGACGTGCTGCTATTGCACACAGAAGTGCGTTGGTTGTCACAAGGCAGGGTGTTGCACCGAGTGCTTCAGCTTCGAGAGGAAATTGCAATCTTTCTTCGAAGAAAAGAGATGCATAAGGGTAAGGGAAACGCGTTACACGTTATTATTACGAACAGTGTGTTTATTTCGAAACTTGCTTATCTTGCTGATTTCTTTGGAGAAATCAATGCGCTTAACCTCAGCCTGCAAGGAAATATGATGAACATTTTAGTCGCTTAGGATAGAGTAGCCGGTTTCCTTCGCAAACTGCAGCTTTATCAGCGCTCGTTTGATGTTGACCACGTGACGATGTTTCCAGAACTGACGACGGTGCTCGTTGAAAGAAATGAAAAATGCGCATTCACGAATGAAATATCTTGCCACTTGTCATCAGTGATGCATTCCATCAGCAAATATTTTCCTGATTTAGAAACTCGCAAACTAAGTGCCTGGGTGCTAAGATCGTTTACAGTAGCTGAAGGAATATTTCCAGATACTGAATTCGAAATCAAGGTGCAATTCCTATGAATGCGCGAGGACAGCGGATTGAAGGTAGATTTCCAAAGCACGCAACTAGTAACCTTTTGGGCAAAGATAGGTGAAGAGTATCCATTACTGTCGGAAAGCGCATTGAGAATATTGTCCCCATTTGCAACAACTTATAAATGTGAAAGTGCATTTTTGACAATGATGGTAATGAAAACAAAAGCAAGGAATCGAATGAACTTGGAGCACGACTTGCGATGTGCATTGGCCGAAACTGCACCAAATATACCAGAAATCGTTACCACCAAACAATACCAACCGTCTCATTGATGTATATCGCCTCTTGTTTGCATAGAATTTTGAAGTAAAAGTACTGTTTTCTTACGTTTATTTGTCGATGGAGATTCCGGATACCGATCACTTCTCGTACTTATTCGGATAATTATGTAGTGAGAAGGGGTTTCTTCTTCAATTGCATGAGCACGTAAAACTACTTATGACATCTGTTTTTGAACTTTAGAGCGAAATGTGCATTCGTTATTACGTATTAGTCTTTCGAAAGTTTGGGGGTAAAAGACTAATGGGCAACCCCATTTGTGGGTAACGGCGTCTAAAAGGTTGGGAACCACTGCTCTACAGCTAATGTAAGAAGTTATACAATATTTAACAATATTTTACTAGCTGTACTGAAAATTACCCGTTATATACCTTAAAATACGAGAAGTTGAGAGTACATACTACATCCAAGCATTTGATCATACGTCAAGCATTGGTATATTGTTGTGTACAAAATATCACACTGACGTTTGTGAGGAAGTTTGCCTTATCTTTAACAATGAAGATGGAATTTATACGGGTTCATACGCCTTAATTTGCAAGCACAGTTAAATAGTTAGTGGAGATATAGTAATCATAATAATGAGATTAACAGTTAAAAATACAAATACGAAACTAAGGCCTAATCGTTTACTCCCATGTGGTTATGCAAGCCGCATAGATTCACAAGACCCAAAAATAATATCAAACAAAGAGAAGTTAAATGCCAGGTGTAGCATGGTGACGTAGCGCTGTGACAAAGTGTAAGTAGATGAGTGCGAATTCCAACCATGTTTTAAATAGTGTTAATGTCGGGGCAGAGACAACCGATTCTGGGAGAGCATTCTACGGATGTCACACATGAATGTGTAATAAATGTTTGCAGCCTTACAGACGGATATACTGTTCACGGAGTTTCTATGAGTGGTCGCTCAGGGTTGTATTGGTGCTGGGTCGCAGTAAAGGGCTGTAAACGGATATGTGTCTTGTAGTATTGAGTATGCCACAACTAACTCCCCTCCTAATCTGCAATAGTGTTCGCTGGATAACTCCAATCGTTTCAGCCTCTTCTCATATGAAACATTACACATTAAAATTACGATCTTAGTTGTTCGACCTAAAGGCATCTCCAGGGAATTAAGACCGTGTTTCAAACATGGATGCGTGGATTCAATTGCGTACTCCACACGAGAGCGGAAATACGCATTACGAATTTGTAAAAATATGGAGCCGTTTATATATCCAGTCGCCCGTCGCAGCATCCCAACTTGTTGGATTACAGTATTCGACGTCTTTTTGGACTGCCTACAGCAACCAAACTCATCTTGGAACAGAACACCCAAGACATGTTTAACAGTTTATTGATGTAGTCCATTCGTTCCGAGTCGACATGAGTAGCTGCTGTGATGTCGGATGGACATTATCTTGCATGAATTCACGTTGAAGAGCAATAAATTGTAAGTTGAACATTGATATACGGTAGCTAGTTCACACTGAAGAAAATGTGGTGTTAACTTCACCCTGATCACGCAAGCATTAGGAAGCGAGCATTAAGCAATTGGAAGCGACTCCCTGTGCAATGTCATTAATAAACACTAAAAACAAACTTGAACCTAGAACTGAGCCTTGCAGCACACCACACTCGACTTGTGCGTGGTCGGACAAAGAGCTCCGAATTCGGACCACTAAATGCAGTTGAAGTAGAAATAAAGCAATACAGCTTAGAAGATGGTCGCCGATCCCATAATGATGTAGCTTAGTAAGCAGCATCCGCTGGTATAGAAGATAGAAGGTCTTCGAAAAATCCAGGTAGATCATATTAACTCTTTCTCCAATTTCAGATTATGCTGTCCAACTACCGTTTGACAGTAGGGAATTCGTTGTGCATGACCGCCGTCGACGAAAGCCAGAATCATCAGGCTTCATGATGTCCCAGTTTTCCTGATAACACAACAGTGCATTGGCAAGAATGCCCTGTATGAATTTGGAAAGTATAGGAATAAGGGATTCTGGGTGGTAGATGGTTGGTCCAACTCCGCATCCTACTAAGTGAATCGGGGTTATTATTCCAAACATCCACATAGCAGGAATGGGTGCTGATTTGAGCGGCGCTGGAATAACTGAGCTTAAAGTGCTGCCAGTTGGCTTGCTGCTGCTTCTAGTACCTCTAGACGAATGGTATTGACACCGTCCGAGGTGCACTGGTTTAGACACGTCAACTTATGCAATACAGCATCTGTAGTAAAAGTGATGTGAGTTAGTCCTGACGGAGAAAATACAAACATTGGAAGATTGTTGATTGCAAAACCCATCGAAACTTTTACTGCTTCCACAGCACTTCTTGTTGTGCCATCGTTCGTCCTTGGTTTAGGAAATCCATCCCTCAACTTTCAAAGGCAGGCGTGTACAGCAGATTTTGTTTAGCACTGAAAGTGTTTGCGATGTTCTGCTCATATGCGGATTTTTCTCAGCAGTTTGTTGCATTTGTTAAGTGGGTCTAAGTATTTGTCTCAATTTTTTGGTGCTGGAGCTTCTCTGGACACAATTTACACAGCGTTGCCTACTGAAATTAACTTTTGAGTACCGCTACTAAGGAAAATAACAAATTTACGCTTATTGCAAACTCTTATCTCTGAAGACTCTGCAGTCATCTGACTAAAGTTGATGAACTCGGGCCATACGTGTTTCAGGGGTACTTCGACAAGGAAGTACAAGTTGTAGCGCTGATAATCTGCGCTAAAGGATGGTAGCTCATGATAGTGCGCACAGTCTAATCGTTCTCATTCAGATTTTCCGTATAACAAACGAACTTGAAAATAATGACTGCTTGAACAATACGACCGAAATGGCAGTCTATGGCCAACACATCCATCATGTGCTTGTTGTTTCTAAGTATAAGTTGCAGCACAGATGGCCTATTACCTGTTCTGAACCGAGTGGGCAAAGTGATGTGGTGGTAAATGCAACAGCATTTACGAACTATTATAGGTCAATTTCGAACTGTTCTCCGATGGTAGCAGCAGTTACCACACAATATACGTTGAAGTCAACAATGATAATGAAGTGGATGTACTTTCGCTTGGGAATGTTTTGTAAAGCAGCTGTTAGCCCCAATCCGAATTGCGTTAAGAGCCTGTTAATTAGCCAGGGAGTATTTTTCCTCTTCATGGTAAGTGCAGGTGCAACAGTGAACAAATTGCTCGACAATACAACACTATCCACAGTGCCAAGCTTACCAACAAGGGACTGTAGGATTTTAGACTGGTGAGAAAATTTGAGAAAACTGGTGTGTGCGGCGCCAAAATAACAGCGTGGCTTGGCATCACAACGGAAGACTTTTCTGCTTGTGTGGTTATTCGTGACGTATCCAGGAGCTGCCATCTGAGCATTCGTAAACTCGCCAAGCAATGCGACATTATCAAATATGCTGTCTATAGGATTTTGAAGGAAAGCAAATTGCGGAAGTAATGCGCCCATAAAGGACTTGTTCTATACCCATGTGATTCGAAGAAACGGCTTGACTTTTGCCACAGGTTTATGAGTGCCATGGACATAGATACAATCCTTTTCACCGATGAGGCTGTTTTCCGTTGGTGCAGTGCGGTGAAACAACAATTTTGGTTAACGTGTAATCAACTCCGACGCATCGCTTCACGAATACAACAAGACGCAACGCTTATAGTATGGGCTGGATTAACTGAGCAAAAAGCGTGGAACAATTCTCCTTTTCATTTAACATGGCCGGTAGATTGCTATTTCGTAATGCGAATGCCATACGCTCTCTATCATCCTTGTACAAGGAATTACTGCGACATTTTGTCATTGCGTAACAGGAAGCCGCTAGTTTATTAAGTAGCGTTTGATTGCAACAATATGGTGCACCTGCACACATATGCACAAAAAGTGTAGGATTTTCTTAACCAGACGTTCCCTTGCCCTTAGATCTGTCTGGGAGGACTTATAGGGTGGCATGGTCGGTGGCCAGATTTGAACCCACTTGTTTTCTTCCTCTGGGATTACTTGGAACAGCAAATTTACAGAAGGAAGCCAAACTCGCTTGCGAAATTCAAGCAGATCATTTTGCACGAATATCCCAGGAGCACAGTTGGTACTTTAAAGAAAGTACTGGCAAAAACCATCAGGCGGATGCTGCACTGTACGCAAAAGGCCGGCTGGCGCTTTGATTATCAACTTCGCTAAAACTCCGCGTATTTCGATGATGATCTGTGAATATATGTATCATGCAATGAGTTATCGATTAATTTCTTGGCCTGGATAATTCCCACTGTTTTAAGAAAACCACGGTTGACGGTTTCTTCTATGGCTTTTCATGTGCGTGTCGTGTCATAAATTTATCAGGATTTCCCTTCTCCCCTTAGGTCGCCTCCAAATTTTAACCTTATCCTAAGGGTTGAGTTTCGCTATTCCACCAAATCCATGTGGTAGACTAGCAGTCGAAGCTCAATTTGCACATTTGAACGAACATCTGCTCAGATGAACACAGACCAATGAGGAGACAAGCAGTGGCTTTACAATTACGAGATATACCATGCCAAACAGTCCTGCGCTAGTGACACTGAGAAGTGACGTATCTTGACAAAGAGTCATTACGAGTCCTTGACGTCGTAGCTACGCATTGAAAAGGTTTTCATACTGAGACAAGATATGGGATCAGGTGTCGTCATAACGGACAAACGGGGCTGCATCCAGAAAATGCAAATTTTTCTCGCAGAATCCAGTCGATTAGTTCAGGATGGGACAGGCAGCGATTAAACCGAAGAGTTTATGCAACCAAACCTAGTAAACTAAAGACCCAAACGATGGCAGGATGGAATCCCGCAAAATATTTAACACTGCCGATCACTCGAACATCTCGGCTTCCTTATTTGTAAGGACTGAAGAAAGCCCAGAAGGAAAGCATAACCTTACCACTACTTGTTTCAATGGTAGGCGTACGGTACAATGAGCTTTGGGAACTAAATGCAATACCCCAAACCGTTTTGTTGGTGGACGATGTAGATGTATCAACGACAGCATCTGGAAGGATGTTATAGGGAGAAGTAAGATCCTGGACAGTCTAAATCACTGTAATAGTAGCATAAACTTAAGCTGAACACTCTCAAGATACTGTTCCAGGCTTCACAACATATCGGCATACAAAACTGCGATCACACAGTATTTGTTATACAGATATTTTGTATACTGGTCTCCCCGTTACGTCCACTGAGCAATCCGAGTCTCTGCATTCGTTCGCTTACGGAAGGTGTCGTAAGCTATTGAAAGTCTTTGTTGCCCAGCGTCATTTGATCAAAGCTAGGTCGCGCCTTAATCAGGGTTTTAAAACCTGAGTAGCTTATTTGAATTGGGACATACGTAGGCCTTGAGCAATATGGAGGAGCTGGCTGAATCTAAACTGTCGAATACTTCTGCATGAGAGAAACATACTGTTAGATTATTGATAAACCAGACACTGACGGTCTGGAAAAAGAATGCATGGTTAAAAAGAGATCATATGTTTCTTATTCTCGGAATATCTGACCAATTAGGCATCACATGGTTTTCTACAGGCCTGCTTTGGTGCGACTTTCCAATTGAACGTTCCTAACCACACAACAATGGCTGCTGATGCTGAGAAGTCTGTTGTAACAACATACCTCTATATGCGTAAACCATTTCACCATTTTCAAAACGTTATATTAAAAACGTGTTATAATTTGTTGGCATCTTGTTGTGTTTTCTCTACCGAGAGCATTTTAACACAGACTGGATGCCTGCACACGACGACCGCTATTAATAGTTGGGGTTCCGCTACTCAATTATAAGTTGGGGTAACGTTTTGTGGAAATCATATTCATGACAATCGTAGGGGATCCTTTGAGTCATACCACAGCATTTTATGGTTAAGGCTCCTCCGACAGGTTCTGGTGAGATGTTGATCTGTCATTATTTATCATATTATGGGTTAGCTTGTCACAGTTGTTTCTGAGGACATCAAATAGCATATATTATGCTAGACAGATGGTTAGATCTGATAAATCCCGTAAATTTACTGCAATAGGTGACCTGTATAAAAACATGTTAACCCGAGTTCCTCAGCAATCTTGCAGGCTGAGCCCAAGTTACTGAGCACCGTCATGCACTAAACCTAAAGTGATTCCCTGTCAGGTGGTAGCTCATTAACTTCATACTACTCCTGGGCTGGGTAATCAATATGGCGGACAACGCAAACACAGTTATTCCCGTCTGTTTCTCTTTAGGAGATGAACTATGTTTATCGTGTAGCGCACCGCTCAAACTAAGGCCTCTCCATGGCTAGTTGGCCAGTGTGTTGGTGAAGATTTCCTCTATTTGATCGGAGTATGACTTTCCTAACATGTCAGTAACGCAACGCCTCAACGCGGTGTCCAAAGTACACACGACTACACTAGTATTCCCAAGGCGTAATTTAGCAAACTTGCAACGCAATTTACTTTAGTTGACGCAAAAAATGATAGAGAAAGTCTAGCCGCATCCATGACCGCTCTTGAGATCTCGATAACTTTGACCAGTGAGCATGTTACTGTTATAGGAATCTATGCCATTTTCGCTTTATGAAGGCAACCTAAGTAAATAGGGAGAAAATTTTTTTTGGCAATCCTGTTGATGAATCTTTGAATCCTTATCGAGAGTAAATATTTAAGATGACTGAGATGATTATTATACTTCTGATCCTGTGGGTTACATTTGCTCTAGTTTGAGACTCACTGTATTTTGCAACAAGACATTTATAGGCTCTAGTGCACGGAAAACAGACAGGGAGCTATCGTTTGACAACATTTTGACTTTAAGTTGTGTAACCTCGTATCGGATGTTTTGTAAGTCAATAGGCTAAACTGGCAGGGTAACTGGACACAATATTGCTGCAGTTAAATTATCAGGTCTCGCAAATTTTAAAGTTTTGGGGCTTTGTGAATCTTTACAGTCACTTTATGCTTTGGTAAGTTTTGCCTTATGTCAGGTGAACTAAAAGAACATGAGGTTTTAGCTTCCATATTGCTTAGAGATGGGTAACAGGCAGGGAATTTAGCGAGATTTTCTGTGCATTCATCTGCCTTCCTTTACTAAAGGCTAGTGCTTCTCGTTTGGACAGTGTTAACGAGCATGTGCTGATTAAACCCTAAGGTTTTGAGTTTGTAAAACTTAATTATTGCAAACGCGCAGTGGACCGTTGACTAATATGATCACTGTATCAGACGCAAAGATCGATACAAAGAACCAGGTGTCAGTCCCATTTCTGTTGACCGGTAACCTCAAAGCGCACCAAAGTGTCCTTTGCACACGTCAGCTCTAAAGTCAGCTCTGCGCTGTGCCTCGATGCGTCGATACGTTTGTTCATGGCGCGCACACGTTCGGTACAACCAGACAATGCGTCTTGACAAGCTTAACACTTCTGCTCGGAAGTTAGACTTGGGGGCTAGGCCAGGAGTTGGATGTCGTCAGCGAAAGCAGGGAGGAAGATATTCAGTGATAATGCCCTCCTTGTGGAGCTACAGATTTGGCTGGAGTCGATTTTGATAGCTCAACTTCGTAAATTAATTTCCAACGATTTTACATACCATGATAGAACAAGTAAAGTCTTTGACATTGTCCACTTCTGTGTACGCCAAAATGCCGTAGAAATTGGCATTCAGCGGTAGAGGATCATATATTAGGAATACAGACGAAGAAGTTTGCGCCGTGTAGGCCGTACCAAGCTTGATCTAATGAGTGTAATCGGGGGAATACGCGATAATATTTCACTTCCAGTAGGATGGAAAGATAGCAGCAACGACGTCTCACAGGCAAGAGACGACCTTGACACAAGTGTCGCGAATAAAACTATGTAATTACGTAATACTATTTACAAACAGAATTTGCAGTGTGTCACTTATAATAATAATGACATGAATAATAACAGGTCTATTTCTCATCGAGTGAAAATGTGTAGCCAAACTTGGCACATATTATATTTTACAGCATATCATGTTTATGTTTGAATGGTAAACATTTACGTACTTTTCATTGCATTGCTGTTTCAATGATTTGTACTAACTCACAGGTGTGTTTCAACGCAATATACACTAGTTGGAATAGTGGATGGTAACAGTACTAGGGGTGTGTCACACTGTATGATAATTTTATTTATTCATTATATGTTGTCTGACCCTTCAAGTGAGCTCTCCGAAGAGTACAGGCTCATAACCGTGTTTCTAATCTAAATACTTAGTGAGCTTAACTCGAAAAGCCTTTGCCCTCTCATACGACCCGAGTGTTACTAGGAGCTTGTTCCACAGAGCAGCATATTTGATTACGAAGACGTTAGACTTGAAAATACCACTTCAGCTTATCAAGCCTTCATATATATTGGTCTAATTACTTACCTACTTGGTATACCTTTAAGTTAAGCACATGCTATTTTCTAAATTTTACTGTAGTCCAGTCATCACGGTTTGTTCAAATAGGACGCAGCTGGATTATACTACTATTTGAGCTAATTCATCACATTCAACCTACAATCAGCAGGCTTTAGAAGGTCTGGAAAACACCAGACGGCGTTGTTTGATCGGATGGGTCTCGTCATTGGTACGCCTTCCATCTAACCCCTGCAAGGTTCTGACTCCTTGAATTCCGGATACTAGAAGGTAGTGCCACTTAGCCATGGGTGACAGCCGCGGAGTTGCATGATTGACAGTTGCCTATGACATAGCCAGGGTCATCGTCCGCAGCAATAGCAGTTAGTAACTGTGCAGAGGACGGCAGTTAGCCCCACGAGCTAGGAATTTCCGCATAGTAACAGTGTACAACACAAGGACTTAGAATCCATGAGGGCAGTTATTATATTATCAATGAGTAGTGGAAATTTGGTATAACTGAAGTATTTCATCATGACCACTCTCAAACAGCAGGTTTAGGCAAGTATGGAAAAGCACTAGAGAGCGATGATACCACATTCTGGTCTCGTCATCGGTGCGCTTTGTTTGGGACCCCTGTCAGTTCCTCCCCCACGGCTTCTGGATACTAGCAGCTGGTGCCACCAACCGTAGCGCTATGCGGATTTCCTAGATTGTAGGGCTACCTACTGCCCTCTGCACCTTCCTTAACTGGCATGGCAGTGGAAGTTGTGCCGGGCTATATCATAGACAAATGTTAAACAAGCAGGTCCCCGGTTATCACTCATGACTTAGTGATACTACCTAATGGCTTCCTGAATTCGTGGTGGCGGCACCTGGCAGATGTCCGCTGAAATACGCACCACAGATGAGACGCAGCTGGTCGAAACAGTGCTGTCTGGTTATATTCCAGAGTTGTCAAAGCCTGCCTATTTAGAGGGGACTGTAATGCACTATCGCGCGTATAAATATTGTACAGCCATCAATAAAAATCAGTCCGGTTATGCCGGACCCCAGTTGCTGGCCTCAAAATCGTGCTTTTTAGGTCTTGATCGCTGATATTCAGCGCACATTTTCGCATACCACTGGCTATATACCTGTCCGTCTTTATTATACAAGTTCCAGCTTATAACACCATGAATTTTACTTTATGATTGCATAAAAAGTGCAATTACATTGTTGCCTAAGTATCTCGCCTCCATCAGTAAAGCAGTTAAGTTAGTCAGTAATAGAGTTAAATTGCACCCAATTACTTTACGACGCACCATGCATGCAGTGTTCTTGGAATTTAGCCATCCCAAGACAACAAAACCGTATAGGTATTAAATCTTACATAGGTAATATGGGTCCATACTGTGCGCTGGAGAAACGTGGGCGAAGAGCGGCTAGTTCTACTCAGTTAGGGGCACATTATTATCTGGTTTGACTGCGTCCGGGGTTGAATGGCTCTAAATGGACTAACGTGAACGCAAGGTATGCTGTGCGCATGAAACCAGTAGGGATGCTAGAAAATGTCAATTCAACACTCCACTATAGGTTTTTTGGCTTTCTGAACATTGTTTTAAACCTAATTGCTCGAACGATCTAGCAACGTTTGGGCTTGAGGGGGTCATACGATGGTATAGTTTTCGGGTACCAACGCACTCATAGATGTATGCCAGCAAATGATTGGTGACAGTGCTTCCAAGGATTTATGATGTGCTTGCGAGTATATCCACATAGGGTTTGCGCAAATGAACTTCAGCTTGGCATTTAAAGGCTAGATACAAACAGGAGGCCAGTACGCAGTGCCGGGATTTCGCTTCGGGAACCACCGCCAGTCGCGCTTGGCCTAAGAATAATGCAGCGCCCCTGTCCGTAGGCAGCTACGAACCTGGGCCATCAAGTTACAAAACAAGCGTTACATTTACGATGCGGACCGGCAGGGGAGTTACTTCTTGGGCGACACTCAGCTGGGTGGCCAAATGCCAAGATGCAACTGCGGCAAAATCGTTACAACGTCAGTAGGCACTGGTTTGTTAGAGCAAGTGCCGCTTACTGTTATGCTGGATGCGGTACAAGCAATTGATTGTCCCTTAAGCAAACGAAAATATGCGACGAGGATGTCATCAGTTTACATCCTCTTCTCTGTCTGCAAATGTACGGGTAGCTGACAACAATATACTTCCCGATTGCACACTGCGGACTGAGGCCGACCTAAGGTACTGACAAATGACACCCGAATATTGGAGAGGCGAAACGATCAAATGCTGGGACCACTTGTGGCGCAGAGCAACGGCTCGATAGGCTTGCGAACAAGTCGGCTTACTCAGTGAAATCTTGCCTGCGTTGGTGGTCGAATCAAATATTTAGTAATACCAGCAGGCTTCGTATGAGTCTTGACAACATTTCTGATCCGCGACATGTCCAGAGACGTCAAGCGCGGCAAAGTCTAGTCGCCTGGCAGGACCTCTGAGCAGCTAGCATAAAGGCAATTGCTATATGGTGTAGAAGTTTACAGGCAAAATATCACGTGATGGCATATGTTTTACTTATTAGTATGAACATTAATAATACTAATAAATCTGGACTGGTCAGCTAACTTGTGTCTCCTCTGAATTTCTCCGGGTTTGTTGGACGCTGCTGTAGTTAATGGGCGAAGACAGCTGGGCGTTATGACAGGTAACATATTCAACAGTACCACATATTACGACAGCATGTCCGACAGAAGTCGGTGCGTATGAACTGGGTTCCCGTATCTTACCGGTTAAATATCCCTATTGTGTGGTATGTTCGCACAAGGGAATCACTCCATCTTCAACTGGCAGATTCGTGTACCAATTTTACCGCCTCGTCTGTAACAAAGATACTTTGCTAATTTAGCATATAGGTGAGCAACGCCTCAGGTGCCTTCCTACGGCAGTTCTACCTGCAAAGCCCATGATTTCGTGAGGTCGATAACACTCACGTACCTATACAACCACCAGTGAACACGCATTACACGATCGCAGTTGGCAGAAATTTGTATAAAATTGGTCAAATAGATGACATTTGACATATCCCGTAAAATGGCTGTAGTTAATGAGAAAAGTAAATAATAATCCTGCCCATAAAATAGAGTATAAAATGGTGATCTAGCAGCAATATTTATATGATAACTTTATACGTCCGTTTGCTTGCGAAACTTCGCTCACCATGTCTTTACAACCCAGGCACGAATCGAGAAATTCGAGAAGGTAATTATACACGTGAAATGCCCTTTATTATCCGTATTAAGAACAACAGAAGACGAAGATTTTTAATTGAAACTGTTGGGACGACCTGTCAGGTTTTGGCATTCGAGGGAGTACAGATGTCTTTTAGTGGCAAATCTTCTGTCGAGGGCGGTGACCAATACTTTGGTTGCTTGCGCGGTCATTGTTCTCTTGGTCCGTGCACCACTAGCAATTATCGTCGACTAAGGATGCACCCTATACAGCGGTTCATTTCAGCCGCTGTAGCGAGGACATTCGACCGCATAGCACTCTGATATACTTGACAAAGACAACAAACTGCTAGTACGCATCATGAGATGGAGCAGTGGCTGACATCCGGCGCTTTTCCTTAGCGTATCTCAGTGTACATTTTCTTACGCAGCGATATGGAACCTACGGCATTATGTAAATTCCAGCTACCCACAATAGTCTGCTTAATCTAACGATCAAAAGAAAACCTCCTCACTGTTTGGGCACGGTTGTCCTCTTCGCAATAACATCTACCTGCAACTGCCGTTCCGTCAACTAGTTAAGTAGATAGCAACAAATAGCCTCACACCAATAGTAACACTGTAGTAAATATTGACATGAATCATCTGGATAACCCTTAGTAATATCTCAAGGCATAGCGAAGTAAAATGTGAGGACTCTCTGCAACAACACTTGTCCTGAACACCATCGTTTATACCTGCATGTCGAAACAATGGCTAAGCGATTCATAGGAGTGACGGTAGCCGTCTGAAGTAGCTACAGTTATGAACGAATACCTCAGAAAATTGGAAGCAAGACATAGCGAATAAGCTAATATTTAGTGGATCATCATAAGGCTAGTACAACCAAACTATGTGGGTCTAAAATAACCACGTGAATTACAGGCGTCAATAAATCCAATATATCACCAATAAGGCTAAGTGATTAGTCCTACCTGTTTGGATTCTGAGGAATGGCGTGGTATGACTACTCCATAACTCGGAGTTGTATGCACAGAAGAGTTTTGGGTAGGCCCTCTGTCTTCTCTGGTCCAAGACTAACACAAGTAAGCAGATCTATCACGCCATTCTCGAAATATCTGTACCTCAAAGCTTGCTTCATATACGCTTTTATCATTCCCCAAGTGCCCTCAATTGAGTTTAATAATAAAGAATATGGCTAAGATGTAGGAGGCTGCCCGAAGGATAAGACTCCTCTAGGAATTCGCGTTCTAGATACGTGTGGTATTGCGCGTTATCACAAATCAGGGAGCTGGATTCGACAAAGGTCGCAAGCCTTACATCACGCATTCCATAAAACGTAGGCGCACACATTTTTTATTGGAACTTATATTGGTATGCCCTATCACATCAACAGTTGTCAGGACTACAATAAGTCGGTGGTTCTGCCATTGAGTGTCAACACTTGACACTGCCCACAGGGTGCATGCCATCAACTTACTCTGGGGAAAGCAAAATTGCGGGAATTTTGTCTCATCAGTCCAACCGCTTCTTTCCTCTTGACCTCATTTTGGAGTAGTGCTAATGGGTATGATTTCTCTGCATTTTGTTTTGTTGTGTGTTAGTTAATTCGGGATCTGCGAGTAATTTCTTAATGGTTGGCAGCCTCCTGTCTAAGTGTCGCTTTATTGTGCTAATGCAAACCTTAACCAGGTATTCCGCTTTCAACCGCAAACGAAGTGTTTGGAAAGGGAACAAGGGTTGAGACAGTACCCATTCCAACCGGCAATCAATAAGATTTTCTGCCAGCGATCTATGTCGCTTTTCAACTCGTCTTCTCTTTATTTGCTTGCTTCCATTTTTCCTAGCCAACTGCAGCCAATTTTCCGACTAACATTTAATTAACAAACAAGTTGCACCCAGTTGTCTCCATCTTAATAAGCCTTGAGTGTTTCCCTCTGGACCTCTGCTGAACGGCGTGTGCGTGTTCTTTCTGTGACATTCTGAGTACTTATGTACTTATATACTTTACTTTACTTATATATTTGTTTGCGTAAGCTTCGTAACGTAGAATACCTAAGTCGGTTTCATGAACACAAGCGTGCCTCTGGATTCAATCTTCTCTCTAGGCTAGGACTTACGACGGTTGTCACCCCATCAATCAGGCAAAAGCAACTGACAAGCAAATCAGTCACAGCTATTTTAATAACAATTGTGACGCGATTCCATATGAGATTTTCGTCTGAAATCTATATTTCGTCGATTTAAACTTGGCTCTCTTACACTAACTGCCATACTCATCTCATGTTCATCATCATTAAGACCCCCGAAAACTTGGAATTCGTTGCACTACCTTAAATGCCCCAATTATTTACCGTATGTTACAGAACATAAACCGACGCTTTTCGGACAACGTTCAATCTCTGTAGAGGTGGGTCGGCTTATAAAATGGTTATGTGAAATTTGAAAAAAATATATGTAAATTCCATCCAGGCGTTGTCTGCACACCGCTGCGCTTATCTCCACTTAGAATCACCAGCTAGTGCAGGACGGTATTCCAGAGCGACGGATTTTATTGCCACCTAGGTCCCAGATACACATGCGCGCAATTAAAGGCAAAAGTAATGATAGCCGTACTATGCATTAATGGCGAGCCATTAGAACAACCAGCGACAATGCAGCACTTCAGGATGATCTTGACAGAAGCTATGAATGGTCGACTCAGAACCAGCTTCAGTACGACGCTACAAAGTGCAAGGTGTTGTGCATACGCCATTAAGCCACTTGTGAATACAGACTGGGTGATCAAATATTGCAGCCCACTACAGCGGAATTCGATCTAGGAGTGGTAGTGCAGGAAGACCTGGGCTGTTCCCGTCAGGCCGAGAAAGCCTTCAAAAAAGCTAACCAAAACCTCGGCCTTTTGCGGAGGGCATTCGGGCTCTTCGATCCTTCCATCTATTCTCATATGCTCAACGCCTACATACTGCCTCATTCTAAATACGCCATCCACGCTTGGCAGCCATGGCAAAAGCAAGACCTTACCGCTCTTGAACTGGCACATCCAAAGGCGACCAAGACCGTAAAGAGCCTGTTTCATCTATCTTACGGATTGAGGCTGAAAACCCTCGGGGTCTACAGCAGACAATATCTACCCCTGCGTGGCGACTTGATATTGAATTATATAATCCTGAGGATTCCAAACTATTCTTGTCTTCACCTACTAAAGCTAAATAGCAGTACAACACTCAGAGATCCCCAGCTAAAGTTGGCCACACAATACAGCCGTTTGGAATGCCGCCGAAATTTCTTTTACCTTCGTGTGTGCCAACACTGGAACGCTCTTCCCACAAACGTTGGTTCTTCCCCCACGCTAACGATATTCAAAAGACGTCTGGATTATTCGCTTATGCACCTTCATTACGCTATATAATCAGAGATGTCCACCTCGAACAAACACGAAAAAACGGTGCTCATTCTCAGCTTTTGTGCTTCACTATTTACACACTGCTGTTTTGGAATATAGTTTCGGATATTTTACAACTGCATTCATCAATTACCTCAGTCCAAGAAAGCGGCGAACGAGTAAATGTTATCGTTTCTTTTGTTCTCAAGACATACCTTCCCCATATTACTCTGCAGTAAAAACTCAGTACACATTCTACTACGTTTATATGAATAAGGAACACTTAAACTCACTAGACGCCTAAACTGATGATTTACACTTATGTTTACTTTCACATCAACCATCCTACGGGACTTGTAAAGCCCTCGCTTTTTTACCTGTAATATATCATTGTTCGTTTTTTCGCAAACCAGTGTTTGAGTACCACCTCCACTACAGCATTTTGTGCTGAGCTTATATGACGGTGCTAGTATTCTGGTATGGAGCATCAGTAGGGTAAAATGGTTTGCTTTCCGAAAATTGTCTCTATGTTATGTAGTTTGATGGCTACCTTTATCAAAATACCTGTTAGATAGACAATCCTCTTCAACTTCTTAGTAAATTCTGGAGCCACAAATACAGTGCAAAGCACAATACGGTGGTAGAGCTCATCACAAGCAATTTTATATCATGCTCTAAGAAAAGTTGTTCCCAATTCGAAGATCTTATATGATCTGAGAAGATTGACCAATTCACAAAAAGAACGTGCGGTATTTGATCATTGATTCTATCGGTGTAGAAAAAATTTGGAAAATTCAATTAACGATGTTGTGACCCCTCCCCAGTAGTTTGTCACTGATATATGTGGACACATTTGAACATTCCATAGTAAATATTATATCAGTTGTGTTTCAAAACCGGGAAGGCTATTTGACGTGCTGTACGCATTCTAGTCTACGAAGGGTAGGCATAACATATTACGCTCTTATGGTTCATTGTTAACTTGCCAGTTGATTTTATGCCCATCAAAATCCTCAGCGATAATTTCATTAGTGCATGCAAGATCTGCAATGAAAGAAAAACTGCCTCTCAAGTCAGCATTTACGGTGACCGCAGCTGTGGATGGTCTGTAGTTGCAACTTACCAATAGGTCTGCTACAAACTAGAAATGATAATCCACACGGAATCAGGTAGTACCCGTAGCATCGATTCATCCAGGAGAAGCACAGAGTATATTTGACATAGATTAGACAACCATCACCATTACCAGAAGGATGGCCCTTACAAAACATGTTATAACCCGATATCCCCTACAATGTGTCTAACATCTTCACTGAACACCCAGTTTATTTAATCAGGACTACATTAGCTGATTAGATATGAAGAATATCACGCAGGAAGTGCCTTTTATATAACAATGAACGGAAAATAATTATGGATAGATGCCCTGACTTATTCTCCTTCGGGTTGCCTACATGAATCCAGGTAGAGGACTCCAGCTTGATTAGGGTGGTGGATACGGAGGACATTTAATTTGTGGAATTAGTGTTATTTTTAGGTCTAATGAATTATAGGACAAGGAACCCAAAAATCCTGGACGTGGAAAATAGCAGGAAAATTTCATCTGTGAAATTACCGTTCGTTGGTAGTTGCATTTAACCTACCTGATTGGTAAGCTTATTTACATGTAGAAGAAGCTTTAAAGCATTTCCATTTTTGCTAATTTCTCTCAGCGACTTGAACTTTGTTAGTAAACTTTTCACAATTTATGGATTGCACAGGTTGCATACATAAATGCTGAGCGGCTGATGATTTGCCGATTTTCTGCGGACTTCCAGTAGGAACAGCGTTTATTGAAACGTATGGTGCCTAGGAGCACCCTTCTAGATGCCATGTGAGGTATTTCTAACAGTATTCAGTACAGCATGGTTCTTCTAGTGTTTTGTATATTAGAGGTGCACAGCTTTCTGGAGAGGCGGTTTCGGTTTCATACCTAAGCGTCTATTTACCTGGTTAGTGAACAACAGAGTGGACAGATCTAGTTGTTTAAACATTGGAACAATCTTGTATGTTCGGGGGCGAATAACAGAGGAATGGTACCCTAACGCAACTCTGAGTGGAGTCAGGAGCGATATGTTTTACAACAATGCATATTTTTTTACAACACTAAGGTTCATTCATTAATGGCCAAAATGTCAACTTGATCTATCACTTGGGGAACTTCACGATTTTCCGTGGATAACGAAACAAACTGTTCACAGGCTGTTTATCGATAACAAGCCTTTTGTACTAGTTTTGTAATACTTCTAAGTCTGTTATCAGTACCATCTATTTATAAGCATCACTAAGGAATAATTTATTCTTACTACAAAATAATTGTTCGGCCAGTGTTCCGTTTGAGATTTAAACCAGTAAAGGACCGACCTGCGTTGGAGACCTCGTTCGCCTCCTCACGCAAGAAAACTACACTCTATCAAAATGGCAATCGTTGGCCACTGCAGTCAAAGTAACCTCAAGCGACAACGTTTAAGAAAAACTAAATGCTATAACCTTTGTGGAGCGTTTTATGCAATCATATACCTCAATAGTAATATGTTAAATACAATTTCGAACGGATTGAAGATGCCCGGTTTTCGCTAATTCAAGTGTGATAAAAAATATACTCAAGCGCATTTATTTGCGCCCTAACTTGGTGAAGAGGTTCAAAACTCTCCTGAAATTCCTTCAAGTGTAGTTCAAGTGCAGCAAACATAAGAATCGCTCAAGGGTGCGATTATGCACTTATTACGCCATGTCCTATCAGTGAAAAATTTTGAATTGGTTAATCGCGCTTATGCGCGGGTTTGGATTTATCTGGATTTTACATGCTGAACTTTTCATGTTAACCATGTTTGTGTACGGATTATTAGCAGGATATTTTGTCAGCTTATCAGCAGCATCCCGTGGCATTCCTGAGCGTTAGTAGTGTCAAAGTTAGCGATCATCTTTAATGTTTTTTTACCAGGCTTTTAGCGTATGTTGAAATTAATGATTTGTTAATACTGCAGAGTAAGACCTACCGCTTCAACTGCGATAACCAGTGTCCAGAAACAGGTTACAATACTACTATAAACCAACCGGTTTTTGTGTAGCCGCCTTCTACAAAACGTTCTAGATGTTGGAATGCTTTTTAGATTTGCACGATATTTAGCTAGGTTGGTTGTGGTTTACGCGTGGTTGAAACTTGATGCATAGCCAGCGATCTAGTACTAAAAGGAAATAAACTATTTAACTTGTATACAAGAATGTGGAGAAAAATGCAACTGACTTTGCTACCATTGTTGCTTCGAATATCGCGGGCTGTAATTTCTCACGCAGTGCAATTTTTCCTGTACTAAGATATTTAAGCGTCCCTAGCACTGACCTACCTGACTGAGTGCATGAACACACTTGCGTTTCCTGCGAAAGCCCTAATTTCATGGAACTGGTCACTGATTCCAGTGTAAATTACATGCGAGTAATGAATGGACTTCCTATTTGTACATAACTATATTGAATACATTGAATGTCACGGCTTAATAAGTGATAAATTTTTATTTGTGACCATAAACCACATTACATATATAAAAATTATTTGGTGTTGCTTTACACCGATTTGCACTTAAAGCAATTAAATGTCAGATTTCATGTTAAAATTGACGGGACTTTTAAAAATTCAACACAAGTTGGTAAATCGAAACAAACACGTAAGATTATGGCGGTTACGATTAGTCGAATTGATTCTCAAAAGGCGAAACTATCATGATTTTTCGATAACCGAACAAACTTTGGATGCCTATTTCTAGAAGTCCAGTAAAGTTAGGAGCTTAAATGTAGCATTATCAACTGAACCTGCCAAATATATTAAGGTTTGCACGCACACACATAATAAATTTTTGTCCTAATTTTGAAATAGTTGACAGTCCTGAAAGAATTACCACCATTTGACGTGGGTGTACGAGGTTAAAGTTAATTGGTTCATTTCCTGGCCACATATGAATCTCCTAAAACACACATCAGTACACATCAGTATCCACACTTGTTGCATATAAGTAATACTAATCTAAACATCCATATCTGTAAATATGTGCATGGCTATCATACGGTGAACATGATCACTGTTGGTGGAGTGATGCTATCGTATCGAGTAGGTACCGCCGCTAAGACTGCAAAATTCTTAGGACGTAAGGAAGCTATGACACATCTGATTTGTTTATTGCTGACATCGCAGGATAATTAGTTTATGTGTACTTCGATTTCATCCATTAACAGTTCAGCATGGCAAATCTATTTATTAGATTGTCAAAAAACTAATACAAAGTTTAAAAGGAATTAA
The DNA here is from genome assembly GCA_944474145.2 of Dicrocoelium dendriticum. Classification (NCBI taxonomy): domain Eukaryota; kingdom Metazoa; phylum Platyhelminthes; class Trematoda; order Plagiorchiida; family Dicrocoeliidae; genus Dicrocoelium; species Dicrocoelium dendriticum. The sequence continues at coordinate 20,872,337 of OX104067.1, read as the reverse complement.
AAGGCAGCATCAAAAGGATGCGTTTAACTGCTGATAGATTAGGGGAACTGGGGTAAGGCGGGATCTCGTTATGAAACACGTTGCTCAGTTAGACTACAGAAGCCATCTACAACCGTGTCACCAATGAATGATTGGAGTTAAAGCTCACATTTCGAAACATGACGACGCTTGCTTCCAGCTACCTCAAATTTGGTATTGCGTACATAAAGAAAATGCTAGAAATGTTCGATTGACTTTATGTTCGATCCCCTTTCATGCAGCTAACGCAACATAATGACTTTCTGTGTTTACATACACCGCTGATTTGCTAACTTGTATTGTCGCAGTTTCATCCAAGAGCCAGTGGCACTGAACACCGTTTCAAGCAAGTTAGTTAGAACTCTGTTGTTGAATTCCGGTCTCACATGTCGTATGGTTCAATCATATGAAGCTAGATAATTTTCGTTTGGCCACTCATTAGTTACTACAGGACTAAACGACATACTAAGTGGGTACATGGAGGATAGTAGTTTAAGTGTGCGTGTAAATCCCGGCATCCAGTTTGGTGGCAACATTGCCATTTCCGTAGCAAATTTATACGCAAACAGATTTAGCTCTAAAATTGTTGCACTAGTAATTAACATATTGCAAATTCGAAATCGATTCTCCTAATTGTATCTATTAACATTGTAAGGCATATAGGCCAAAGTGCTCTATGTAGTTAACATTTTATTGCCCTTGTTGAGCAAGTATACAAATCCTTAACATTCTTTACTGCTCTGTGAAACAGTTTCCCATGTGCTATCGCCTACATATCAATGAAATTGAGATTTACTGTTGAAAAATTTATTAGTGTTGGTTTATCGGATAACCTTGCACTCACGCCGCCGCGTTTTTGTAAGCCATTGAGAAATAATTGTTAACTATAGTTAAAGAATTATAGTAGTTATCGCTAAATATTTCTCTCAATTGTTTCGACCTAAAGCAATGCAGATAAGGCATATCCAACGTTCAAATTACAGCATTCATTTTGAAAAATTACATAGATTACTTATATATGTATCTAGCTGAAATCTGCGAATCAGGAATAAAAATCTTATTTGTATTATCAACATACATATGTTCAGGTTACCTAAGTTCTTTCTCCTATTCAAGTGTGCCAGTATCTCTGGCAAGATAGCAGCAGTTGTACGACAGATAAGAAGAAGCTCGTCTTCGAAACGCGCAAAAGGTTGCTAGTAAAAATGTTAATTTAATTAATGCGTTTCTTACCTTGAGTCTTTTGTGTGAATAGCAATAGCTTGCTCATTTGCCTTTATACAAAAAGTGGGAACAAATATTTTTACGAGTCGTTGACTCTGCAGCCACAATCTTCATTTGCGTAGGCTTGCAGACGGTTTACTAAGCGTCAACATTGTTTTACGATAGCTAGCATTTAAAAGTTAGGCTTGATAAAGCAAGTAAAAGGTTTTGTACAAAACTTGAGAACTACTAAATTAACATCAAAACGCCATGTAATCTGCCTCTAATAAGTTGTAGAACAATAAAGCAAATCCTGTAATGCAATCGTGATGAGCTTCAACTTAGGTTGAAACCTTTATTGGCTGAGTTATTTAACGGTGAGTGTGTGTCCTTTCTAAACCATTCTTATTGTTTATATCAAACACAACATGTACAGTGCTTTCTCTCAATCGATAAGTCTAGGATTGACTGCCGGAATAAGTGTCCCTTAAAGAAGCTGGTACAAAATTTGGTAGCACATAATTTTGATCAAAAAATGAAACGATTTATCTGTTCACCTTTCAGATGCGGAGAAAAAGTGGTATCACGGTCCGCTTTAACTTTAATTCATGGTCCAGTTCGCGCAATTTTTAATGACGCAAACATATCACCGAACAGTATACAGCTAATTTTCGTTAACAATACAGTAAGACTTGGTGGAGTAACACCGAAGTATTATTATCCCCATTAACTTCGTACCACCAATGTCTAGTCAGTTATCTAAAGGGCGCCTAATCTACTGTCCAAATCGAACCGGCACCGTGATCAAGCCATTTGACGTTTGACTCACTAACATAGACATTAAACGTTTATTTGCCATATAATGTTCCGCGTTTTTTAGAACACCTAAACAACTAATTAGTCCAATTAGTGCGAAACTATCTCACGTGTATTAAACTGTTAGCTCAGCGTGTTTCTTACTGTAAAATTGTTGGAAATCAACCGTATAGTGTTCAAAAGGTCAAGAGACTTCGGCTACAGAATAAGACCATCATAATATTTGCAGTTTAATCAGTTTTATTCTGTATGCACTTCAAAGTGCCTTGACCAATTTTGAAACGTGTGAATCTTAGCATGAAAGTACCAAAGCAGATCACCTTATATGTGCCATAAAACTAACAAATAAAACGTAAGCACTTTAAACCTAAACCATAATATATCTAGTATTCGCCAGCTGCCAAGCAGGTGCCACGTATTATGACTTGGAATAACCGTAAAACAACAGCTGGAATTTTAAAGAATGTGCTATTTAGTATGCAGTGAAATGATGTCAAGCAGATTTTTCTATCCCATTAGTTAGGTCGTAGCAATAATTAAAATTACTTTCGCACTTGTAACCCGATGAAGGCAGATTTTCTTCTTCTAACGGCACTGTAAGAATTTTCTTCACAAGCACTTATCTTATTTTCTTTGTTGTGATCTGAAGGATGCAAAACGTCCCTTTCACGAGAATTTAAAGGAATATATTTCTATCAGTCGAATTAGGAATCATAATATTTTTACTGACTGAATAGCTAAATTAGAGCGAACAAATCGCGGTCGCTAAAGGCTAGGTAAAAGCGGATTCTCCAATTGGGCTCGGTAGGCAGCCCTCTATATCCACGCTGCTGATTTCGTTAGAGTTGCTATGTTTTAGGTGCATATTGTAGTATACAAGCTTGGGAGAACTCCGGAGATTGGAACTGGAGATTTATTAAGCAACACGTAGCAAACTACAT
>OX104067.1:20780409-20869272 GCA_944474145.2 Dicrocoelium dendriticum | reverse complement strand
CGCTTCAAGTTCCCGTGGTCTTAAGTGGACAATATCGGCGATTGTGCGGTCACCACATTTTGATTTGCCAGATTTTGACTTATCCCGACTACACGTTTTTCTTGCTGGAGCTAAATCACAGTAGCAATTTGAGATGTCACCTTCTCAAGCAGGGAGAACAACACAGTCATTTAGAATACCGCTGTAATTTATTTTCTGCAAATTTTTGCAGAGCCTGGAATGCCCTATAAGAAAGCTGTGATATGTGCTCCCACAGTTGACCGTGCACACGTTTCGCTCCACTATCTTATATAACTCATTGACGATGGATAACTACAGGTGTCTATAAGAGATTTCACTGGCAGTCAAATCCAAGATTTGGTTCCATTTGTTCGTCTCATGTGTGTGTACACCAGGAAGAGAGACGCTTTTTATCAACATCCATTTTGCCGTCATTCATTGTGGATTTACCTTGGACTTGCAGCTTATAGTACGCATAGTTTGTGACGTCAACGGCGTAAACATAAGTTGGCTCATAATTACGTTATATTTCGAACTTTAACGATAACTGTCCTCCGGAACCGCTTAATAGCTTGCTGCATTGCCCTTAGAAAACCATTGTTCCGGTGTCCCATTGATTAGTATCCACTGAGTAGCATGCCATCTCTGCATTCGGAATTCATAACACATTATGAAATATTAAGTTTTGCGGTCGAATCCCATAAATTTTAATCACTTCGTGATTTAAATGCTTGTGTGTAACAAATTCTAACCGACCACATTGATATCTCACTTGAGTGTTGGCTTGAAAAGCTGAAAATAACAGCAGTTCAATATATTTGTGTCTTTTTTAAGGCGTAAACATTTGCATTCAATCTCAAGCATAATGCACGTGCTCCATATCCATGGTTTACAATTTGTATAAATTATATTTAGCCGAAATGTTGAACACTACAACATTTGTAAAAGCGCGATTTTCTTATATTTCCAAATCAATGGATACTATAAAATTTTTCCACCATTCTCGTTTGGGTAGACTCGAGGTTTTCCGACTTGCCGCAGAGATATGCCAAGGAAACCTGATGAACCATAACAGATGCGATGCAGGCCAAAGTTTGTTTTAATTCACACAGTTGTAATTCTAGGAAGCTAACTAATTTTAGCAGTTAGGCGGTCATTGAAACTGCTAAATTAATGGGCACTATCACACAATAAGTTTTACGTGTTTTTGTTTAAATGTCGCCGTTTCTCGGGTGGATATACAATTCTTCGGTTGCCGAGTGCGACCGCGTTATTTGGGAGCCATGTTGTGCCATTTACAAATAGTTCATTAATAGGTTAAAAAATCACGTACGTGGGGCCAAGGAAAATAGCAGCAAGTATAGTGATGAAGCGCTACACTAAAATTCGTTCACAGACACTGATGTCTAGGCATTTATGATGTTCAAACCCTAATCGCTCCAGTATCAATGAAGAATGATTTATAACAGGTATAAGAGCAGGTGCTTAACATGTCCCGTAGGGTGGTTAGAGTGAGCCAAAATAGATAAAGGTATATGGAATCGTCGGTTCGGGCGGTTACAGATTTAACTGCACCGCCGTATAAAGGGAGTTTAAAATGAGAATGTACACACACAAAGCAATAAGGGGAGTTGTTATTGATCATGTAATAATCGAGAAAAAAATTAAAAAAGTAGCAAGGGCAACGCTTACTCGTGCGCAGCTTTCTCGGGTCGACGTGATACATAAATCTACAGCAGTAGCGTTTATCAAATTGTGTGCAAGGGTTTTTGGAGTGACTCATTCTCGAGTAGGGTTATGGCACTCCCCACTGTCTGTTATGCATTGGTGCCAGCATCTGGTGGTCATGGGCCATAGCACATAGTGTAAATGTGACGGAGTTTGGTCAAGGCGTTAATTTAAAAAGGGATAGAGTGGGAGCATTAATTACATGTTCCTGTAGGGCGTTCCAAGGCTGTGACACGCGAAGGGAGAAATGATTTCGCCGACATTCCAGTCGGCAGTATTGCGTGACCAGCTAAAACTGATGACCTCTTAACTCTGTATTTTGACTGAGTATCAGAAGTGAATGCCATGGGGGTTTGGGTTTCTCAGGATCTGGTACACCATTATGAGATCGCCCCTTAGACGCCGATAACGTCTACAGTATTTTTCGAGAATCTTCAGCCTGAGTGGGTTAGGGAGGCTAGCCAAACCTCTGACGCCCTTCGTTGCCCTACGTTTTGCAATACTGAGCGCGGTGCGTTGGTGCGTGAGCCAGGGTTGCGACGCTTGAATAGTGTATTCCGCGTGCGACCACACGTACGCACCAAGCATTTTTGGAAAGACTGAAGTGTCAATCTTCCAGAAAGCTCTGCGAAGAAGGTCGAGGTACTAGTTTGCTTTCTTAGATGCCTTTTCAATTTGCCTCAAACAAACAAGGTCATCGTGAACTAGCACGCCGAGATCGCACTTGTGAGAAGACCCGCTGTAGAATTTGCCGTCCTAGGCGGTACTTGTGCATACTCTTGTGCTGTATGCTAAGAACTTTGCATTTGTTGACTTCGCAATGCAGCATGTTCTCGATGGGCCATGTGTGCGCTTTGTCCAGGTCCTCCTATAACACTGTGTGATCATCCACCGCCCCTATAGTACGCCATACCTGTAGATCATCAGCAAATAGCAAACAGTTAGAAGATAACAGGCTCGCGAGATCATTTATGAAGACCAGGGACATGTGGGTTCCAATACCGAGTCCTGAAGTACGCCGCACTGAACTTCGATGGATTCTGATAAGTTGCTACGAACCCTCACATTCAGGTGACGTTGCACGTGAAAGTCTTCCATCCAGCTCAGAACAGGATCGCCAATTCCACATTTCTGGATTTTGGGGAGTAGAATGCGATAGACAATACGGTTGAATGCCTTTGACAAATCCAAGTAAACCGCTTCGACTCTAACACCAGGTTCCACAGGTTCCGTCCAGTTTGCACGAGCAACCAACAGATTGGTTGTACAGGACTGATTTTGGCGAAATCCGTGTTGCTCCGGAACGAGAATTTTGTTGTTTTCCAGGTACCACATCAATGACTCAGCTACAATGGACTCCATAACTTTGGAGATCACAGGAAGTAGTGTTATAGGGCGATAATTTGCAAATTCAGCATGACTATCACCTTTTAGATTGGCGTAATAATTCCGTGCTTCCACACCGTGGGGACGTGCATCTCGTTCAGACATCGTTAAAAAAAATTGCTAATGGTCCTGACAAACTACTGGCAGCAACTTTCAGCGCCTTCGGGCGAATGTCTTCCGCACCCGGGTAGCTTAACTTGCGCAGAGACATCAGCCTCTTCAGTACAGCTGCGGAAATGAACGATATGTGATTAAGACGTGGTGGCGGTATTATCTGCTTAGGCGGGATGTATGATGATTACACACTTTGAAAGGTACGGCCAAATTACTGTCCAAGAATGTTGGCCGCCTCTTGTGAGGTTTGGGCTAACCCGCATGTTGTGTGCAGAGCAGGAATACCGCACTTAACACGGCGCAAATTGTTTACCTGTCTGTATAGCAGTTTAGGATTGGAGCAAAACTTTCCACTAGACCTTGTTGGTTCTTCAGTTTATCCTCCCGCACGAGTTTGACACAGTGGTTTCGTTGTATTTTGTAGATATCTCAGGTATGGTCGTACGGGGAGGCTATGTAGGTGTGCTTTGCCAAGTCCCTTAATGCCATGCATTTAATTCTCCTGCTCCGTAGGAAAGACTTCAACCTTTTAGGCCGGCAGAGTTTGGTTTCAGATGTCATTGCCATGCGCTTAGTATATTTGTTGGCGAATTCTCCTCAGGCCACCTCAGGGGTTAATTCAGCTAAGAACGACCAGCTTGTTGCATCAATGAGGTCGGACAGGCAGTCATAGTTGGTTACGACATTATATTGCTCGGCATGCTCTTTAGGATAATCCGCGAATCACATGTAATGAAACACTAGCTTCGCATGATCCCTGTGGCCTAGAGAAGTAATCGTTATCACTCTCTCGACCATCAATTCTTCATTGATGAAGATTCGGTCAAATATATATGGCCTGTTACTTCCCATGTTACCTTCTCTGACGTAGCCATAAAGCGGGAAGTCTGAAACCAGAAATTGCAGATCTGCTTTCGATTGCTCTGCTGGTGGGTCCTGTGATGCTGGAGCATGTAAATTGAAGTAACCTGTGACTAGAATGTGATTGTACTTCCTCTTTATCACTTGCCGCAACGCAGCCATCAACTTGCAGTCCATCTTAGGAGTAGACAATGGTGAGCGGTAAACAAAAACCAGTAGGACTAGATGGTTCCATCATAGCCGTAAATTAAGCCAGCTGGAGTCAGATACGCCAGTTTCCAAGTCCTCTTTGCGTTCATATTGCAGGTTGTTACGAAAGTAGAGGGCTACCCCACCACCTTTACTGGCTCGATCCTTCCGGACAACGGACATGCCTGTTAGCGCCATATCGGCATCCGTTACCTCACATCGGAACCACGTTTCGATGACAGCGATGAGGTTCCAAGCTGAGGACGCGAGTCAAAGTATTAATTCAGCTACTTTGATGGGCAGACCTTTGGCATTTATGTACATGCGTGAGACCTTTTCGGAGACCAAAAGTGTGTTATATTAGATGGATGAAGCACGCGAGTTTACGCCGACCAAAAAGGGTCTTCAACTAATCGTTTTTGGATGGGTTGTAGACTCTCGGGAAGAGTTTGTTATATAGTCAAGTATCAGATGTCCCGGATCCCAGTGTATGCTGTTGCTCTACTGTGTCTCTCCGGATATTATAGCTACTGTTGAAACCGTCCCCTAATCGGGTCCTGCAGTTGGCGTTTTCATTATGAGTTGTGCCTTCACGGAATTGCCATTAGAAGGTGCTGGTTTTCGCGCTACTTTCAGAGGAATTTCTGTTGGCAATCTGATATGGAATTTAGTCCAATTCTTTATAAGTGGTTGTGCCGTTAGTTCTGATAGCAACCCAAGTTTTAATAGCCTGGAACTGCACCCCTTTTAGTTTGGTGATATAGGGATCCTTGTCAACGAGGTGGCCACGACCTTTTCGAGAGTAAGAGCCTCCCGCATGTAGTGTCATTGCTCGCCGTCGTGCATCTAAACGTGGTCGGAATAGGGGTTATTAAGCTCAGGAACATTGTGTGCAATCACTGTTTTCTTGAGTTTTATGTACCTCTCTCTGTTAGCGGGATCCGCTGAACGTTCTTCCCACGGGATTTCATGTAGCATGGGCACTCCACTTTAGTCGTTGCGGAGACGATTCGCGGACAACAGAACAGCCTAAGACTTGTCCTCCGAGTTCAGTGTTACTCAAAGTAACCGGGGTTCGCCATAGTGTAACGTGTTTGGGTGACGCGAGATTCTTTTTAATGTCGTCGAATTAGTATGGACAACGATCGACGTATAGATGGAACCCCATTGATTTGGATCGTCCGTCAACCTAGCCTTAACTGTATTGGATTTGGATTCGGGTATATGTGTGCCCATAATGTTTAAAGCACCATGGTTGCACCTGGTGGCTACTGATTCTGGATTCTAAACCTTAATATCCAGTGTTTTTGGTGAATCCGTGAACGACACTGGTAGGTGCCATCCGTGCTGCAACACTTTAGTTTTCTCTAGTCCGGGTACAAAGGTCACCGGTGCGCTTTCCGGTGTTTGCTTGTGGGTAACCGATGTGTACGTTGCCTGTTCGTTCACTATGGCTGGTTGACTGTAGCTTACAGTCTCGAGTGCAGCGAACAGATTACTAGGTGCAACACACTGTAGAGAAGTTGAGGTAGGAGCGCTGCAGGCAATGTTATTACTTATAGGAGAGATAAAGAGGATGGGGTTGGTGCTGCTTAAGGCTGAGTTTTTCCGGTAAGGTTGGGATGCCTTGCTCTGTTCTTCAGCCTAACTAGGGAATTCCTGGTGTCGTTTTCACTTAAAAGTGTGGGTCCGTTTCCTCCCATGGGTGTAACCCAAGCGCTCACCACTTGCTCAACCACTATTAGTCTTTCACACCTATTCAGTAGCACAGCTAGACAGCTAACAACTTTGCTGTAAACCATACGTACTGCTAAACACATCGTTACAATTATTAACCATGGGGCGCTTTCAGCTGGGTACGTCCTACATGTGTCAGATCAAAATGAGAGCAAATAAAGGTACCTTTAACTAACCAAATATCGAATCTTTATTTGTAGACCTGATTAGAGTTTGACCGACACATAAACAAACAAGCTCAGGCAACCCAAAACAACTGAAGTTTTTGTAATCAAAGTCTCGGAATCATGCAAATGAACAGCATGATTGTTGTTCACAATGTTCCTGAGTTAACATTAGTTAATTATACATCGTGATTTGGATCAATATATTTCATTATTATACAAACTGATATATTATGATATGGCAGTATCACAGTCCTTACCCCAGAAAATAACGGAGGCGATCGATGCATGTTTCCATCACAAAAATCTATTAAAATTATGTGTCATTTATTAGAGGATGTTGAAAGTTTACTAGAAAGACCAAAATGACGCGTCACTGATTGTTTTTCGCCAGTATTGAATGCAATTTCAATTGTAAGCACAACAAATTCAAACACTAACATTTCAAGTTGTACTTATTATTGTTAACTCAATCAATGCTTCATTAAGTTGGTCAATACTAATTTAATATAGATGCAACTTGTAATCGGCAAAACGTAACAAACTGCAAAGCCGTTTTGGAACAAAATATCTGACCGATTATACCGCTACACTTTTCGGCTAATAACTTCAAATCTTGCCATATATTGGAATTAGATTTTTAAGCGGTCGCATGGTTTCGTTAAATGTTTTATACATCGTGGTGTTATTGTTGCAGTAGTAGTCAGTCTGACATGTAATTACTTCGCCCAGGAAAAGTAACTTGGATCCATATCCATTAAAGATTAATTAGATTTTTGGTATGTACTTAAAGGTTTATGCCGATACCAGGCGTGTATAAATTACGCACAAAATCAAAGCATTTAAAATGTTTAAAATAGTTTGAATCCTGCTATTTTTCTTGGTTTAATACATTGCTTTGATTCCAGTTACAGTGTATAAGGTACGACGTATTTAGGCAAAGGATATATTAGAATTCTTTGACATTGTCCTCCACAGCTTCTCCAATTAACTATACGAAGACAAACATAAGTAACAATAACGCCAATTTTGTCGTTTCTTTGATGACAAGGAACCCAAAGGTATCATACCTTATAAAGCGTAATGATCACTTTGCGATGCTGCGACCGTTGTTAACACTCCAAACACCATGTATTATATACTATATAATCTTGCATTACCTGGTAAAAGGGCATTATCACGTAAAATGTACTTCAAAATGTTAGTCTTTCATGACTTAACAATAAAGCAGAAGCACATACTGATGTCACATTTTGCTTGTTACGCAAAAATATGCGACTTTTTCTTAGTAGATACTTAAAAGGCAAAACTAAGTTAGTCAGTGCTGCTGGTTCAATAATGGTTGAATTACATGCTAGTACTTAAAATATTTATAAAATACAACATGAATACATTAAAGCCACAAAACATTAGCCAGTGACTTAAAAACGTAATAAAATATGTTAATGCGTTTGTTAAGTACAATAATACGTCTTGGAAGAAAGCTGATACTTATGCGTATTATAAAATGAAAAGATATGGATGGACACAGGCAGACATATGGAGTTGGAATCATGTAAGATCCAGCAAAGAGCAAAGTGTAGGCGGACAAAGGTGTTTAAACAAAAGTTACGTTTCGAAGAATTAAGGTACATTTAAACACAGCAGTACATTCAAACAACGATGGACAGGGTTAGCAAAAATATTTATTAGTTCATCGGGATGTGACAGTTAGTGTTGTTCAGCTCGTTGGGAAAACATCTGAAAAACACCAGCCTAAGTAACATGAACAAGCAACAAAGCATGCTATTTCTTATAATGATATTACCTATTAAAATCCCCTTCCGCTCTTATATACAACATTATGTATTCAGTGTCCAAAAATGGATTTTGATCATTGGTTGTCCAAAGAAACAATCCAGTGTTAAAGACGCATAGAACTAGGCGCAAATCTGTAAATATTGGACACACGTTCACCCGCTATTTTATGGTATTTTCAATAGAAAAACTAAGGAGACATATCAGGTAAAATTACTAAATAAAACGACTTGTTTGTAAATGCAATTTCTCTTTGGGCATTAAAAAGGCGCATTTTGCTTTAGATGGCATATCACCCATTTTAGGTAATTGCACGTGCCGATTGGTGCAAAAAATTTAATATGGGCATCATAGCATTCTATTTTTATAAGTACATAAGTTTCTATGTGCGCTATTGCATTGATATACGACGCTTCAGTTGAAACATTAAGCACAAGATTTATTTACTAAATGACTAATTCATCAAGCATTTAAAACTTCCTCTATAATTTAAAGATACAACCATGCAAGATTCCTTTGTATTTAAAGTTTTCACTGTGCTTAACGTTTCACAATCCTGCATAAATTTCGTTAGTTTTGGGATCAAATCTAGGTCTAATTGCATGTCCTGGACTAAACTAATTAGCATTCCGTCGTTTAGGGCTTTTGGATAGATTGCAAATTGCGATAATTCAATTTGCCTTATCCAATCAAATTGCGACGTTATATTTGAGAGCGTTAGGTTTGTTCTGAATATTATCCATGTCCTTAAATGCAGTTCAAAATGGTTCTATTCCAACTGATAAATTCCTGACTAAAGTCATCATCATCATACATATTAGCTAGAGGCGCGAAACACATCAGCTACTGTGCCGCAATACATAAAAGCAAAAGCAAAATAAATAAAAACATTTGCATGCTACCTGAGCTACCAGCAACAGATGGGCATCGCTACGGAGAGCTGGTAGTCAGCTAGTGAACAACAAAATATTTTTAAGTAAAATTATATTATGCTATAAACCGAGACCGTGGTTGCAGCGGAAGACTAAAATGGATGGGGAGGGACAAAGAAACTCACAGCAGAACACCACTGAGGTCGGCTCCTTGCCATGTGAATTTACGTATTTGGCCAAATGTGTTCATCATCTTTGGGACCCCAACCAGGGAGCCTTAAAGCTCCAACCGAGGCCAGCTTCGAAGTGAGGGCCTTCATTCCTCTCTACCAAATCAACGCTTGGCCACCGCTCCTATCCTTATATCCACACCCCCCGGTGGGCAAACAACGCACGTCGCGGTAGTCGGTGGGCTGGCATGCACAACCGTGGCCCAGCCATCGGAGCTTGGCGCGCTAAATGATGGTGCTAAGCGGTTCAGTTCCTTTTTCTGTGCCGTAAACAAGACGTCGAACAGGCTCTTTGCTCACGCGGTGTTCCCAGCAGATGTGAGCCAAACTGTGAAGGCACCGACGGTTGAACCTAACTAGCCTCTTTATGTCCGCTGATCTAAGGTGCCAGTTTTCACAAGCGTACAATAAGGTCGAACGTACGGCTGCTTTGTTCACTCTACTCTTCAGTGCGAGAGTGATGTCGCCCTGCTGCCAGAGGTGGGAAAGGCTAGCAAAAGCTCTTTGAGCTTTTGCTATTTGATTGGTGATATCATGTTCGATCCCAAGGTTGCTGATACAAGTTTCCAGGTAGTTGCATTGTTGAACAACTTCTTGTTGATCTCCACCGAGGGTCTGCGCAAGAGGCGATCACTGCCAATCTTGTAGGATGACGCAAAGCAAGTCCCGAAGCGGCAGACAGACAGTGCTTATCTGTCCAATGCAGCTTGACACGTCCGGGAGCTGTCAAAGTAAAAGGTAATATCGCATGTATACACCAAGTCAGGAAGTCGTTCTCCTAGAGAAACTCCAAACCTTAGAAGTCGTGTCAGGTAAACGCGATCTCTATGATTTTGTCATTAGCAAAGTTGAAGTGAGAATGTTTAAACGGGCATCCTCGTCGCACAACGCCGGAGATATTGAAGCGCGACGACAGATTGCAGTAAGCCTGCACTTCGCCAGCCGTACGCGTGTATACTGCTCTGGTAATATTTACATAATTCTAAAACACACCTTTCTTGAGTAGAGAGTCCTAAAGGGAACATCGATCAAGTGAATAAAAAGCACAATTTAGCTAGAGGAACACGACGATGGGGGGTCACAAATACGTGTGACGGTACACCGACAATGGACGCAAAGTGAAGATATGGTCAATGCAACCACGGAGCCGACGAAACACGGTTTGCTCCTCACGAATCTGGCTTTCACGAGCACCAGTCAGTTCGTGATGGATTACCCAGGCAAGTTATTGGAGGAAAAGGGGATCCGAATGATTCAATTATTATTGTCGCATTTCGAAAGCGAGCCTACTTTAAAGATCTGAACAGCAAGGGAGCGGCTACAGTCCATTGGGACAGTTTCTTGCTCTCACAGTTGCGCTAACGATTCGTGTAAATTATCAACAAGAGCAAAGCCCCAGTATTTGAAGAGTGCTGTGTGTAGATCATCCAGTCCCTCGGCTTTCTTCGCCTTTATCCTTCCGATCTCACGTTTGACTTCTGAGCAAGAGAGCGCATCCAAAGAAACAGCCTTAGGAGCAAGGCGATCACTGGCCGGTGAGAGATCCAATAGCTTTGGCCGAATAAATTGCTTATCAAAAGGTGTAACCCCACGATCCAAATGCCATGACAAATTGTGGATAGGCTGTCCACTCTCGTCATAAATAGTTTCATTTACACCAGATCACCTGTTGCCTGTTTTCTGTATCAGACGGAGTAACTATTAATGGTTACCAAGGCCAGCGGTCACTTCAATTTCTGACGCCCAAAAGAACCACAAGGATTTGCCGTATCTCTTCATGATAGCACGGAGATTTGCCCGGAACTGTTTGCAACTTTCATTGTGTTTGCATCCATCATTATTATGCCGGCGACTATTGATAAGTTCCAGAGACCGCGAAGTGACCCAAAGTCCATGTTGCCTATTAGACTAACAACACATGATGATTTGCCTGCTGCTAGTAAGGTCTGGTGAACATGGGACCAGTAAACTTCATTTGTCTCCAGTGAGGGCATACTAAACACGCATGTCAGAGTATTTCGTTACGCATTCAGAACAGCTGGCTTCGCCAGTTGGCTGGTGTAAATGGGCTCACATTGTCGTCGTCGGCGTCCGCTAAAGTGCATCCGCATTGCAACACACTGAAGTGCATGGTCGGTGTTCACACAATTGCTCTAAATCGAGCGACATTTTTGGACACAGTCTCTCCATCGGTAACTGTTTGCAATGTGACCGATTTGAGTCCATGGCTATTTGAAGGATAGAAGGAGCCATGTCACCTTCTGATGAGTGCTTTTACGGAAGTTTGTGCTCCCAAGAAATAAGCGGGTATCTTCACACACATGAAGTAACCGCTCACTGTTATCATTACTAGAGTCTACACCGTGTTGAGAGCCCAGATGCTATTCATCAGTCGACGAATTTCCAACTTGTGCGTTCAAATATCCTGCCAGCACAACAGTGTCCGTGCTTCTTCTGTGGGGAAGGAGCTCGGTCAGCTGGCGATATCAGTTGTTTTTTATGGAATCATCGCCATAGTTTGTGGGCGCGTAGGTAGCTAAGATAAATAGAAACCTTCGAGTCCCAAGCTACTTGGAAGCTTTGTGTGACCCAGATAATTGGACCGTACACATGCAGCTGCTGACTGGAATCCAAGCAACCCGAGAAGTTTCAGCCAGGGGACTCAGGGCAATGCCAACGCCAGCTTGGCCGGTGCTCAAAGTTGCATCATCATCGGATAGGCGCTATGAGAAAATACTGCTGATGTCATCTGAAGGTGATGGTAGTCTGAGCACAGAACGCGAGTCTTGCAGGCGGGTATGCGATATGCAGCAGGCACAGGTGGACAGTGTCTTTTATGTTCATGTATGTGCTGCCTGTTGAACGATCTGGACCAATGTGCGTACGTTGAGGCATACCATTCTGAAGGTGTAACGAGGGCTCCAAATTGAAGAAGATGAACTAGGTTGCACCGGTTTGTTTGACATGGGATTGCCGACAGGCAAGGAAGAACGCTCCGCATTTGCATGTCAGTCGAAATTAGGAAACAAACGCCTTGAAAGGAACATTGGGTAGGGCAAAGCATCGGGGGTTGAAAACTGGAGGACTTCAAATGAAGTTGGGACAGGAAGCTAATAATGAAAAGCGCAACAAGGGAATAAGAAGGCTGGAAGGCCTGAGCAATATCATCAAAATCTCTATCCAGTGTGCTCGATGCAGCAGACAGGACGCCGTTTAGTATCCTCGGCGACGGACAGAGCATCAGGAAAATGTTTGAAGAAACATTCGTTGCATTACATAACCAGGATACTGCCAGGTTGCCCAGGCCTAGACAGGAGAAAAATTAGGGTTCTCAAACAAAGCCTTTGTTTCAAAAACCTGACCGCAAGATAGCACTTTAGGCGGTGCGCTACAAGCAGTCTGTTTTAAGGAATAAGAAGACACCCTCATTCCAACGCTTAACCTGGAGCACCAGATGGTTGAGTTTGTTTGGCCTCTAACCACTGATCAATGTGGTATGAGTGGCTTTGAAAGTGAAAAAGGACCACCCAACATAGCTGAATGGATCTATAATGCACGTAAGCTCTCGCACCACGGTAAAGTCCAGCTTCAATGCAATGGGCGTGACTAAATGTAACTGTCGACTACTGTTGATTTGTTGTTGTTTCAGGAAGAACACTCATAACTACATAGAATGATGAAGACATTTATAGTTTATGAAATAAACACGCTGATTATTGTCAACGTAAGACTGCAAAAACAACGTGGATGGCATCATTAATTGAGCTCCCTGTGTTGAACTTCCAAAATGACTAAGGAATCAAATCCACTGTTTTAAAAGTGTTTAGAAAACGGTTAGTTTTGTGGATGCTCAGACTATCCGATGATGCATATAGTAACTAACTTTAGTCAATGCACTTTTTCCTGCCGATTTCAGTATACACATTGCACTGTTTAGTGATCACAAGTAAAAATAAATTTGCTAGCTATTATTTGAATGACCAGGGAACATCTTTATATTACTGCTGTCTTTTCATATTACAAATTTTGTTTATGAGTTAGATGTTTGAGTTCTTCGCACATAATGGTGTGCTCTGTCGGTATAATTTGTTTAAACTCAAAATGTTTAATAGCAACATGTCGACTAGATCAAATATATACACACATTTGTCTTTCCTTATCAACACCGACTTGTGACGAGCCCTTCCAATTCGGTTTTTTATTAGCTCATTGCTGTGATGAATCTTTGGAAGAAAACTTTGGGCAAACTTTAAATCTTGTAAGAGTGCGCATATTTATTAATTTTAGAAAGTACAGCCACTTACTTATAACCAATGCAAGTTATCACTAGTGGAATTGATCTATTATCACTTGAAAACTTCAAGTTTACTTAATCAGTTGTAAATAATTTGAATAGTATAACAATTAACACACATGCTCTAACGTTGTTGACTAAATTTTAGTTAGTTTTACGGATTTAAGCTTAGCAATTTAGAGATAACAATTCCGTCGTTATTCATCAGGCATTTTGTCTGTGCTGAAAGAAATAATTTACTTTTTAACCTAAAGCGTTCCGCATTTGTGTGCGTCCTTAAAATTGTTGCCAAATCAACTGCTGATTTTTTCGCTCACCAGAGAAATTGTGTTTCTTGTTAAATTTAGTGCAGTCATGGAAAGATAGTTTGAGGCTACAGCTTGTCTCAATTGTGACTGCTGCACTTAATCCAGTATTATTCGCGCATCGTACAAGGTAATTTGCTGTCTCGAGAAAACTTAAAATAGATGACCGGATGATGGTAATTTATTGCCATTCGTATTATAGTCGCACTCGTCACATTTAATCAGAATAAGATCTCAAGAATGCGATTTGCATAATGGGCGGCACTGTTAACATATCTATAGAATACGACGGGTTTAAGTTACTAGCGTATGACAACAACCTTGTCATCGGTGTGCCGTACCATATACTTTAGAAGCTAACCAGGCGCTTTTGGGTGGAAGGGTAAACAAGCACGATCAGCGTTCCGCGTTACATTTTACACAAATATATCATCCTCCTGTGCAATACTTGCTGAAACATATTGTACTTGAATTCTCGATAACGTTATCGTTAGATGGGTTTATTGATCAAGGTATTTGTGTACTTGTGTATGCTGAATTAATGAGGTTGATAAAAAATGCTATTTTCGACATGTTCCAAGCGAATAAACGGGCCAGCAAAATCGGAATCAAATTCAATTTTACCAACTGTAACTGCCAAACAATTGGACAATATAATTTATTAAACGTATTGTTGACTGGGTGAACAGGTACACTTGTTACTACATTAAGTGCAACTAAATCTCCAAGGTTTAAGTTGCGGTTAAAATCCTTAAAAACGCATATGTTTTTACTCTTAATCAGTAATTATGTGGTTTCGTTTATCCATTGGCTACTTATATATCACTATGTACTAGTTGGACAGACTAGGGCTCGAGTTGGAGGCATATATGCAACTTTGATTTGGAAGAAATCGGCTTTATTATCTAGGTTTTATTTTAGATTACCACATATAACTGAATATAAGCCCGTCCATATATAAACTAACAGAAAAACCGCAACATCAACTTTAAAGTCTAAAGTCCCTGTAGTAGCCAAGCCCGAAAGATAAGCAAACGGGAAACGAACAGCTGCTCTGACTTGAGTGAGTATAAATGAAACCACCTATATTTTCGTTCAGTTGTGGTAACTGTAATGTTATACTCCCGGTTACTGGGGCGTAAGATCGTTAGAAAAGACTTTTACCGCAGCAGACGGTGTTATGACCAGACGTCAAGTCAACTGAAACAGGTAAGACAGCCGACGATATAGGGTAATCGGAGTTTTTGTTAGCTAATTTGCCTCGCGTAGTCGGCGGTTTCATGCATATGAACCACAGCAGAACAGTGTTTGACAGTGAAGTTCGCAGTCACCTGTGCGGGACGACACTTTACTTTTAAGGCACCGGACCGCCTGGCATGACATAATGTTTAAGTGCTTTTGATTCAATACTGCCATCCGTCGCGAGGGTCGAATGCGCAATATACCGAGAATTTTCTACACAAAGTAAGGCGTCCTGTTACAGGCACTTCAAGACCCCCTCTGGAATACCGTGCGTCATTATTGGCTGTCGCTAAGGCGATATACGTACAGTGGTGGGCAGCGCATTTCTGGGTGGATTTTGCTTGTGATTTTTTTCAAATTCGGTGTTGCTATTTAAAAGCCAACACCCCCACTAAAGAAACGAATAATTGTCCAACCTTCATTGGGTAGGTTTCAGTAATATACGGCGAGTTCCAAAAAGACACATATTAATTTGAATAGAAAGCAACATATTCGCAAGAACACAGCTTTACGCAAATTGAAAGGCTTGAACTTAATTGAATAATGCCAGCAATACAGGTTTGCTCATATCGTGTTACCAGTATTATTGACAAACTAGTAAAAGAGCATATTGAAAATAGATAGATATACAGCTGTGTTGTTACATGATACTAGATCAGGTAGGTGCGTGGAACTAAGTTCCTGATTGCTGCGCGTTTGTATCATATTGCGGCGGCGTCATAGACTATTCGGTTGGGAGGTGCTCCCTGAAGCTAAGACCCATAAAATTGGTGTCAAGGAAATGCATGAAGTCATACACATATCTTTCTCTTTTTTCTGCGGCAAACTATTCTACTATTTTACCACTTCTGTATCGAATAACATAAGAGGAGTTACACTATTCAGATCCGGCAGCACGAGCTAGTACCGCTGTCTTCATGTACTGCTTGGTGAGCGAAATTACATCAGCGGCGTACGCAAGAGGAAGTGACACGGATGTAAAGCACGGGACACCATGATAAGTTTACTCAAAACTGAGGATATGACAGTGTTCACAGCCTATGTCGTCCGTAACGGTCCTCTTTAGACGTGCCTCATTCTCCGGCGACCAGCCTATTGGCTATATGCTGATTTCGTTCTGGTCAGTGCATCTCGCAAGGGTGATCGCACAATAGTTGGGTTATCAGTATTCGAGCGCCAGTCTTAGGATGTAAATGAATATACGATTGGCAACATCCTCACGCCAAATGCATAAAGTGCGGTTTAGTACAAAATGCACGTGCGGTCCGTTTCCACTTAACTTGTTCATGTTAAATATGGAGTTGAAATAGCTTAGATCCATCATAAATGACATAGAACCTGAGGTATTTTATTACGAATTTTAAGTTAAATTAGAATGTGAAAACTAGAGGCACTTATGAGTTTTAATACCCAAACATTGTACGAAATGAACACTCATCAAAAATTAAATATTATGAATGATCGGAATTTATACATATTCACCGAACCAAAGAGTTTCTGTAAAAATTAACTGCCCATCATTAATTTTCCGGTCTAAGAATAAAAGCTGTGCCTTATATGCTACACGCTGATTTAACTTAGAACGCATTTTTTTACTTATAGCCAGTTTGTACAGTGTTTTTTAATGAAAGCCCTTCCTTGTCTGAATCACGAATGGTCGTACCGGAAAGCATTTTATTGTTTTCTCCAAGCGAGCTTAATGCTTAACCCGAACTAGGAAGGCCAATGTTTAGCTTTGAACATCATTTGCTGCCACAATTCATTTACTGCTTTAAGATGATCTAAGGAGAAAACACCAGAGTAACTTTTTATATATTAGTTTACAAGAAACGGGAATACATTGCATTTCATGTGTTGCACAAGAACATTCGACTTCAAATGAATATTGTCATTGCTTTATTAGCAAAGTAGTTCAAATGGGGAAAGATATTGAAATTGCAAGCTTGCAACAGGGAAATTGAACTATGTAAGTAAAACGTCGACATATCCTAACCCAGTCATTCAGATGTCATATGTCCGGAAAAGCAAGGTATGACCGTTCCATCCATTTGATAACAGTCAGCATTGTCTATTCATTCTGGTCTCTGTATTTATAGGAACGGCGTGCTGGTTGTTCACAATTCATTGTGAAAACCTTTGAACCACTGTACAGGGCAACAACCGATGGAACCATATCATTAGATTGGATTTTGACCCGCTCAAGTACATGTTTACTAACAAGTACATGCTACTACCGTGCAGAGTAAAGGGCACCCAACTACCAAAGCGAATAACTCACTAAACAATTAATTATCGTTGGTGAATTAATTGGTGTCACTAACCACCAGACGTTTTGAATGAAACAATTTCCTTTGTCAAGCTAAGTTCGACAGAAATAAATTCGCAAATTCCAAATACAGTCAACGTAGCGGTTGTCAATTTCATGGCTCATCTTACAGTAGACAACAGCGCATAGCTTTTATAAAAACAAATAAAATATGTCAATTGGCAACCTAATGCTAAACAGCAGTATATACAAATTAAAAACAAAAGCTAGGTTTGGATTAGCCCCTTGCCTAAAATGATATTGCAAGTTATTCTGCAGCTTAAGCGTTTTTAGGTATTTGATCAAAAATGTTGAAATAACTAACAAGTATACACAGTGTATGGTGGATTTGCTCGACAAAATCAGTAGTAATATCGATCAACTTCATCTTTAGCTAGGCTTTTTGATTTATCTTATCCAACAGTAAATGTAGGTGAAGCCATCTAAGATTATGGATTACACATTACCATAAACACGTCGAGTCTTAACCAGTACAAACCAACTTTTTCAAAGCTAGGTAGCAAGAATTTTAGTTTAAAGTGATAAAACCACTACCGCAGATTCAGTGCACTAAATGGTGATCAACACCTTTGAATCCAAACTTTTACCACAGCTTCTTCAACCTCACTATAAATTTAAGTTTCGGCAGTATTTGAAATCCTATATTGCTTTAATTTGGGTGCTTCAACTGGATAATTGATAACGTAATATGCTTATAATCAAGCTTCTCCTCCATACATGAAGCTAAATGCAATATAATAAACAATTGTACAAAATTCTCGTAAAGTGGTGGCTTGTTCTAGTTTTTTTTCTAAGCAACTGAAATAAACATGTCGCTAATATGAAAGCAATCTGCAATAAAAAAATTTAGGGTGCAAATATCTATATTGCTAAGTACGCAAAAAAGCGCAGTATATTAATTTAACTTGATCTTACATACTGCTGTTCTCTTGCGTGTTTTCGCAACTCCACGACAGTAAATTTGAAACATGGTTAAAGTACAATGCTTTCGCTAAGTACTTCAGCATGTTTATGTCAGTAAATGACAGCGCCATTTTAATGATATGTGTATCCTAAGTCAATAAATATTACTACGGTAGTGTTATTGCGGAATAAGCAAGCGTGAAAGATTAATAGCTTGCATAATTACTTATATGAGTTGTCATAAAATCAGACTGTAATTAATAAACTAACCACGAATGCAACCCATTTCCGGATAACACGTTATCTGTTATTATTCAAAAGTTACATTAAGAACATAAATTTAAATTATCATATCTTTTACCTAGAAAATTGTTCTTGCGCTCCTAGAACTAAAGTGCATTACAATATGATCCATCAAATAAGGTGCAATCCACATCAAGTTTAATGCATCAACGTTAAGTGTGTGTGGTCAATATAAACTAATATAGAATAATTTACTAGGGTTAATCAGACGTCTTTTGTTTTTCGCAAAAACCTTGGTCGTACACTGCTTGCAACATATAGTTTTCTAACTTTATTTGCTCCATAGTCGCGTCGATCTCGAAATAGCATTTTAACTGTTAATTAATTGAGTTTAATTGTTACAACAATTATGTTCTTTGAGCCAGGTTGCCTACATATTAATTTGGATTGTGGTATTTCACTGCGAAGGAACATGCTGCGATGTTACCTATGCGTGTGCTTATTAATAAAACCGTTAAGTCATGAGCCACTATTATTACTTTTGACATCATCGGGAAAATAGGCTTTGAAGTTAACAATGTTTTGTTGATTCTCAAGACATGGATGACGCGATTTTAACTAATAGCATTCATATGGGCATTTTTATGATATTTATCCGGATGCGCCTTTTCTCAACTGAGGCTGAGAGGATGCACATTATCAAGTTTCATCTTCTTAGATTCAGTAATGTTTAGACAAATTTTAACACACAAGTTCTTAAGTACACTTGTTAAAACCGAGAATTACCAGCATCAGTACGCAAATAGTTTGCGAACACATTTTTAACACTTTCGATCGGCTTTCTAACACTGGACTGGAGCTTTCATTTTGACCATTCCAAGTTGTTTCATTTGTATGTTTTCTGCATTTTAAAAACGTCGTTAGAGATAATTTCCTAAATGTTACCATTTTCTTTGCGGTTCACAGCTTTGAATTTTAATTTGTTTTCGCTTACAGTTTAAGAGAAAAATCTAGTTTATTTTCCATACTTCCCAGAAAGCAAATTGGTGGTCACAATGACTGCATTCTTCCAATTTGGTTTAGTTGATGGAGTCCAATATATTTTTAATTGTCAGTTGTCTGTTGTTAGGTTAGTTTGCATCAGAAACTTTACAGAACTTTAAAACATGCGCTTGCATATATAATTTGCTTCGATAAATACGGAATATCGCTTCTTGCGTTGTGGTTAATAGGAGCACTTTCTAGATAATAATCAGAGTTCGTAATTTAGATATGCAAATTTTCAGAACTGAAATATCACACCGTGGCTTGTTTGCTTTGATATCTGGATTGCCGAATTAATTTATTCGCAACCATCAATGGAGCTATGTGCTAGAGCGAAACCTCTCTGTCGGCTATTAATTTTTCTAACCAAATTCCGCTCTAGTTTACTTCGGTATGTTTAAAAAATCTTTCAAAATCGCCATAGTTTTAGCTTTTGGCAGAAGTATGCATCAAATATGTCGTGAATGCATTTGCATACGTCTGAAATGACGAAGTTTGGTAACAGGTTGGGGCTGTTCCAGAGTGTGTGGTATAATGCTTAATGTCCCTTCGGTTTAAAGGGCTTCAATGTCACATTTGAAAAATCACAAAATTGTTACTGTAAGCAATATGTTCTTAAGAATCTACAAGTATATTGGGAACTATTCGATCTAATATAGAAGATGTCCTAGCGGTTTCAAAGCAATGTACTAGAGAGTTCTTCCGGTTATTTATTATGAAGAGGGAAATTATACACTTACGGTATCCTACAAAATAATAAACGGTAACAAATGTTTTAGTTTTTAGTTCCCTGTACAGGAAACTCTTTATTCAATGCTTCCGAAAACAGAAGTTTGGGATTTTATTGGTTAACAATGCGAACATTAATGTGTGGTGTATATTTGACCAAATAAAATGAGCATTCTCTAAAAACTAAGAATATTGGTGATGACCTGTATAAGTATTTTCCAACGTGCTGGATCTGACAAGCATTAAATCTTGAATAACGTATAATTGTGGCTCCAGAAATACGCTCCCTCGTCGGTCATGTCTAATACGTTTTGCGTAAGAGCTATGTGCACCTAGGCATCATACATATAACGCGAAATGTAATGTAAGCCGAGCACATGAGCCCAGTCGGAAGCTTGTGAGAAAATGAGAAGTTGGCAGTGCAGGATGGTTCCTGTAAAGACAACATTTAGAAAAAGCAAGTAATCCGTATGCGAAAGAGCAGCCGTGCCTCACTTGTTTCATTATAACTTTAAGTAGTTACATGGAAACAATCTCATGTTTCCGAACATCTTTAGTTGTAATGCATATACTTTGCAATTACGCCAGACGGTTAATTTGACTGTTCTCTGGGGTTCTAGATAGAGTAACTGAGCTGTTTTCTAGCTTTTCTATTAAAATAAATCTTCCAGGTAAAATATATTTGAGCACTAGGTAGTTCGCAATATTCCACCCACAAAGGCTTGATATATACAAATTCGTGATTAACTGCTGGAAAGTTGAGCACCTAGTCGGGGTCCATAAATGCCACTTGTTCAGGAGAATTAAAAAACTGCAGGTTATAATAACTAAAGAGCAGCGTTTCGCTTTGGGCAAAAAGGGTTTGTCAGGCAAATAGAAAAAGCTTGTTCAGCTTTTATGGTCAAAGTGTTGAAAACACAAATTGAAGTTTGCTAAACTAGATTATCAAACCCTGACTGCTTAGTTCATAAAAATAGTACTTAATCGAAGATAAGGAAATCCGTACGCTGACGGACATATTAGCCCACTCCACTGGAACCCGGGTGGCCCAAAGTAATAATTTGTTTGTCCAAAATGTTTCACATAGCATAGGCTCTGTGAGAATAGTTAGAGGATTCGGAGGCCGCACGGAAACATGTATAGTACAAGGTTGATTAGTAAATAGCTGAGACGATTGTTCAAGCGATGGTCTCAATGTACCCATAGGATTAACCCTAGGGTGCAATGGAACACATGGGATTCTTTATAATGTATACATTTCAGTGGCCGTCCAAATCAAAGAATGAAAGGTAATTTTTAAAAACGACACTTTTTGGTTGACTCTGGTGAAATTAATAGACCACACACCGTAAATCGAATGACTGCTTGCGACAGCAAATATACTCTGAACTCACTGTGAATAGGTGTAGCTAGGCTCAGTCGTTAGTAAAGCACTCACATGGAAAAGAGTAAGCAAGGAGAGCAAGTCACTGTCACGGATGAATATGTTGAATAGAGTACTCAGCGATTCAAAGGTGGCTTAGCACCGTTTAGAAATGGGGCATGCAATTGGCTTTGATATCTACTTGCTCAGTAATAACGGTTGTTATAAACTTCCTTAATAATTGTAGTAGGAAGATTGCAAGTTGCCACGTTTAACTTGTTTGTACACATGAAGCTGGTGGAGATACTGATTGTGCTTGGGCTGTCTTAACCAAACCGTTAAGAAGTAATTTGGAGGGCAGCTGTGGGTAAGGGAGCAGACTTAAAAGCAGCCCTACATCCAACATCGGTGGGGAGTTAGGTGTGATACCCAAGTGTAACTTACGACATGCGATTTCACCTGGTATACAACTTGAACTGACTCAGTGACCTACAACTTGATTCCTTCCCTACGTATATGAGCATCAACGTGATTATCATGCCAGTTTGTGATAAAGGCTTCACTGATAGGCCGTTGATTTACTAATCCTAACGAATGGTTGCGACAAAGGCTGAAATGTACAAACTATATCTATTAAAATCTTGACGTAAATCTTGAGTTTTTCATCTGTTTAGAGTGCACTTAAGGATAACAACTGCCTTGTTCATTAAGGAAATCTCAAAACAGCTTTTAAGATGCGCCAAAAAAAACTTTATTGAGGCGTTTGACAAGCATTCTCTAACTTCATTTTGCCAGTTCTACTATTGAATGCGCTAAGCGACTTCTTCCATTAATCTGAGTGAAATCGGACATTGCTCCCTGATGGCACCCCTAAACTTGTGCGTTCTGGTGTAAAATCGAATTGGACCCAATAAATACTAGCGTCGTCATCCGGATTGCGTCACCATTTAAGAACACCAATTGCCGTCCATATGTGATGAACAGGTTGACGAACGCAGTAACAAACGTTTGACATTCTATTCCGATTGTTATCGCAGTGACTATATGATTTTCCACAAAATCAAGTTTAGTATTGAAAGAAATATTTGGTTTTCTTACGGACGATTATAGTGTAGGAAATTCGTAAACGATAAAAGTCACGATTAAAATTCATGCACAATAATGTGCTTTGACGGGGAATTGAACCCCGGTCCACGAATTTCCGGTCCGCTGCTCTACCAATGAACTACCGAGGGCTGACGATTAGGTGCACAAATTTTAATACATGACTGCTGCTTGGTGCGCAACGTATTGCCAATTAGCTCACAGTAACTGTCCTGGTGTTGCAGATTGGCTCACTCACCCGTCACTTCTCAATGGACCGAAATACCTGTCCTTCAGGTGTCCCCGTCGAGACACATTATTGTGCGTGGATTTTAATCGTGATTTCTACCTTCTACGAACTTTACACTACTCACAAACCTCCCCCAAATCTACTACCGCCTAGTGGACATCTGAAGGACAGATACTTCGGTCGATTGGGAAGTGACGGGTGAGTGAGCCAATCTGCAACACCAGGACAGGTACTGTGAGCTCATTGGCAATACGTCGCACACCAAGCAGCAGTCATGTATTAAAATTTGTGCACCTAATCGTCAGCCCTCGGTAGCTCAGTGGTAGAGCAGCGGACCGGAAATGCGTGGACCGGGATTTTGATTTCCGGTCTACGCACATTATTGTGCGTGAATTTTAATCTTGACTTCTACCTTCTACGAATTTTGCACTACTCACAAGCATCCACCAGTTTACAAAATGTCAACTGTACGAACCGATGCAAAATGGTCGCTTTTGTAAGTTAATTATTGTAAGCTGATAAGTGTTCAACTAGGTGAGTACATTAACTTGTCGCATGGACAATGATGTGCCAGTAAGGAAGCATAGATTTAAGCGCTTTTCGTGTATGTCCGTGGTTGTGTACACTTGTCTGTTTAGACTAGCCGTCGAGCATGCTGACAGAATACACAACATTACCTCTCCACTACGTCATGTAATGCGTCGAAATCACATCGATTATTTGATGTTTGTTCTCGGCCCGTCCTGCGGTGCTTCGTGCTTGGTGTACTTTCGCCAGTGAATGTGTTGACACATGCAGGGTTTACCTCCATGCGCACGAATATTCCGGCCTGGTGCGGAGTAGCAAGCTTCCGGTAAATCTTCCGATACCTATAGCGACGAGCTAACTCGTCGGAATTCTTAGTTGTAGGAATCAGAAGTGCGGCATTCAAGTTTATACCAATGGCACGCCCAAGCATGAGTTCAGCATGCATTTTGTCTGTGGCTCGGTGGTGTGCGGTTCGGTAAAATAGTGCTTGTAGAACTGCATCCTCCCAACCGGTACCAGATAAGCTAATAGTTTGGATACTCTCTTTCTAGGATCGATACAACTGCTCTACCAATTCGTTTGCACTGGATTATACGGCGTTGTACGAGAGTATCAGACGGCTTGAAGTTGTAGGAACAAACGAAACGCGTGGCTTCTAAACTGCGGTCCGTGGTACGTCACCATCACCTCTGGTATGTATTTCATCCACCGCATGATGCTGGCAGAAGTCACCTGTCCACACAAATGGTCTTCTGGCTATTACCAGTAAAAGCATGTCACCATCAAACAATTTCTTTAATGCCGAAGCGCTATGGTAAATGGACCCATGAATTCAAGACCTCTCTTCGCATAAGAGAGTCAACGGGTTACTTAGGGGATGTAACCCGCTTTCTATTCTTGTCTGCCCTTTGACATGAAGTAAAGTCATGAACAAGAGTTTCTATTTGGTGTGACATTCTGGGCCACCAGACGCACGCATTAACCTTGCGTTTCGTACGATCGATACCAGGGTGGCTTTGGTTAGCACATATCATGATGTTTTGCACCAAGCTCCGAGGAGCCACACATATGTTGCCCCGCATTAAACATCCAGCTATAAATGAATGTTTGTGACGCAACAGGTATTACAAAGGAAAGTTGCCTGTGATCTTATTGTTTTGTGGAAAACCGTTTAGCAGAAACCCCTGAACGCGGCAGAGTGTCTCATCAACCTGAGACGCGTTCTGGGGTTCTTTCTTAGTCACGGTTGAGATTGGTTCATTTCACAGGGAAGACACTAGTAACCTCTCCTTATCATCCTGATTATTGTCAGTTTCGTTAAGTGTTATTCGAGAGAGTCCATCCGCCACCTGGTTTCTTGCGTCCGGGACGGAATATCTTTGGAAATAGTATGATGACAAGCGTGCATACCAGCGATGTATACGAACTGGCCTGATGCCATTTGTTCTCTGAGTAAATAATCTAGTTAGCGCTGCGTGGTCTGTACGAAGTGAAGCGTCTCCAGAACAAGAACAAATTCCACTTGTCACACGCCCAAACGCAGGCAAGGGCTTCTTTTTCCCCGGCAGCGTAAGAAAGCTCGGCCCCACAATGTTCTGAAAGCCTATGCAGTAACTCTTTCATGAGTGCTTTTTCCACGCCAAAATTTACATTGGTCGCAAATGCTAACATTTTCATATAATGTATCTACAATAATAAAAGTCTGTAAACACAAAGTTGCAATCGCTGGTTGTATCATTTTAGTTTGTATCTTTTCATATTGTGCACTCGTGGTTTTTTAACAGTGGTTCAGCAACATTTTGTTGCACACCTTTGGATACATACACATTCTTCGTACTTTTACAAACTCTAATTTGTGATACCCCTCTCCCGAGTATACTTCAGTGCATCCTACATTTACCCTGATTTCTAACCTCCGGGTAGTGTGTGGCCGATATCCAAGCGCCAGAAATTGTGTAACTCCAACCATCGGACAGATTGTTTGGTCTCACTCGATAAAACATTTCAAAGGATTTCGAACGAACTGTCAGTCGTTTAAATCCAACATTGCTTGGTGCAGCTACAGGTCTCAAAGAAAATTCACTTGGCGCTATCCATAGGCTCAACCACCAAAATTCTCAATCACACCTTCGTGTATTCTGCCTCACGTTCAAAGTGACACATTCGACTAGCAGGCCAGATAGGACAGGCTCCAAGCACCCAACTACAACGTGACCACTGTGACCTTACCGACAACGTCAATAACAGAACGACATTATACCATATAGGGCGAGTCATTCAAATGGTTCGTAACATTTGCACAACAAGCGTGATGCCCAGTGTACCACAGACTAAAGACTTAAGTGGATCATGTTTCAAACTTGTTAAGGGGCATTTGGTGCCGTAGCTGTTGCAAGTTCTTCCATGCGAGATGCCTCCGAGTTAAACCTAGTCAGGCTAAGTTATTAACCAAACCAGACTAGCTATGGTTCTGTGTGGAATGCACATCGATCCCATTGATAAAAAGCGTGCTCCTATTATCTCAGAAGTATGACCAGCTACTAGCCAATTTTGAGGAAATGGTGACCACCAAAATCACTGGGGTTGGGGTAAGCATAGCAGACTGTGCAACCCAATCCTCCCCCGTAAGTGCTTCTTCTAACCCGCGAAGAACTGTTAATAACACCGTAAGCAACACGACACCTGGAGTCCAGAACCTCAACAGGTGTCCCAATATCACACGTAGCTCACATTGGACTAAAGCGGTTCTCAGTTCGATCGGAGCAACTACACGTAAGGCTGCTTTCAAACTTTCGACGGAGTTCGTAGAAAAAGAGCTAGCCGGTACGAGCGAAAGTTTGGTTACGGTTGCCTCCAAGAAGAGCCGTCATTTGTTATTAACATCTACCCTAAATGGATCGGAAACTGAGGAGCGTAGCGGAGTTGCCCTTGTGCAAACACCGCCGGTTTCCTGTGGCACATCTCCGAGTACTTCAATCACTAACCGCGAAATGTCGAAAGGTGTAAAGAAACAACTACCTGTACTGAGCGTACTGTGCTCCAACATCCCAGAATTAAAGTCGACACCCATGAGAATCAGGCCGTTTGATGACCTCAACCAGTGGGACATTATTAGTAACCTAATCGTAGTTGTACTGAAACCTGTACATGCAATGCGTATTACACGACACCCAAACTCTAATAATTTCGGAGAGCCAAGACTCTGCGTGTTGTGCTGAACTCCATCACTGAAGTAGCATCAATACTACTGTCGACAAGTAGTCTCCGAAATGAACGCTGCTCCATCCGTATCCTTCCACACATCCCGTGGGGCGAGCGATATCGATTTAACCGCACCATAGAGGACTACCGGAAGAAAATTCAACCGGTACCATACTTTTTCAAGGGGTTCCTGAAACAGAAGCATGTAATGAGCATGAAATAACAACCCATGATAGAGAACAGTTGTGTTATATTCGTGAAACATTCTACTTGTGTTAGCGAAATCCGTGTCACTACTGAGTACCTCACCGAACTACAAAGGAAGTGGCTCGAGAGTGTTGAAGGTGGTCCTTCAGTCAAAGCATAAGGTAGCACGAATGTTAAAAAGTTGGTACATGTTCCGTTGCAAGCTACCATCTGAGCTTCGGTTGAAGAAAATCAGCGATATGCCCCCTAGAGATGATATGTCAATCAAATAACCAAGCGCGATGGGATCTATGAAAGAAAAATGCACCAATTGTGTGCCGAATGAGCCCATACAACCTGTTGAATATGATATTGTTCAGACACCTTACACTGTAAGTCGAAGATTAGACACTGGACTAACTACACGGAAGATGAATAGGACGTTAAACCCTTCACCAAGTACACATCGAAAAAACGATTAGTCGCCGGCCGCTCACTGGTCGGCGAAACTTAACGTATGAGTTGTACAACCTACGAAACATTGCCTAAATCTGAAAAACGTTCATATATGTACACTAACGCCCAAGGGCTCCTCAGTAAAAGTACCGAACTTCGAATACGTCAGGTTGCGAATGCTTGGGACCCAATTTCTATTAACGAAACTTGTTTTACACCAAGAGGTTACTGATGCTGAGGTTGAGATAGCCGGAATATCGCTCATCCAGGACGACCGCCTCAGCAGAAAAGGTGGGGTCCTACTCTACTACCGCTGCGATCTACAAAGTACAATAGTTGATAATCTGGAAACACACGTTACCGACTCACTCTGGTGCCGCCTCCGACTATGACATAACGACGTATGTTTAATAGTTATCGTTTACCGCCTCCCAAAGTCATATCAGGAAATGGATTCCTGCTTGATCCGTGGCCTAACCAGAGTAACACGCACTAGGTACAGCCACATTCTCATCTCCGGGGACTTCAATCTACACAATCTGGAGGTTTCGGCATCGCCCAGTGAGCAGTTCAAAGCAGACTTGCAGGAACTGATCGCTAATATTCCTTTGTACAGTCATGCCACCAAGCCTACTAAATTCAGTACAGCAAACAAACCGTCCATACTGGACCTTGTGCTTACGAATGAACAGCTCATGGTTGACAAGTTATTGATACATAGTCCATTAAGTCTCAGTGACCATGTAGTAATAACTTTTGACTGTGTTATGCAGAGTATCCATCTGTACACCCGTAACTAACTCATACAATCACACGCTAAAACGAATTGAAAGAACTCGTCAATGAAGCTGTTTGAGAATTCTCAAACAAAATTTCCGTGAAAAGGTTTGGGCAGAGTTCGTTAATAGGCTCAGCGACATCGTCAACAAATCTTCAGAGACCAAGCCAATTCGTCTCGCAAAAATGCCTTTATTTCTATGGAACAGGACTTCAAAATGCCTGGCGATAATGGATGCAGCCTGGCGTGCCTGCAAGATTAACCCAGACTCAGAGACTTGGGGCGATTTCCTGACCCATCGCAACCATTGCACTACACTTGTCCGTGAGAACAAAGTAACTTATCAACAGTGTACAGCAGACAAAATCTTGGTAAGCAACAAACGGCTGTATAGACATGTCAATAAGCTTCGTAAAGTGATGCATGGAATCCTTCCACTTTTCAAGACTGGCGGTAGAGTTCAAAGCGCCGAAGTAGCAGCTAATGCCCTGCGGCTGCAATACGCCCCAATATTCGAACACGTAACCTCTACTTGTCACATAACGTCATGTACATTACCGACGCCATTGTTTACAAAGGTAGATTTCAACCCAACAGTTGTGTTAAGGAAGTTACTCTCACTGCGTGAGCATAGTTCTCCGGGAGCAGACAACATCCGCCCAAAGACACTGAAGACTGTAGCAAACAAGCTGGCTGAACCAATGTTACAGTTCTTCCAAAGGTGCTTTGATGAACAGCAAGTCCCCACTAGGTAAAAGTGTGGCATTATCACCCACAATTTTAAAGGCGGTAGCAGTTCAGATCCTGCAAACTATCGTCCAGTGTCTATCCTCCCTGTGCTCACGAAGGTGATGAAAGCAGTCGTCGCTGAGGCTTTAATGGACTAACTGGAAAAATACAACATATTGTTAATGGAACATCATGGTTTCCCTCAACACCGGTCATACACCAACAATCTACTTATTGTACGAGGTAGTTGGACGGAAGTGGCCGATGATGGGGTCGGAGTCGACGTCATCTACCTGGACTTCACCAAAACCTTCGACCGCCTTGATTACCGCATCATATTTCTACGGCTATATAGTTACGGAATCGGAGATCCTGTACTTGGTTGGAATGGCAGTTTTCCTCACCAACGGAAGCTTCACGTACGTGTTAGCGGATCACTCTCTAACTCAATTGAGGTGGGATGTGGTGTCCTAAAATGCTCAGTGCTGGGACCGCGCTTATTCCTAGTGTTTATTAACGGTCTGACATCAGTTATCTCCTCAAATTTCCTGCTTTTCGCCGATGACCTCAAGATATGGCAGGCGATTAGTAACAAGCCAGATCAGGATCTGCTCCAACGTTACTTAGATTGAGTGTAGGAATAGTCAAATAGGAAAAAAGCTTCCATTTAACAAAGCTAAGTGGGTCACCAACCGGTGAGCGCTTATAAGATTGGAGACCACACCTTGGCGATTGTTTCTCAGGAGCGTGACCTGGGTGTATTTGTACAGGAAGATTTTGGGTGTTCAAAACAAGCAAAGAAGGCGACAAGAACCGGTAATCAACACTTCGGCCTTCTTCGTAGAGCCTTCGGTCGGTTTGAACCCTCAATATTTCCCCAAACGCTTAACGCCTACGTACGACCTCATGTGAAATATGCTATTCAGGCGTGGCAGCCGAGCGGAAACAGTATCTCGTTGCTCTCGAGACTCCTCAACGAAGGGCAACCAGAACATCAGGGGCCTCTTTCATCTCCCCTATCAGCTTAAACTGAAACCTTTAAAAATATACAGCAGTCAATATCGAATTTTGCGAGAGGATCTCATAATGGTTTACCGGATTCTGAAGAACCCAAACCACATTTACCGCCCGCTGCTGGAATTGAACCAAAACACTAAACCAAGAGGTCACCCTCTCACAATGACAATTCAGTATAGGCGCCTTGAATGTCTTAGAACTTTCTTTTCCCTCCTCGTGTGTCAGCCTTAGAACGCCTTCCCTAATTATGTCGTCTCTGCTCCCAATCTGGTTATAGTTAAAAAACATGTTGAATATTCATCGTCTTACTTGCATTTCATTTTATAACTTGTTAGCCAGGGGCTACAAAAAGCAATTAAACGGTGTCTTGCCAAACGCCTAAACAATGGATTTATGGATTTATACGTTTAATAAGCGAACATCACCGCCATTCCACATAAGTCTAAGGTGAGTCCACCACAACGCTTTTCACTTTATTGTGCAATTGATTTTTGCAATAATTTCCATTCTACGTGAATTGTTAAGCAATGCTTTTTTACCAGTAATAAACCATTGTTCAATTGTTCCATTATTTCTCCATCAGCTTTAATGGATTTATTGAGAAGGTGCTATACACAGGCGTTTCCGTGTTTACTTATACACCGAAGCAAAGCTGAATGTGTACATTGAGTACACACAAATTCTTAGTTGCTTGAAGTATCACTGTAGATTTTCAGAGAAAAATGACAAGTCAACTTTAATTTTCCAGCATTTTGTAATTTTACCGTTCTAGTGTTTTGGAAGAGAGGCTTTGTATCCGTGTACATGTCATATTCATCCATGTTCATTTTCTAAATAATTTTGCAAATTGGCATGATTAATCTAAGTTTCCACATGGTGTCCACTATTTTTTCTGCACGTGGCTTCGGAAGAAATATCCTAGTTGTAAGGCCAGATATGATCCTGCTACTTTTAGTGCCCTAGACGAAGTAACACCGACTCCGAACGGAGATTAATTTTGAAAGGTGCTACTGGCGTAACTATCTTTGAATATCTAGTCTGCCGCACCTGCAGAGCTTTATAAATTCGCCCACGTTAGATAATAATCCAGCAGTTTGTAAACATTTTATACG
The DNA here is from genome assembly GCA_944474145.2 of Dicrocoelium dendriticum. NCBI lineage: Eukaryota > Metazoa > Platyhelminthes > Trematoda > Plagiorchiida > Dicrocoeliidae > Dicrocoelium > Dicrocoelium dendriticum. Next base: position 20,838,405 of record OX104067.1, on the reverse strand, counting down.
GTGCATAGCTTTGCAAATACTTCAATGTATCTGTATAGTAGACTGCACTCGAAACATCTACAAGCCAAGTTTTGTTGTTGCGACACTTATGCCTAAGGACAAGCTTACTGTATTGGTTGCACTAAGTCAAGTAATCGGAACCAGAACAGGTTCGGTAAGTGCGCCGAACCGCATTCGTCACTTACAAGTGATTACGAGTTCTGCTTTTGATCAAGGACGAAGAATAGATGGAAAAGTTTGTTTTTTCCTAAACATTTGGGATCAAATTACATAAAAGTCCAAGAAAGGAATCAAGGCTTATTCAGAGTAATCACCTTTGCAAGAAGTCCACATCTATCATCACAACCAGAAAGGTCAGAATGTTGTAACGTGTAATGATATATGTTGGTCCGTTGTGTTTCTCCATCCATTTAGCCTAACAAAATTATTAAGTATGTTAACATGATCAATTACCATAATGATATGACTAATATTTCTATGTATATTTTGAGTTTTTCTTTTTGTTAAGTTCAATACCGACGGTTTGTTATTAGATCTAAACCTGATAGGTAAATTGATATGATTGTACAGCGAATTACTTGCGACAAAGTCTGACAGTTGGGCCTTGGCACCATGCTGAGTAATGCCGAGGCATCTGGCTCCTGCTTCGGCGTTTGTATCTGCATTTACTCGTACCATTCAGATTAAAGTCGGTTACAACTTTTCTCTTGTATTAATTCTACGTCAGAATATCTCTTTTTCTAAACAGTAACCCTAAGCAAGAATTGTATGTTTGGCATGTTTAAGAGTTGTTGGAACTGGTCGTTGCAGTTAGCTTTGCTGACTATGCGTTTATGTATTCCTCAAGTTTACCGAGGACATTACGGGGTGAAATTACAGAAACGCCATGATTCATAACAGCTGGGCGTCGTTATAACCACATATACCTAGATTAACCTTTACCTGCAATGTCCGCTGCTCCAAAATGATGGAAAGGAAATAGTGGTAGTTCAAGAATTTATTAAAATGCGAACTTTTTGTCATGAAGTGTCTGATCATATAGAACGAACTGCACATGATTCAATATGGTTCAGACAACGGTAGCGGAACCATCACACATATGGTGTGGCCAAAATTAACCGCCCACCAAACTCTGTATCGGAAATGGATTGTAAACTGGACCCTTTTTACTGGTTGCTTGGAAGAAGCGATGCATCCGCGTTATTATGGCAGCGGGCATTAATAAGTAAGGCATGCGAAAGCTAGCAGAATAATCTGCACAGCTTAAAGCATGCTGTGTTTGTTTTGACTGATAACTTATCCGTGGAGTAGAGATAAGAGGAAGTGTTAGCGAATACTCTCGTCTTCAATGGTTTCTTATCAAGCCAACACCTATCAAATAAGACATGTATATAAAACACCATATAAGGGTACAGGTTCAATGCCCAACTAGTCTGAGTGTCCAAGCTAGGTGATTGGCACCACGGCGATCGAGTGTGCTCGTGTGTTTGTGTGGCGCTAGCTGCACTGTGTCAGAATTACAGGGGACCAAGCAGAGTGAGCTACTTGTTCACTTTTATCATGAGCATATAGGTCAAGTCATGAAGTCTATTGACGAGTGCCTGGACCGATACCAGTGGACGAAATCTAAACCGATATTGTGTGCATCTGAGTAAGCGAATGATTTAAAGGAACATCGCAAATACTTTGGTGGTTCAAATCAAAAAGATGTGCAGACATTACGCTAAACATTTGAGTTGGAGAATGCGTGTTGTCTCTCTCAGAAAGTCTCTTGGTGCTTATAACAGTATTTATTTCTCGATACAGAACGATTACTCAACCTTAGAACTCGGTTTTATACTCGCTGATTCATATTCAGCACTGAGTTGTAGTTTAACAGCAGGCTTGTTGCTTGATCGTTTTGAGCGAGGGCGTCAGAAACAATCAGCAAGTCGCTTTAGCCATCTCGTCTTCTTTGGACCGCAACGATAAGTATAGCGGTTGCTTTTCTACTGAAACCACTTATTTGCTTTTTGTTACTCTATGTTTCTCCGAACGAACGTCTCCAGATAACGATTTCTATCGAATAGGCTCCTCCGGTATAAAGTCCTCCTTCATATCGTTTTTGCACGCGCGGTAGAGCACCGGAGAATACATTATTTCGGAGTGGAAAGAATCTGGCAAAATGAGTACGTTGCTTGCTCCACGTTATATTCTATGAACAAAAGCTGAATGAATCGTTTTCAGATCTTCGGTTCATTTAAATATCTAAGTACAATACTGAGTTGTTGTACTCAGATAAAAGGGTGAAATTTTCCTTAATCTAAGCTGGGTTATATGGCTTCATTAGTTATTCCTTGCAGAGGTGACTATGTGCGATACAGAAGATATCCTCCACCTACCGTCCATACTAAAGTTGTTAATTTCGTTCAGATAGTTATTTCCAATGTACTCATAATTAAACCTTTAAACAGCATTTCTATCGGGAAGCTCATTGCGCCACCATCCTTCGGTCGACTTATATTTCGTCGAGCACGAATTGTATAGTACTGGTACACATCATTTCCAACCCTGAAGCAAAAAAGGATAGAATTTCAAGGTTAAGTAATCTTTCTGTGTAATACTCTTGTTCATGTGAATAAATATTTATCGGAATAAACACCAAGAGAATTTCTGAGAGAGCAAGCGAGCATTTTCGATCTCAGCTGTTTAGCCGCTTGACTATTTCCGTGCAACACGCGGTGTCTGCACATCTTCTTTATTCTAACCACCAGGTCAGAGTATATGAGATGTTCCATCCAATCCATATCCTACTCGGATGCAACACAACATAGTTTAGATGTCGTCCACTGGTAGCGGTGGGGGCACTCGTCAGTAGACTTCTTGACTTGGCCGATATGCTCATAATAAAGTGTCCAAGCACTCACTCTACCTTGGTCCCCTGTAATTCTGACACAGTGCAGCTAGCGCCACACAAACACACGAGCACACTCGATCGCCGTGGTGCCGATCATCTAGATTGGCTACTCAGACTAATTGGGCATTGAACCTGTACCCTTATATGTTGTTTATATACATGTCTTATTTGATGGGTGTCGGCTTGATAAGAAACCACGGATGACGACCTTTTCAATGATATTTAGTTATATTTTGAAGAGTTAATTTCCAGCTGCCAATGTGCAATGATGTACTAACACCTACATTATTTTGAACTGGCAACAGTCCAACTATTATTATTCTTGCGCTCAGCAACGAATATTTTGCTGTGAACGAAATAGTTCAAGCAAACCATTGGCACACATTCACCAGGTTTTTATAGTATTTTCCACTACGTGCTCGGCGAATTATCCCGAAGGGCAGCGTGATTAATTATATATTGTATTTTTATAAATATTGTATGTTATATATATTATTATATATTATTATCATATTATTATATATATTATTATGTTATATTATATATTTATTATCTACCTCATAAATTCATGTCACTACAGAGTTTGGAATGCCGAACTCTCAATGACTTCCCGAGTACGGAAACACGGAATGCATACATGAAACAGCTAATTTCTTTTTGGTATTCATCAGCAGGAGTTAATGAAGCTATTCGTCAGGAATAGCAAACATTTACACAAATCTAATTGGCCCGCGCGAAATCAGGTTGGAAGCAACCCTGGTGACCGTTGATGGGTGCACACGTTCATCAATAGAAGCACCCGATAACTTACAGCGTTATTACAAACCAACGTTCCATCGAATATCAAGCTTAAATATTCACTTCGTTGTTGTTACTTAGCCGTCAGTATTCTCCAAGTTCATCTTCGTTGCAGAAACTGTGCTACAGAAACTGTTATTCCTCTATCTTCACATTTCTTTTAGAGTCGGTAAGATTTGACTGAAGGCCAGGATGCTAGTAGCCAGAGATCAAATAGAAAAACCGAGATCTTTCCAAAAGCGCTGTCCAGAAGAAAACTAACTACCTCTAATACGGAAGCGACGGTTATCACGCCTACCCACGCTGATCTTACTATGTACAGTCCGATGATACTGCTTCCTGTGCTTTCAAAATTTGGGAATACACGCAGAGGAGATACGCTGATGCAAAATGTGCAAAAACCACAGCTAAATAGTCACAGAGCAATAGAGTTTCCTCAGAAGCCCTTATGTACAAATAACCTATTAATTACAGACAACATCTGGACAAAAGTAGTTGCTAGTACAACAGGTGTGGGTCTAATTCACCTGGACGTCTCAAAAACATAATATAGACCATCAGTACCTTTCTCACAACTCCCCAATTAATACGCAGTGCTTGGGCTTAGTATGTTCCCGGTGTTCATAATATATCTAGTGATGACAGTTGCTTGTGATTTCCTATTCTTTACACGTAATATTAAAATATCACAAGCAATCAGAGGAGCAGACGACAATGAATAGCTCTAGCTCGAACTTAACAACATTACGAACTGGTCAGTGCAGAATGTCTTGCTATTGGATATAGGCAAGTGTCACGTTCAATTACGCCTTAGACAAATACACTCATCGGCTTGGGACACACGGATTGCAGATCAACTCAAATGAACGTAGCTTTGCAGTGCTCGTTGAGATTGACCTCAACCGTTCAAGGCAATCTGAGGTAGCAGTGAGTAGATGCAACCAGCGCCTTCACCTGCTGCATAGGGTATTCCTGAGATTTGACCTAACATTTTTTATGTTGTACGTTTCTTAACTGTCCTCACTTGGTATACTCCAACTTTACCAACACTGGTTGAAACGCGACCTAAAGTCGTTGGTGTCAAAGCAAGATGGGATAACAAGTAATATCAAGGGTCTATGAAAACAAACTTACCAGCGAAGTCCGTCTTTGCCAGGTGTTTTAAGAGTACGGTCCCCGAAGGTTGAGCGGCCATCTCATAGTATTGTACACAATATTGTGTGACTTCAACCACTTAGCAATAACACAAAGCCCAGACTAACTGTCTTAAACGGAGTTAGCAATACAGCCGTCTACAGAGTCGACGGAATTACTTATCCCCCTAGGTTTTCTAACCCTGAAAGTCGCTCCAAAACTCAGTTGTATCCTCACCTAGTTTGGACATTATCAAAAGCGACTAGATTTTGCACTTAGCTCCCAGCACATTATTACTAAAATCCCACTATTGTTGGTTATACTACTTATGTTATTCTGCGGGATTTATGTATCAAATAGACCCATGAAAACGACGCATGAATAAGCGCCTATAGTTTATATATAACAAGTATTACGTCAACCGTCCCTTCAATCCATGGTTTTCTGTAAGCTTACACAGTGCATTTATTATACATTACCGTTATTTAGCAAACATTTACTCAGTAATCACTAGATAGGTGACTCACCTAAATTTTGAATTTATAGGGTTTAAACCAATAATCAAATATTGTCTTGCAAAGCATTTGCTTGCTAACCAGTGATAACTTATTATGTATTTCGCATAATTTTGTGTCAGCGAGAGAATTAAAGACCCCAGTGACAAGACTAATTTTGCAGATGCGATCTGCAATGAAGCACTACGGCAACATGCATGACTATCTGAGTGAAACAACCAGCGATTATTTTAAATTTACCTCAGGCACAAATCAGCATTGAATATATGTTGTGCTAGGGGGAGCGATGTCGTCCACCATGATATAAATGTTTGTAACTGCGATGTGGTATTAATGACCTCAGTATATTCAACTCTTATTTGAAATGATTCATACATTTAATGAAAGAAAATAATATTAAGGTTTTAAACAACATAATAACGTAGACCATAATGTTGATTATTATCGATGCAACGAAATGTATTACAACATTGTCTGCAGTTGGTACATCGTTGTGAATAATATTTTGTCTACACAATCTGGTGAACATAATCACATCGATTAAGCATTCGGAACACCCCAACCCGGCGCCATTCACGAGGACACACCCTACAAAATTCTATTGAACTAATTGGTGTTTATGGTAATAACCAGTGTTTTCTATCAGCTGTGTGATTACTAGGGTGCCAAAGCGGGTTACTGGAGTTAATTGATACCGAAAATTCTTGGAATGTGCCATCTCAGTAGCTCTTCATATCAAATTCTGGCTTTAATCTTCCGTTGGCCAAACATCGTCTGTCTTTAGACGGATCAAATTACAGTGAACAAGTTGCTGCTCCTTATAGAAAAGCTGGACACACTAAAGCGTTTAAGTACTCAATTTAATTAATAGACATTGTTCTTGTGGCCTCATTTATGCAAAGAGTATTCAGCAGTCATCCGTTGCTAGCTAACGCGTGACACCAGTTTATAGATAAGAAGAATTGGTGGGTAGAAGAGTCTGCTAATAGGAACATACTGATCAAACATAGTTTCATTTTTATTCAGCGGTTGAGCAAACCGTTTTTCATTGGCCCGTTCATATAACTTTTATCTGCATATTCCAGTTATTGTCATGTCAAAATGGACTTTATAAACCTGCATCTATACATTTTAGCATTTTATGATAGAACCATAAATTGAAAACATTATGAAAATAATGGAGAAAAGCAACCAAGGTTATAGTGCGATATGTTCGATCCATCACTCAAACAAATAAATGTGTAGCATACTGGTGATTTCCATTACCTCTAAAAGGATTCATGAAAAATCTGGTTGTAAACGAATGTTGCATTTAGATGTACGGATAAATTAGCCTCTAAGTTAAGAAAATGTAAACTGAACATGTAGCACTTACCGTAGAGCACCAAGTAGTGGGTTGAAAGGGTCTGTAAATAGTTATGGGGAAAAACTAGAAGAATTGTCTACATTTCTATTGAAAACATGAACAAAAATAGCTGCTCTAGAAAGTCTACTATCCTGCGAAATGAATGTTACTTACTATGGAAACAAAGCGTAGATTTCTGTAAGTAACCAGGGAAAAATTAATGCGGAAGAAGAATGCAGTGAAGCATAACGCATGCAGTTACGATTTTAAATTTTAAGTCAAGGGTTAGCGAAAGTCTGAGGACATCAGCGGATAGCCTTTAAGCCTTGTGAAATGTTTTGGTGGGATACTAGACCAACATGGATTGTTGGATAAAAGCAATCACATAGTTTTGACGGTCGATATCTTGGGTATACGTTGGTGGCGCACATACAGTGCTGAGCTGGCATTCGAATCACTTGTTGCTTACCCTCCCCAAGGAAAGAGTCAGAGTCCAGGAAAATGACCACAGCACAAACGCATACAAAATAGTTAAAGATTAGATGTTCGAATTTTAGACCTTGGGAACAATAGACCCCGTGACGTAATACTATGCATACTCAAATACAATAAAGTTGGAACATATAGACATTATTTGATATACAATAAATAAAGCGGTGAGTGATACCAAACGCTTCTAGTATACTACACGTTTAAAGCAAATTGTAGAGGACCTTATTCATTAAGCTGGATGAGGTGAGTACGCTTTGTGAAGTACCGTATTTTTCAGACTATAAGGCGCACTCAAAATCATTATATTTGTTAGTTATCCGCAATGCGCCTTATATTCATGTACGCCTTAGGTATGAATGGTTATGCTGAGGCCTATTGCCCTTGAAGCAATTTCCCTTTTCACACTGCTCTGAGAACTCCACCACAATGTTTGATTACGACTTTGATAGTTGAAGCATGATTGCTAGCCAGGAACTTCGTGGAAACAACTTTCTAGGTTGTGTAGAAAACGTTTTGGGAGTGGAGAACTCTGTGTAGGAGGCAACTGGTTTGCACTTTTCTGGTGATGATAAACCAGCCTACTATTTAAGCATCCCCGCTGATATCCCATACTGTGATATATGTGATGCTTACTCCACCCGGCAAAATCACTTGGTCCAACAATGCGCATGTATCTCGCTGAATGCAGGTGAGTGTTTGAACAAGCGATCTAAGCTCACAGTTTCCAGACAGTCGGTGATGCCTGTATGAGCTTCACTCACATTATCTTCCAAAATGACGTATAGGGAAAGACAACTGGAATGTACGTCCTCGGGCGTGTACTACGAATGAAGGAACAGTGCACTTAAGAAGAAATGCATGATAACAAACAGCCTGGTCAAAACGAGTCAAGTAGGATTAAATTTTTCAGCGCCACTTGCATGTAGTGATGTAGACGAAGCTTATTCTCCTTATCTTACCAATTTATTTCATACGTTCTGTGCTTCAAGGTACCGCTAATAAGGACCCCCAAATGACACCAGTGAAGAAACATGCTTACGAAACAGATTTTAATCTCAAGGCAATCAGCCACGCAGAACTAAGTGTGAACAGATCAGCTGCGAAACAATTCAGCCTTAATGAATCCACGATACGGAAGTGGAAGGAGCAAGTTGACCTGCTTCAAGTAAAGACAAATAAGATTACCGGGTTAACAAAGCAATACGGCCATAGTTAGAGGACCATATTGTACAGGCAATTACTGAACCTAGAACAGCAGCTAGAAACGTCTCTACATTATCCATTCGATTCAAGGCAATATCGATGGCACGTGCCATGAAGACCAAAGATTTTCAAGTAGGACATTTTTGGTGCTTCCGTTTTATTAATAGATCTAGGGGTATTGGACGAATGAAAGCCAATACACATTTAGCAATACACGGATGCAACGCCGGGATAGTTACGCCACTATCTGCCAATGGATCTTCGGTGCGTGAGTAAAGGTATCGGTCTCAGCTTGTCGTCCGGTTCAACTACTACACATAATTTGCTTGGATGTCTACGCAAATATGGAGGACAAATTGATGTCGGATAATTTTCATCATCTACGTACGTGCACTCCGACGAGAGATTTGTGACTACAGATTAGGCACAGGGGTTATGCTTACGGGTCTTCAAATGTCATGGCTTGTCCCAGTCGGAAGCACATGAAAAAGCTTGAAGCTCCGCGTACTAGCATCCTCCCTAGCTCTTGGGTAAGGGAAAAATCCAGCAAAAGAACCACATGGTGGTAGACATATGCACAAATAGACAACAATCCTGAAAATATAAATGAAAATGCTGCAAGGCTGACCCGTTATGAAGTATGGTTAACTCGGGGAGAATTAATAACAACCATAACAACAATTTAACCATGTATCATAGCTTTTAGATAGAATCAATGTTCGGACTTAGAATGTTTGAAGTTTTGAAACTGTCTACATCAGTTGTTATAAACAAAAGAAAAGGGAACTGAATAATTGCGCAGATGCTGTGATTTGAAGTTCAGTCAAACAATCACAATGTAACAATTACACAATGTACCATAACTAACGTATGGGTACCATTTTGCTAGAGGTTCACAAACGCCAGTTCCTTACTGCAAAGTGATACTTGTTATAATCAGGGCAGTAACAAGATTACCTGGTAATATATATTTTGGGAATTGTAATGCTAAGCATGACGATCGACAATAGACTTCTGAACGGACACATTTTAGTGGCAACTACCGTTCTGGAGGAAAGTCAAGAAAGTTATCACTGAATAACACCGCTGTTTTGCAACGGTGATTAAAAGCTCATCCGGACCAGGGACTTTCTCCGCCTAACCATCAGTAGCTCAATGTAGGGGCCATGGAACGCATGAATCTATGCTAAAGAGCACCTTGGTTGTTCTATTATCCCAAATTAGTCAACTAATGAACCACATCGGGTGAATAACTCTTTAAGGAACATTTTATTATATGTGACTGCATGTGATCTTGTATATTATTATATACGCTGTATTAAAGGCAAAAGGGATGCTTGTGTCTTTGCGTTGGTTATTTGTAGCATAATATATGAAGCGGACTTCCGCCTGCTCTAGCAATCCTGACTAGCTATGAAACTCCTAATCAGCTGAAGATAAAGGGACCTGCAAAAATTTGAATTATAATTTTATTTAGGACCAACTTACTTTATATGGAAAATCTAGGGTTCTTGTATCCGATGAATATCCAGAAATTTTGCATTTACGAAGCAGATAAAATTTGTGTACTCGGCATTGCTCGTTAGAGTTCAGTACGCAATCTGTCAATAGTACATGACGCCGTATATGTTAGCGAGAATTTTGTCATTACAAATAAAGGTGGCAGTCGAAAAAGGGGAAAAATGATGCGTCATATTGTTCAGTGATGTTAGCCTAAGCAACCGGATTTTAATAGGCGATTAAATAAACGATATGTTTGGCTTCAAGCATCGCGCCAAACAAAAAATTTAACATAAGTTTAAGGAAAGAACAAGCTGGCTAAACAATGCTTGGTTTGTTCCATAGCACTATCTGGTGATGCACATGTATACTGCTGAAGCGCACAGCATTCAATTGCTACTTTCAACCAAGTTTAACACAAACTTCACATCCTATAAGTTAAAACGATTATTTATGGAATACTGGTACTACAAACTAAATATCTCTCAAAATCTGGTGAAATTATCCCAGTAACAGCAAGGAATGGACTTGGCTCCACGTGGGTGTGGATTCTCCAATCACGGGTAATGCAAAATTAATACAAGAAGAATATATATGTAAAAACCATTCTATATTGTACAGACTGTACTAGACGTGGTCAAGTGCAATGCGAAATAGATATAAATTAAGAATGAACGCCTTCATGATACAGATTGCATTTTGTAAATTGTAAAATTGTCACCCTGGTTAGAAGAACAGGTCACCCCTATAAAGCGGTTTCTGATAAATTAACTGGTTTCGCTGTGAAAACAGCAGTAACATGTTTTCATATTAAAACATATTTAGATGAGAGAACACTGGATGCAGGCTGTAGTCGGCAGTTAATAATTTTATAAAATTCCAGGGCTTGGTATACCAAGCCAACTGTAACTAAGTCGGCACGTGGCCCGACGTCTTTGGACGAAGGCGTGCGTACAAGTTACTGTATACTCAATACACGGGAAAAAACAAAAGCTGCGAAATGTTTGGTCTGTGCTTTGTGTTTATGCGTATTTTTAATCAGCAGAGAAGGACATCAGTCACCAATATAGATGTGAGCACTTGACACTACCTACCTAATTGGAGAAGTGGCTTAAAAGTGAGTGGCGAAACAGGTTCAAATCGACAGTGAAACTGGAGTTCCATTGGGCGGCAGTCGCACCAGCTTTGTAGGCTTCTAACTTACTGCTTACAACAAAGGCAAATGACGATTGAGAATATGCTTCATTTTATTAAGACAACATGGTTTACCTAGCATTTTTTGGAAGCCCGAACTCATTGACAATAGTTGTCTTTTTGCTATAATTTAATAAGCGTGATATTTTTTCTCAAACCTTAAGCAGATTGTGCTAGTTTCTTGTGGCTAGGTTACCTAGGTATAGGGTCGTAATGCATTCAACACATATCGAGGATGCTGATGTAAAGGCGCAGTTGATCTTACCTCATTATATCAAACTGTCTGCTAAGTGCAGCACCGATGGTATTTGGAAATTATATCATATTGTAGTGGAATGAACCATGAATTAATCGATATATCGTGTGAAATTAACATGTTATCACACATGTTCTCATGCGCACAAACAAAAGCATTACAAAATGCGCAAACATTTGTTGTTGCATTATTCCAAAAGACATGTTGAACAGGATGTTTCTCAAGTCTACCTAAAAGACTTTGATGGTTTATACATTTATAGGGAATGCTGCATTGTAGAAATGGTTGCTGCTTTCGGAGATTGGAGTTAAATGCAAACATCAACAATACCGGCGGTTTATGATGGGTGTAACACAGTTCAAATTGAGAAAATATTGACGCGCATTTCTAGTAAATAATCAATAGGTTTGGCAAAATGTATGTCCCGTATCAAACCAGGCGGTAAAAAAACTGACTTTATCACGTTGTAGAAATGTTCACAATATGCTACCTTTGTGAAGTCCCACTTTTATAGGAAATAACTTAAAGGGTAAGTATAATAGAGGTTCCTATCATTTTGTTCGTATATTTTCCTATGTGTAAACACATTAACTTCTGGACAACATAGCTCATTTTTTCTTCAAAAACGTGACTTTTATTAAACATTATTGACGTTGCAAGATTCTAACTAATTTACGTTACTTTCAGGTTATCGCTGCAGAGGGGGAACAAGCGGCTGCCCGTTCATTAAAGAAAGCTGCTCGCGTTATTTCCACCTCACCTTTGGCGTTCCAGTTGCGCTATTTGCAAACACTTTGTGCGATCTCCGCCGAGAAGAATTCCACCATTCTCTTTCCCGTCCCCATTGATATGATGCAAAACCTTGGGCATTTTACTGCAGGGTTAACCTCTGGCAAATATGCCCCTTGGATAAAGTCTGCCCAGGATATCACGGCTGAGCGCGGAACTGTATTTACGGCCTCTGTGAAATCACTTCCAAAGCAGGATGATCAACGTGAAAGCTGGGCCCAAGATGACGCAGATACGCATAGTGACACAGTTTAACGCGGCTGAAAATTTAACGTCATTCCAACTTTAAATTTTTGAGGAGTACAATGTATACTATTATTACTTTCGTCAAAGAATCGTTAACAAACTTTTGCCATCTCTGACACATGTACTCTAAGCAAGTACAGCAATATCAGAATTGCCTTATCGCACATTTGGCAGGCTTTCCAATGAAACTGATGTAATGCGCAGATATTTTCAACAAAAACAAAATGGTTTTGATGAACATCAGACTTTTATACCACTTTGTGCTATAGCCTAGATACATCCTTGATAGTGCTATTATAGTCATGGTATGCATGACCATGTTGTATGCTTATATACATAAAATATAACCACGCTAGGAAAGCGTGGTGATCTAGACAGATTATGTTTGGTGATATCCAAATTTATCGTTATAATTAACATCGCTCTAGTTTATTTAAAACAAACGTATGGAAAAATATTCCGACTACATTACCGGAAGAAAATGTACAACTAAGAAATACTTGTAAAATAGAACTGTGTGGTGCCAGTGTGTATTAGATATGGTCAATACAACACATTTAAGTGCAATTGCAAATGTTTTGATTAAGCCTGAGTATAAACATGAAATCCTTTTTTATCGGTGAACCTGTGTTATACCAACGTTTTATATTACATAATTTGAGTGACATAATGCTATTGTTAATCAATGACATCTGTAGCTTCAAATTACTATTTAAACTACGATACAACTGCTGTATTTATTATCATAATTTGAAGTCTTATTAGAGATCATGCGCAAAACGCTCGCCGGTTGAATATCCATTGAGTTCAATTGCTTTAAAGTATATAATAAATTTTAAACGTTACACTAATACTGACAAAACCTTTCTAGAATAGAATATTTGCAAGATTTAAAGTTTTTTGATAAATTTTTAAAGCCACCGCACTGTGGGCTTTAATAAATCCATATGTGAATTGTATGAACTAACCTGATTATTTTTTTATCAGCAAGGCTGGGCCAGCAATGAAATGCTTTTTTTGAAAACTAGTAAATACTTATTGGATATTTGGGCTTCGGAACAGTTATGATCTAATTATATGCCCTTAATAATGAGCATGTCTAACTAGCACAGCCAGACTGTATCTTTCATAAAACGCACGCATGAATAAAGGAACTGTTTGAGGACTCATGTCATTAGCTCGCCTTGCATAAAATAAGGGTGGTCAGACTGTGGACGGAATAGTTGTCCATAGTATTCTGTTTCGTTACTGTAACCCGTTTATCGCCTTCAACTTTAAATGAAATTTTGTTGAGTAAGCGGGTATGTTGAAAGGGCGTGGCAAAATTGTTTGACGGTGAATCACACCCCAAATAGTCAGTGACCTGATAAGACCAGGTTATCAATGCGATAAGAAGGTTGCCCAAAACAAAATCCTAAATGTACTGATTAACTCTCCGCCAAATATTTATCCCATGCGTTCAAAGTAATATTGTTGGGCTTCGGAAATTAACGTGTTAATAATATGCCAAGTTAATTTTAAACAGTGGCATATGTGTACGTTTGTAGCTTTAAATCATTATGTACATAGTTCATCTTATAAGCATACGCAACATGAGAGACTGCGCACCATCGTCGATATTTGAAATCCGAATATCAACGCGGGCGAGGTCTTACCATGGACCATGCTGCGAAATGTGCCATCGCTTTTTCTTCAATCAAGTGAAATTTTATTGAAATTTGCCTAAGTCTATAATCGATAAAAAATTAATAAACGTGGCTTATTCGTTTTCATGCTTGGCCTACGTTCGCTAGATAATCAGTTGGCTCGGGTTTATTTTCAGCGCCGTATTCGACAGGATTGCTCGAAAAATGCGTTGTAAACTCCTGTATGTATTGAATCAGTTGTTTTACACTTTATTTATGTATTAGATACAGAAGATATATGTGGCTTCCTATAAACATTTGTGGAAAATGTTCCTTTGCTAGGGGCAACTGGCTGAGGAAAATCTCTGATTCATAAATTTGCTTGAACGAAAACTTTTTGGTTGGAGAACATGGTGTCTTTAGTCCGCTTTCTAATCACGAGTTTTTCCGAGCGATGGGCATAGACCGTACGGCTTGCGCACTATGCAACTCAAGTTAAGTTAAACCATTTTATTACAGGAAATGCAAAACCACTAAGAGTAATGTACACTTGCTTATCCAAATAAATATCATTAAGCAGTGTATGAGTAAATGACTACAACAACCACATAATTTTAACAGCAATTGCTTTTTGCAACATTAACACAAACAATGAATTTTATTAGCGCTGGGTGTTTTGCGATAATGCTAGTCAGTCTCGGAATGCTTTTGATACTTAATATATAACAAACGGCGGTTATGGAAACAGTTGTTTACACAAAACCGTTTTCTTTATGCAGGAATACTATCAATACAGCTAGTATAACGATAAGTCGTAAACATTTAATCACAGGAATTTTTCCTGAAATGGTTCAAATTTACAAAATGTTTTATTATCTTTAGTATAAGAACACATAACTAAACTTTTAAGTGCAAAGGTAAGCATTTGGGTTTAAAGTTTACGAACGCTCAAATATTTAATCGAATGACAGTGACCACAATTGTTGATTAAAATTCGTCGGTCCTTGCGAATCTGCTATAACTAGTTTTGAAATATTTGATCTTCAGAGCTCACCTAGAAGAAATTAAAATTGAGCAATATGAACTTATTTGCTTAGGGAAAACATTTACGAAGTTAAGGTGGTGTTTGTGCCGAACTTACATTTATCATTGATAAATGAGTTCATTTTGTCGCTCTGCCGACTGTCACACATTTTTCTGATAAAATCAGGATTGTTTGTCCGATCGATAATCAAGAAACTCTCACTATTTGGCAGCAAGACCTTACCTTACTTTTGTGCAGGCAACACATAATTTACTATTTTTGACGCCGACAAATGTACAACAATACGTGTATATCACATGCTTCGGCTGTTCTGAACAAACTGTGTTATCTTATACCCGGAACCGATATTTTGGTGTCGTGCAAAGTGTGATTGAAAGCCCTGACCCTTCCTTCATCGTTCAACTTATAAATGCATATGTAAAGACCCATCAGGATTATGCGATGTAGGCTACGCAACGCTTACTAAAACGCATTACAGTTGACGTTGTGAGTCTACAGCGAATGGTAACGGAATAATTTTAATGAGTTTTTCTCTGTAATTGAAGCAGCAACTAAGATACAAATAAGTGGGGAGAGCAGCTGATCGCCTACGGAAGGTTAACATGACCCTGAAGCATCAGGATTAAAATAAGTCATAGCAACGTATGCCGTCACCTCTAAAATTTAGCCTCTACATAAACATATAACGTCACCAGCTGAAACTTGCCACCCAAAGTAGCTTGCTTTATTGAGGCCGAACATTTACGCACCATGTTTATCAGCCGTGTAACACTTCTGCATTTTGATACTACTGCGACTACGTTTCCCATTATTAAGCAGCCGTACGACGACGCATTTTACATCTGCGGGACTTGATATGAACCCCACTAAAACAGTGCAAACATTGCGAACGCACTGAGGAAGCGTTTGTTGCGCATGGTAGTTCCCAGGAAATAAAAGTTGAGGGACTTGAATGTGTCTAATTTTCTTATGATGACCTGTTAACTAATACTTGGTTTAACTAGGTGTTCAACTTTGTATACTTCATATCATGTAACTGACATACACCGCCTTATAGAAATCGTTAATTCTTAGCAGATCAGCGCTTTGAAATTTGATATGGAAAAGCCGACACTTTTTGAAGGTTCAAAGATTTATGGCCACGTCAGTTGTATACAGATCAACCAAGTATTCAGACCGGTATTGTGGAGGGGCCGCTTCCAAGAGTGCCTCGGGGAAGCTCTTCGGAGCTAGCTGAGAGCGATCGAGAAGGACGGCTAGCGACGAGCCTTTGCCCGGAACTACGGAGCGGGAATATGTGGACAGCGCAATAATTCAGAAAATACGCCGCTAGCGCAGCCCACAGGACCGAGGCCGAGCCGATTGACACAGCCCAGAACAAGCAAGTCGTGAGCTCTCGAACGACTCCTGGCCGATCCAAATCGGGTACAGAGAAGTGGAGATCCAGGCGAAATCAGGAAGGCGGGTCTTCCAAGTCACAGCTCCCGAGGCGAAAGTACTGGCTCGTCTCTAACATCCGTACCTGTGTTAGGTTGTGGGACGGAAATCTAGTCAATATTCGGTGGCGCGCGCGAGACCCTCATGTGGTCATTTTCGGTGGGCAATAAACGTCCACCTCCCCTGTCGTGTCGTTTTCGCTACATTATGAAAAGTGGCACCGCTTATAAACGTCCGTGAATGTTCACAAAATTTGCAAGTAGATAACACTTTTTAATTTTAATCACTCAGTCAATTTTGACTAAGCAACTTATGCACCGACACATTAAACTTTAGTGTTAAGCTTTAGTGTTGGTATGACAAATCCCAATCTGTTGAAAACGACCAACGACAAGTGGGCGTTGATTCAGTTTCTACAAGAATCATGTACGGATCAGTATTTGTAAATGTAAACTATGTTGTATCGTATTCTCTGCGCATCAGCTTTACTGACAAAACGTGCACCTACCTTAGACATTCCCGTGTAGTCGCAAGTAAGATAACGTATTTTATAAACAGGAAATATAATGAAGCTCACAAAGTTATCGTCCCCATCACTTTTCAATTCCATGTATTTTAACCGTACTGTAGAGAAAAATAAGTAGGTTGATTATTACAGCAAATGTCAAGGCAGATTGCTCTCCTCGTGTCTGAAACCTCTAGATGACTCGTTTGTCCGATTGGGTCGCGTAATTAGTTTGTACCTACCAGGTGCCTAAGGATCCGAACCCATGAACACCGGCGAATTCAAACGCCCACCAGCAGTTAATACCACTTAGCTATAAGAAAAGCGGAACATCGTAATGATTTTCAGCCCTCCAGGGATCAATGGAACAATGGCATTTTATACAGATAAAAAAGCCACAGCTTAACGGGTTTCGTAGGACTTTCTGGTAAAACGTTAAAATATAGCAAATATTTGTCAGCAAAGTTTGGTCCACACTGGAAGACTCACCACGTTATGCGCAGTATAAAATACAAATCTATTGTAAATCTGCATGGGATAAATCCAAATGATACCTTAAGTAACAATGTGCTACATCCTGATGAACACTAACAAGTGGGATGTGGAACGCATTCGGGGAGTCGACCGGCAGTGAAATCTCTTGCGGACCCACGTGACTTGGGCATCGCAGTTAGTCGTGTGACGCAGTGCAGCGAAATGAGTGTAAGGTCAACTCGGCCTTGGAACTCCATCAGTCTCGGAGCACAGGCAATAGATCCCGGTAGGGCATTTCAAAATTAACAAAGGCGCATGGAAAATAAATTTACATGTCATCCCAGATGCATGTATTGTGCTGCCAGCTTGAAATGATGTCTTCTCAAATTACTATTGTGACTGACTTTTAGCAAACGGAGGTACGTAAAGTTAGGATATTTTAGCTGTTGGTACTACAAAATTAGGATGGAACACGCCCAGTCATTTCTTGTCAATGCAAATCATCAAAGTTGTATACTCGGTGTCTGACCTCAATAGCCAGAGTTACAGCTAGCATCAGACTTGACGACGTAACATTTGGAAAATGCTAACGCATACATTTCCATATAAGAATTGCGGAAAGTTTGAATGAGGTAAATAACTGCAACTTTCATCGCGGTAGTTTACACCAACTACATCCACATTATGCCTTTATCTAAAGCTGTTAACTCGGCCTACATGCGCATAAGTAGCGATTTGCAGCGAATGAGTTACTAAACTTGAGTCATAAGTGGCCACATTGCTTTCGTTCTGCAAGTTGCTTAGATCGAGGATAACGCTGTCAGTTTGCCGCAATAGATTTTAGAAAGGCAGCACTAATGAACACTTCAAACAACAATAATTAGTATAGTATTCCTCGCAGTAAAAGATTGCTCACTGAGGTGAAAATAAATTAATACCAGGCTAAGGCGTACACAATGTTGACCACAACCATGCATGCATAAATAAAGCGCTAAAGGTGGCCCACAACATTCATCCTTCCCAAAAGGTTCAGATAGAGTAAGCTAGTTCATAGCAGGGATCAGAATTTGATCACCGTCGCCAGTGTTACGACTTGGTCCATACCGATTCACGACTCTCAGTAGAACGCACTATTCCGCCCGTAACGCACGACGGTAGAACATGCAATCTTCAGCAGTACACATAATGCATTACTTCTCGCCACAAACACAATGGTTCGCATAAGTGCAGACAGTCTAATCAATGATTAGCTTGGCGTTAACGATTACAAAATAACTCTGGGGCATGCAGCCAATAGGAACGCAGTTTAATCGAGGACTAGAGTTGGACTGACACGATGCGCAATTGACATATTTTACTATAGGTCTACGTATTTGTGTTAGATGTATATATGTATAAATATGTAAATACATATTTATATATCGCATAAATATGTTGAGTACTGATGACAGTATTTCATTTATGCTGCTTAAGACTGGACGCTTTTAGGCTCATTGTGAACTCTTGTATTTAAATATTTCATAGCCTGTTGAAGGCATTCGTTACCAATTTCGGGTTACGCGACTACTTTGGTTTTTGTTCCAGAAAGAGGAATTGTGGCACCAGCAAGAAAACTAAGCAGTAGTTGCGGGTAATGGTCGTTTGACGATATTCCCCACGACAGAGGAATTTGGACCCGTTGACTTCATGTAACTGTCACTTAAAGTGGAGCCTACAACAAATATGTCATGCGTATGAGCTACGTTGGTGCCACCTAGGTCCATCAGAGATGGTCGGTTAACTATTTTGAATGGACTGGGCACATTTGCGTGAGTTTATAGCGTAACCTTATCAACGGGATCGAGCAGTGTTGCTGTGAAATTCTTTTCAATCTTGGTACGCATTTCTAAGCAACACACTGAAATGAACCGTGACCAGAATATGACAACTTTTTTCCTCTTTACTTGTAGTAGAATCCTGTCGCCAACTTGTTTCTATTTTGTTTGTAGAGTAGATTCCGCTACCTTTCGACAGTGCGCTAAACAAAGAGAATCAGGGAACTGCTCCTCTGAATAATACACGTTCTCGCACCGTAGATATCTTCCGATAATTTAAGCAACTTGAAAATTCCCATTTAGAGTCAAAAGAACACGAGACCATAGGTGAACAATCGTTTTCGATGATTCTCTTCAGACCAGTACAATCATATTTTAGAGTAAAATAATGAACTGAAATCGACTCACTGGGTCAAGTTACATAGTTAGTTAACAGATCAGTGAGGGAGGCTAAAAGTTGATCATTGACTTGACTGGTCGATTGCATGTTATCGAGCTTGGTTGGTGGCAATCGACCTCAGTATCGTTCGTTCTAGCTGGCCAGGGAAGCTGTAAAGCATGAAGCAACTTATTTTGCGAGCATAATGAAGGTTGCAACAACCGAATGCAAATCGATTCAGCTGACGCGAGCGCACGGAGGCGTAAACCTCTTGATTGATGATGGGGGACCCTGTAAATTATCCTGAAGGCACGCTTTAGATCGACTTGGTGCCCCGTGTCGACAATGTGGGCCAAAACGGCGCTGCTAATGGCCCCAGTTCCTCCTTGACGCAACCAGCGCGGGCAGTGCTCCTTCACGCGTTAACCGCGTTGACCCAGTGAGTCGATTTCAGTTCATTATTTTAATCTTAAATATGATTGTACTGGTCTGAAGAGAATCATCGAAAACAATTGTTCACCTATGGTCTCGTGTTCTTCCGATAATTGTCATACTCTGCAGCGAGAAATTAACTTTTGCATTGCAGTGTGAAACTATGGGTAGATGACAGAGGATATCGCGTGGGTTAGTAACTTGGCGATCTTTCACTTTGGCCAAGTTATTGCAAAGACCTTGAGCACCTGAATGAGGACTGGATGTTGTCTCAATCTGTAAGTACCTACGGTAGGCTAAATGAATATGTAGTGGACGAATGCCGGCAAAGTTGACGTCGGTCGGTATTTTTGTTGGGATACAGACAACCCGAGGATAGCTTGAATTGTCCAACCTCTGTCGCATTCTTCGTCCGGACCTACCTTATAATTGCTTGAACAATCGATCAATAAAGCCCCTGTGAAATCGTAGGTATATTTTCTGCATCACATTAGCTTATATCTGTCCTTTTTAATTCCGCTGCGGTTTATAAACAAAATGCAAATGGAAGGCTTTGCCAGTGTATCTGCCAAAGTTGCTGTTTGTGCTGAAAGAATCATGAGCTTTAGGATTATTGGGCCGCATCATAGATAATTTCCCGAGAGGCGTAGGCAGTTAAGCCATCACGAGACGACTTTGCCTAGGAAATGCGATTATCAAATGTACCGCTGCTGTTCCAAATCGTTATTTCTTTACTCATGACAATAGTGAGCAGAAACTCTGACACGTCAGTAATAATGGTTGTGTTCGGACGATTCGGTTTTCTTTTTTCTTTGGGATCTTTCTTTTTGACTTGCGAGTGCTCTAAGGTGGCCAAGATGGACGTCTAATTTGTAGGATCCGGGTTTTAGAGCACTTGCAGACATATATGCCACAGCAATGACTGATTCTGCTTTAAATCTAATAATAACTCGTACGCCAAATTTTGCTGAGATGGTAGAAGACTGGCTATACTAGTTCTGCAGGTTTGAATTTCACGGTAATGAAATACAGATGTGCTCTCTTAATTTTGATTGTCAGGCAATGTTCTGCACAATGTGATGACCTTAGCTGCAGGGACAATTAAACACAAATCATTCAAAGCGTTATTGATATTTGCGAGTTCTGTAGAGTTCCAAGTTTCATTGATGTTGTTCCTGGCTTTCTACTGAGTGATGGAGTCTTCTGTTTGCCACTAGGTTTGCGAAAATTATATTGGCATAACTGTGACATTAAGAGTGGCATCACAAGTAAAACTTACACAGTCGGCTGCAAAAGGACAGAAATCCCAAAGCCTTAGACTCAAACAATGAAGCTTGGTTTGCGGATGCCGTAAATGGTGTTTGGTTGCCTTAGATTCGCTAATGATGCAAGTTGTTTGGGCTAGCATCATTTGATAAACCACATCTTTCAGATGGTGTTTGATCTTCTTTTTCATGAGCAACGCTTGAGTAATAGCGTCGTATACCCTTTCCATTGACGTACTTCTTATTTTGTAGGAGACAACCGCAATCCAGACTTTGCGGGTTGTGGTTCGGCCTAATTCGTTGGAGCTTAATTGACGCATAAAACGTCTCGGTCAAGCCAATAAAGTAATCCCAGGCCTTAACTATGATATGATTCAAATATAAATAAAAGTACAATATGGCATAACTACACACTATCCGTTTAGTCCTAAAACGATCCGGACTGGTTAGGCACAGAAACAAGGCAAATCATCTTAACTGTCGCCATACCACAGGATCACAAAACACAGAGTCCGCAAGTGGATTCCCACAGTACTTTTATTTGGCCCAAATTTCTACGCGATTTGCGTGCTTTACAAAAGCATAAGGTTTTGTAGTTAATGTGTCTCGGTGCAGCGAAAAGACTAACACGTGTGACGATCCATGTAACCAGGGAATGGCTCAAGTCTGCATTTTGTGTGACGCTTGGGCATGTCACGAATTATGAGATAGTCGAAATAACAGCGGGATTAGAATAAAACCATGTAGTCCTGTCTGAGAAAAATGAATGGGAAGTTATTCCGTAGGAGCTGGTGTCAGATAAGGTTACCGGGTGCAAACTCGATAACTACATTTGAAGACGCCATTAAAACACAGAACATTGCACATTTAATGGCAATGAGTTAGACAAATAAGTGGTATCCTGACTATCGGCAGATGGTGCAATTGGTAAGCTTTAGCTGGCCTATGACCTTGATATCCGGCCAGCCGTTTTAATGGTAATTTTGCTGCTTACATCTGAGTGAAGCAGCCTGTGCAAATTGATTTACTTATAGGCAACTACACTATGCTAGCGTAAACTCGCTTCTAGTAAAGTAACCTTTGTTTTTATTATCTATTGAAGTTCTACGGCTAACCGGTCGTACTTTTGGAATAAGCTAAGTATACACTTGAGTGATAGGGTGGCCGAACACGACGTACATATACAAAGGACGTCCTAAGAACTCAAATTTCGTTTCAGTAACTTTGCTCACCATGAATGATACCAGATGAAACAAAGTGAGAATACCTTTTACTGGCCCACAAGCACCCTTCGCAGCGAGTCTTATGTTATTCTCATCAGCCTGTTTTCTGTTGCTCAGCGTGACGTTGTTGCCTGACTCAGTGAGCTGGTTGATGTTACGTGCCTTTCCAAATTTGGTCGAATGCGCACACTGTGGGATTAATAAATATTAACCCGAGACGTCTGCATAATCCAGCTCAGATAACAGATGGCAAATGAAGTCGGACGTGGTAGACTGTATTTAACTGGGGAGAAGACGAATGTCGAACCGGATGTACGCCAAAATGGTCGTAGTGTAAAAAAGGTTAAAACAAGGGAGACAAATATAATTTTCGCCAGCAATGAAATCGTCCCAAATAAATAGTGATTATACTTAGGGGCGCTGTAGTGTCCCGATCTTGAGAAAGCTGAAAAAGTTAGTCTTCAGTTTCGAAACCGAAGGGCCAATCAAAGTTCGTGTAGCAAAAGCAGGCCACCCAAAGTAAGTTTCGAGTCAAATGGGAGTTCACCAGAAACGGCAGTCTTCTGTGCCCTTTTGTATTTATTTTGCATTAAGTTAGGGCAGGGTAAATTTCGACCAGTCGTTAAAGCAAGGTAGTCCGATTTCAAAAGTAGACGTCTGGCCTAGAACAAAGGCTGCCAGGAACGCAACCTCTGAAGCCGTCAATCGATGAACTTGACAATGGACTATCCCTCCACCGCACCCGGTATCACGCCATTATATCCCTCGTCCTGTGAAGAATGTTGATGCGTCTGCAGCCGAATCCCCGTGGATAGCGTATTCCTTAAAATAATATCTCGTATTCGGGCCAGTCGATCGAAAGATAGGCTTGGATCATGAAGTGACAAAAACGAAAAGGGCAAGCAGAGCACGCCAAAGAGCACAAAAGAAGGGCTTGCTTGCAAAATGGTATATATATCTTGCTTTTTAAGTTACTATAATATTTTCGTTAGATTTTTGATAAATATTTGCAGAAGTTGCAGAGCTAATTACAACACACATTGTAAGAACAGCGAACGGGCTTACGAATCACCCGACAGTCTTGGTTCAGAAGATATCGGGACGGCTTATACTTGTAGATAAGTGTCGTAGTCTAGTTCGATAGCAATCACATGCTAATAAACCGTTTACTTGTAATGACGCATGAAGGATTGCCAGGAGAGGTAGGCGATTAGGTTTACTCCAGAAAGGCTGGTTTGGGACAGTCGGTGGTGACGATTTCGCGTCAGTCACCGCCGTCGGTCTTAAATGTCTTGCTTGATCGGTCTATTACATTGAAGGGTTTGAGGTACGACGATTGTATAAGCTATCGAACATTGTCTGTGTGAAGCAGTACGTGTGAGCAAGAAAACAGTTTGGCAGACACTGGGATTAAGGTTTTATGCAATCATTAAGCAAGTAGGCACAACGCATGTCTCCGGTAATCCAACCGATCGATGTAATTTCTGGAAGTAAAAAGGAAGTGCACGGCTCTGGTGCTACTAGTTGTTTGGGCAACCGCAGCACGCAGTCCTAGACACCATGCGCTGATTTTGAGTGGATCTCGGTCTTAACTGTTTTCCTAGCGACTAGGAGGCAAAACTAAAGATATTTGCACTAGTAAGGTTCTATATATGCTCAAAGCGCTGCCTTCAGTTAGCAGCTGGATGGTACGTCATGGTCTGAATGTGGAGACAGTCGAAATCCTTAAGCAACGCTGCAAAAATGGACAAAAATATGACCCTCGATTTGTGGTAACGATGACAAGGAGCCTCATAAAGTTACGCAGTAATCTATAAGTGCCTCTACTACTGTTAATAAAAGGCAGTTCGGAATCGTACATACAGCTCGTCACCTGGCGAAGCAATGGAGGTAAGTTAGTAGGTATTTCGATCCTTCCATGAGCTCGACGAGCACGTGATGAAAACACGCGCCACGTCAAGGTAACGTGCCTAATGGGCCGTTCGTGTGCTCTTGCATCTACGCACATTGAAGAGAAGGCGCGCGGCAGTCAAAGTACGAACGTCGCAACTGATTTGGAGAAAGGAGCAAGGGTTTAGGACGGATATAAAAGCGAATGCTTGACATGACTTGTAAGATGGTAAGGGTACAAATCAAAATAAAACAACGTGTTATTAAAGAACGAGTTCAAAACCTAACTCCACAACGAGTTTGGAGCACCACAGGTTATAGTACGTAGTGTCGGCGTGTCAGAGTACGGCCAAGGCATTTTTTGAAAAGGGATAAGGTAGGAGCATAAATTACATATTTCAGGAGTGAACTCCAAAATGTGACACTCGGAAGAAGAATGAGTTTTGTCGACATTCTATTCGACTGTATTACGTGACCAGCTTAAAATGATGACCCCTTAGATACTTGTTTTGACTAAGCTTCATACGAGCATGGCATGTGTGGTTACGGGTTTCTCAGGATCTGATACACAGACGGCCTTAGACGCCGCTTACGTTCGCTGTATATTTTTACCGTTTTCAGCCTGCGTGGGTAGGGAAGACAGGAAAAACTAACTTTGATTTCCTTCTGAATTGTGCAGTTTTGAGCCTGGTGATGTGGTGCTTCTGGCTGTGTTACAACGCTTTTATAGCATATTTCATGTGCGGCTTCAAGTACGCGTCAAGCATTTTTAGAACCTTGAAGCGGCAAAGTTCCCGAACGCTCTACGAAGAAGACAAAATTGTTGGTTTGCTTTACTTTTTACCTATTCAATCCGTCTCGAACACACAAATTCCTATTGCATGATCACGCCAGGATCATATTCATTAAAAGCTCTCTCTCTCTTAGTAGAAAGTACTTTGACGGCGTATTCTCATAAGTTTGCACTTTGTGGTGTTAAACTGCAGCTTGTGTTCGATAGACAATGTGTACGGTTTGTCCAAGTCATCATGTAGTGCTGTGTGATCATCTACTGAAAGGCTTGCACGCCATATCTTCAGATCATCTGCAACTAGTAGACAGCTTGAAGAGAGAAAAGTTGAAATATCATTTATGAAAAACAGAAACAGGCGTGGCCCGTGTACCAAGCCCAGATTTACGCCGCACTGAACCTCCACTGATTCCGATAGAAGGTGGCGGTGAAAGAGAAAGTCAACTATCCGTCCTACAATGGGATCGCTGATACCATAAATCCGAACTTTGTGCATTAGAATGGGAAGGTCCAGGCGGTCGAATGCATTAGAGAATCCCAGGGAGGCTGCATCCTCCCTACATCGGCGTCCATACATTCCGTCCAACTTGCACGAGCTACCAACAGCTTAGTGTTGCAGGACCGATTTTAGCAAACTTCGTGCTGCTCCGGAAATGGAACTGGATGACGGCCTCAGCTACAATGGATTACATGAGCAGGAAGTTCACCGGATAAAGTGCAATCGGACGATAATTGCTAGGACGGTACGGCTACCACTTTTGTAGATTGGAGTGATGATCACGTAATTCCTTTTTCTGGGGACGTTCACCACTTAAGACATCGCTAAAAGAGCGTTACTAAGGGTACATTTAAACTCATGGGGGCAACTTCCATTGTCTTTGAGTGAATTTGGTCCCTCCCCAGGGAGCTGTATTCACGCAAGGACAATAGGAGCTGCGGTTAGGAAAGATTTGTGGTTAAGGTCTGATGGCGGCATGAGCCGCATAGGCATGATGTAGGATGGTTGCACACTGAAAGGTACAGCCAAATTGTTGTCCAATAATGTTGGCCCGTTCCTGTGCCGTTTGTGCTAACCCGCATTCTTTGTGCAGAGCTGGAATACAATGCTTAACGCGGCGAGGTTTTTTATGTATCTCTAAAGCAGCTTTGAGTTAGAGCAAAATGTTACCACAAGGTCTTGTTGGTTCTTTTTTTCCCGACGTGTTTGACACAGTGGATCCTTTGTGTTGCTTAGACGCTCCAAATATTCTCTCGGAAGGGCAATTTGGTAGAGCCATGCCCAGTCTCTCAGTGTCATGAATTACTTCGTCCTGCTCCTTGGGAACGACTTCATCTTTTGTGATCGGTGGATTTTGGTTTTATATGCGCTTTAAAATAGCATGTTGAATCTATTGACACATTCCCCCCCGGCAACTTTAGGCGACTATTCAGTTGGAAAAGACCAGCTGGAGCGCTAAGAGTTCGGACAAGTTATCATATTTGCTTACAACGTATGCTTCCTCATTACTTTATTTCTGATACTGTGTATAGCACAAGTATTGTAGCAGTCATGCCGCGTGATCGCTGAGGCCAGAATGCGTGCACTTCGTTACTACCTCGAGCAGGATTTCTTCGTTGGTAAAAAGGAGGTCTAAGATGGTCAGTTTGTTTCTGGTCATAAAACGCGTTGGTGAAGTGACGTGGTTGTACAGCGGTGAAGTAGCGATTAGTTCTTGTCGATCTGACTTGGATTGTTTACCCAGCGTGGTCGGGGTCGGAGCAGATAAAAGTCCCTTATCAGGAGACCGCGGCTGTAAGACGGTACCAGTTGATTCTTCATAGCGGACTATAAGGCCTGATCCATTCCTAAGGTGGCGCCATAAAGATCGTGCGCTTATAAGTTTAACCGATGAACGAACGCCTGGGTGAGACAAGCAGTGCAGCGAGTCGAACACCGTCTGTCAAAACGCACGAGGGTCGAATGGGCGCAGGGTGCACAGGGATAGATTACGAAATATACTTTCGTCCGATGATGTCAGCGGAACGGATCGTATACTTCGTGAGCGGGACCGAGTATTATACTAATATCAGGGTTACAGATTTGTGTTACAGCCACGGTTGCTAGGTAGATAACAGTACTAGCGTCAGCGGCGATCGCTGAAATCATGGTCAGTGCGTCTGCGACTGTGGCGTGCACACCTGGGATGTAGTCTAGATGGCACAACTCACTGGAAGAATAAAGGTCGGTAATCTAGCTGAACACGTAGATCTCGGTTCTGTGGTGCGTAAAGACAATAAAATGCAGTCCTCTAAGAAATGCCGGAAAAGACGGCTAGCCAGAAGAATGGCTAATACTTCCCTACTGAACGTGCTCTAACGTTAGTTGTATTGTTGCTGGTGTTTAGTGAAACGTGACAACAGTTGTTGCTGTAAGTCGGCAACAACTGTCAAGTCAGAAACGTCGATACTTAGCGACACGCGGGCTGTTGGGTTGTGCTGCCCTACAGATGTAATGTTGACGATAGCTACATTTAAATATATAGAAACAGTGCGTGCTGCATCAGAAATATGGGATATTTAAGCTTTCCTCGTGATAGGTCCATCCGGGGGTGTTTAGGCGACGCACATTTGGGTACGAATCAGCGAGAAACGTTGACGGGCCTGTCAAAGTTTTGCATTTGTTTTAAAGAATGAGTTTTGCGGTCGCCGAAGACGGCAAGTATTTTGTCCTGTAGCGGCACGACGCCTGCAAAAGAGATTTGAAGGCCAAGGAAACTGAAGGCATAAACACCTAACAACCACATTGGGGCGTTGATCGTCACCTCGTATTATAATAAACGGTCAACATCGTAAGCATTAGATCAAGTGCTCTTCGCGTAAGCAGCTAGCGATTAGGACACTGTCAAGAAATAATTATGCAAAGTCTAAACTACAACAAACTTTGTCGAGGAAAATTTGTAACATTTGTGCAAAATTCTGCAGACCAAATGGTTTGCACAAGAGCTCGGATAAACCGGATGGAGCAGCCACGGCAATTCTGGCAATGTTCACTTATGCTGCCCGAATGCAGTTCTATGCGGGTACCAAGCCCATTTTCCTAACAAACATTTTACTTTCCAGACTAGTGGTCGGGTTAATGAGCTGTGGCATTTGATATTAATCGTGTTTGTTATCTGTATTCATTGTCCGATATTCGGAACAATGACGCCAATCCACCGTGTACTTACTTTGCTCCAGCTGATGAGTTGATGCCCGTGAGCTCTTAGTTACTCTGATGATACCGATTTGAAGCATTTGGTCAAATTTAACTCCTGACTCACGATGTTTGCCTGAAGCTTGTCGTCTCAGTCTGTCACTCGTTATGGGGCCGCGCGTAACAATGTGCTGAACCAACTTTGTCAACACCTTCGGAACCTGTACAATAAGAAAACTCGCATAATCTGAAGTTACGTCGGCGATCCGAAAAACGGATGTGATTAGTGCAAAGTTCAGAATAATGCCTCAAACAGCTTGTTTAATACGGTCGTCTAAAAATCTAAGGCGACCAGTGTAAACAACTAATCCACAGTGGCGAAAGTCGTCAAACTGAAATTTGCGAAAGGTATCGACGCAACTATGAAAGCCCAACGAAAATCTTGGTGGAGATTGTGGTTCTTTTTTATCATCCCCTTACTGAATGAAGCTATCGGGGTTCAGTTGCTCGCACGTAGGTTGTATGTGGGCTTAATTGTTCGCAGAGCTTTGCAATTGGTATAGAAAAGTTTTATCCTTACTTACTTTTCGATGAGGAAATTAATGAAAGAATGCCTATTCTTAACCTAAAGTGGATGATCTGTTTGGTCATTGGTGGATGCGCTGGTAATGCTTATATGTGATCTTTTTCCTTTCCCTAGGACGGCTGAGTATCTAATGCAGGGAGTCGACAATGTCTAGCTTTTCCGTCATATTGAAGCTTATACTAATACAATTCTTTGACTGGTTTGGTAAAAGCGAACTGAGAACGCACCTAGAAAATAACTTGCTTTGCGTTGAAAAACCTACTACAGACGAGGTACAATGAATAGTAGCGAAAAAAGGGTAAGTGTCTGTATGTGGCGTACCTTGTTTTATAGCCTTCACGGTTGCCAGTTTAAGGCAAATCAGCGCAATTTCCTCCTATTTAGGGTCAGTTCGACTTGGCAAATCGGAGTAACCGTGAAACCCAACATTTAATGTTGCGAATTCTTTCCAGACTACCAATTATGTGCAGCGTAATTAGTTCTAAAGCAGCGTCTGCATTGGTAGTTGTTCGTTCAGCGGCTTATCTAGAAATATGAATAGGATTACAGAAAATGGCTCTGGGAGGAGTGCAATTTTCTGTTCCTCTACCCCTTTTTCGCTCAACAATAAGGGGTGAGCAACGCGCAGTATTTTGCAGAGTAACTTCAAGGGCTTGCGATTTCCCAGGTTGAGACCATTGGACGGTTTAAATCGAGCCCTGGCGTTTAGCTGTAATTCGTTTATAAAGGTGCTTTTATATGTTTTATAATTTGTCTCCTTCGATGAGCAAAGTTGAATGTTTTGAAACGGCGTCAATACCGATGAAGGAAGGCATGGGACAATATGGTTGTACCTTGATCGGCCTGTCTAAATGCCTTATTTTAGCGCTTGATCTCGAATATAGGAAGATATATATATATATATATATATATGTGGACTGTGTTCCATGAAACTTGAAATAGCCAAAGCAAGAAATTCTACCATATGAAACGGTTTTCAATTTTAAGACGTTCTTTGAGAGCAAAGATGGATAAAATTTCGATGAGACTGTTAAATTCAGGCAAGGAACAAAAATATTGCACGTAGTTAGCAAATTAGAATGGAGACAAGGAAATTTTACAATAGGGTGTGCCAGTCGAGCTCAAAAATTTGTAGGATTAGAAAATAGTAGTCCGAGACTGTGCGCATAATTCTGCATGGATGTCAGAATACAAGTGTACTCGGACACAGCAGGCTATATTCGACTGGAGAGCAGACGAGTTTCGAGCTGGATGCAGGTCAAGTTGACCGTAGTATAAGAGGATAAAACAATTAAGACTAATTTACATCTGGTCATCAATGGCATTTCGCATAAATATAGTGATTCTCATTAATATGTTACAGCGCACCAGTTATACGAATGATGTGGTTATCAAGGTCAAACGAATGCGGAATTGCAGGGCTGCGAGTGACCTGGACTTTATGATGGGTTAATCCCTGGTACTGGTTGCCAAGTTCATAACGATGAAAGAATCGGCTTGGGTTATCAAGCATTGCGAAATGGAAGACAAAAGAACAGCAACAAACCAGGTAATATGGAATACCCACTATTAATGTTATGGGAGAAGAACGAATGCGGATGCATTGATCGCCCCTAAAATTGATCAATTGAACGAGCCGATCTAATCCACATCGGGTTGGAAAATAGCGTCTTACAGTCTTGAATATCCGTAGTTAATCAATTACCAGCGCAAGCCTAAGTCAATTAGTAAACGATATGAATACTCCGAAAACTACATATGTATCTCCTATTTAATGAATAACTTGAGTGGAGCAAAGGAAAGTGTAAGGCTGTGTAGTATATTCGTGAGGGATGCCTTGGAAAATGACAACGACATCTAATCAGCGGGACAGTATGCGTCTTCTGATTAAACATTTAGAGAATTACTGCAGTAATTTTATAATCACAGCGGAAGCATGAGCAGCCGTTAATAGCTAATTCTTATACGACTAAGCCAGTAATAAACCATGCTACATCAAGGCTTAATGCATTTTGTTACCAAAGGTTACGAAACGATAAAGCTTAGCCACTTGTTTCAGCCTACTGCGCAAGTTAGTGCACGCTCCATGCAGGACGCTAAAAGTGCATACAAAGGCACTAATCTGCTTACCAATATTAGCTGAGGAAGACGAGTAACAACCTAAGTATTGAAGCTAAACCTACAGTCCAACCTGTTATGTCACCTGACTGTGGCGACAGGGCAAAAAATTCCCAACGTTTACTGCCGTGAGTAATTTCCTTATGCACGAAGTTATATATGGCGACCGCCTGTTCAAGACGAGCACGTTTTGTAGATGTCTTGAGTGGTCCCCTCAGACTGATTAAACTCTATTTGTTTCTTCTCCGTCCGCTCGCAGCTTTGATTTATTAATCGCAGACTTACCTTTCGGTCTGTACTGCGGGCGTTGTCACAACGCACATGTATATTTGATTGCAGTACACTTAAGCGGAATATTTTCAGCAGCTGGTCGGCTGCTTCAATGTCCAAATTTGGAAGCCTAACTTAGCTAGATTTTCCGGGCGAGCGGTTCGAATCACTGCAGCCCGCCCTCAACAAGGACAAGGCGTCGCTGAATCAGAATGCTACATTTGGACATCATGTGCATAGAGCAACCGAGAGTTAGAATCAGAGGATGCAGGCGCATGAAATTCCATGTAGCTCCAGCGTCCCAGTTAGCCGGACATCTTCCTCGACTTCGTAGCTCCTTATATTTTCCACTAGTCGGCTCTTATTGGATTTTCGCACACCGAAATCTTAGTATCCTTCGAAGGAACCACAGGTTGAAGCATAGCGTCTTCCAGCACCGCTACTTTGCTAAGGGAAAAATTTGTTAAAGTACAAGTTATCAGTTCGT
This sequence comes from Dicrocoelium dendriticum, assembly GCA_944474145.2. Classification (NCBI taxonomy): domain Eukaryota; kingdom Metazoa; phylum Platyhelminthes; class Trematoda; order Plagiorchiida; family Dicrocoeliidae; genus Dicrocoelium; species Dicrocoelium dendriticum. The sequence goes on along the minus strand of OX104067.1, from coordinate 20,806,525 downwards.
AAGCCTGTGGTGCAGGATCAACGGAGGTGAGTGTTTTCGAGCGTCTAATTTAACGTAATAGCTTAAGGCACTTTCGGACAAATTTGACAGGATATTCAACTAACAAATTTAAGACGCTTTTAAAAGTACGTACCAAATCGCTGAACTAATGGAAAATTGGTCAATGCAATTGCGAATGCACGGAAAATAACACTTTAGTTCCACATAGGGCATATTGAAGCGTTTGCGTAAAGACCGCATATATTAAAAGAACTACCGCACGGAGTAACGACTAGTGTCGGTTTCGGAGAACACACTCATACGTAACTTTTAACTGCCATGAGCAACGACTACTGAGAGTAACTCTTACAATATAAGGTATACTAATTTTTTACTGGATGGAACCAACTTGCCTTAAACGCCTGCACTTTGATCATAGTCGTGATCAAGTCCTTGTGCACTTCGCGTTTGTGCGTGACAACCAGTTTTCCTAACGCGATCCTATGCATCAAACATCTGTGGTCTCCAGCTGCAATGTGCATAGGGCAGAATTTGTTATGAAAGCTTGAACTTTAAGCAATCTCTCTAGAAGCTTGGGCGGCAGCAATAAAAAGAGCTTTGGGACACGTTCGAACCGAAGCTCCTCTGACCACTCTGTGCGCAAAAACAATTGAATTGAAACGGATATTGTTATAATAATTTATTGAAGGAATGATCACATTTAGCCAGTATCCACTACCACTACCTTTCGATCGCATTCATTTACTTTCCACTTTCCCCTGAATTTGCACTTGGAATTATTGCCGTCAGTAATTGTGCCAGCACTCATATAAACCAGCCGTTGTAGTTAGATATACTGCACACCGTAGTTTGGATATAAATTGTGCGCTGCGGGAGTAACCTACGCAGAGCTGCACAACCATACTCTTAGTCAAAAATGAAATCACAATCTGTGATCTACACAACGAGATGTCATACAGCGTTTTAAACCTTGAATTAAAGAAGCCGTCAAAAATTGCGTGGTTTTCATTGATCGCTTCCGTTCTGTACATCCCACAGGCTTTATTTGTAAAAGACATGGCTGATTAACGTGTTGTTCAGCGCCGTTTATCACACCGCGACTTTGTACGGACACTCCGCCATCAGATTCTGTTCATCTAACGTGCAGTAGACATAGAGACAGCGCTCAGCCGTCGAGTTAAGTTGCATTTAAAGATGAAGCCTCCATTAATGGATGGCTTGCAGTAACACATAAACTGAAGGGTGAATTGAATGATCGTCTTCCTGCCCTCCTGAACTCAATTCATCTTAACCTTTCTGTATCACAGGAGAGGGAACAAGAGGACAGACTGCCGTTACTAGACATGTTCATCAACAGAAAGACCGATGGCACACAGCAGCGCACTGTGTACAGAAAAGCGACCTGGGGGGAAAATACCTACATTGTTCCAGCTTCGCTTCAGTTGCATAAAAGCGCGGTATCGTAAAACAACTCTTCTGCAGAGCCAGGCGGATTTGCAGTCCGGAATCGCTCATGGCTGAATAAGAGTTTGTATACCGGACTTTGCTAGCTAATGGGTACCCGGAAAAATTCTTTCAGTTTCATAGAAGTCCCCCGAAGGATAAACTGCCAGTACATACAGCGGAGAAGAAGGGTGTTCATTTGTTCTTACCATTCAAGGGGATTACGTGGCAAATGAAGTTGGTCACAAGCTCAGGTCCGCTCTAACGCGCACATACTCTACCGCCCAACTACGAATTATCCACACTACACGAAGGATTCCTCTGCAGAGCCGTCCGAGTAGCTCGCCAATCATTTCGGCCTCTAACGTCATCTATCAGTTGCGTTAACACTTACGTAGGCAAGACTGGTCACCGGCTGGCTCAAGGGATGGCGGAACCCTTCCCATTGTGGCTAAGACTGTTGCTGTTTAACCAAGGCGGAGCGGACCAAATAATGAACCGGAACACTTCCTCGTCTATCACCAATCACCTCATGACGACTCGTCACCGGGTGAACCAAATCGATTCATTCAAGGTGTTATTGCGTAAAAGGAACACGATGTTGTTGGCAATTGGCGAGGCGCTACTGATAAGGTTGAATTGTCCGTGTTCTGTGCCCAGGAACATTTGAGGCAACCAATTATATTGCCTTTGTCCTGATTACGTCATTCTCATCAGTTTTATATGCTTATCTAAATGCTTAAAGTCATATTTTCGTAAGAGCGCTAAGCTCATTAGTTACAGTCGTTTGACGCTTTCTACAGTTCAATGACTTTGACTTATCAACCCGTATTCCAACTTATAGAATAGTCAAGTATCGCATGGACCTCCGTAAGGGTTGTAGAATGAATATGGTAATGTGTGGATGCTTTTCTTCTTCAAAACTCGTAGTGAACTCACAGTATGAGTAGGCGTGTAATCTTGGTTCTGCACCCAGTCATCTGCAATGTCGCATCGGACTCGTTAGAGCGATGTCGAATTCGTTCCAAGACACATGTACGGAACGTCTGATTAACCTTTTGTCCTAGTGGAACGTATCCTTCATGTAAAATTGCACAGCCGTCAAAAAACCGGTATTATCGTTTTGGCCAGTACAGCTCGCATACTTTTCACCTTTTGATCATTTTTTTGAACAACGCTGACCATCCGGAGAGACGTTACTCTTCAACGTTTTCTTGACCTCTATGAAAGGTGAATGCTACCAACAAAACATATTCCTCGAGAGAGTGATATATTTATGAGCTTCTGTTAAATTTTCAAATATCGTAGTGGTATACTTCGTATGTTTTATACAAAATTTGATAAAGTACCGTTGTTCGCTAATTCGACCTACCACAAACGTGGAAACTTATTATCACACGCCTAACAAAACTACTGAGGCGCGTGAATGAGAGCCGAGAAAGTTGAAACAACGTTAGACCTGCTGATAGGAACTTTATTCATGCGTCGATAGCTACTAGTGTAGTGTTGCTTTGTCTAGCAGTGATTAGGGACGTACTAGTAGCATTTTTGACCGGCCCTCTAGCATTACTAGGTGTTCCCAGATCAAATGCCTTATTAGTCCGGTCTGCTGTTGACAGTCGGTATGTTTGTCAACGATCCGCTTGCTTTCATGTGAGTGGCTTTATGTCGCTAACCACACTCGTTCTATTCTCCACCACGACGCACGGTGTATTCTCTGGCAACTCGGCATGCTTGCTTTTTGTGGTGATTGCATTGTTGCAGATTCTGCATGGTGTCAATTGCGCGTCATCTTACGGGCTTCTATTGCGGAGGTAGTCGTATCTTACTAATGAGTCCACTGAACCAGACAATGTCGATCCTGCTCACCTCATTCCCAACTCAGATGCACGTTATTTCGCCAAAGAACACTATTATTTCGCCTTGCCAAATAGCGTGCCTCTCTCCTACGGACTTAATTTCATTCACTCCTACAAGTCTTCTCAGAGGCAAGGAGAAGTTTCAAGCATACATTCATCCTGTATTACTGGGGATTGTTTTATCGTAGCACCATCTTACTACCTTGTTGTCGCAATACCATTTTGCCTAGGTGGTTTCTCAAATGATCATTCGATGTTTTTTCTGGCTTTGGTAGAGCATTAGTTTATCATAGTAGCGTTTTTGTTCGGTGGTTTAACATACGTCTCGCTGGATTTCCCACACATTTGTTGAACGGCAGCTTTTGCCTTTCAGACAGCTTGATGTAAGGATAGTTGTGGTTAGCGTCCGCCTAATTAGAGCAGTCTTTATTTCTTTAGCTGATAACGCACCCTTTGTCTTTGATTGGTTAGATAAAACACATTACAAACTTAGTGCAGATAATCCACTGGTTTCGAAAGTATTTTATATGAAAGTGGGGAGGGTGTTTGCCAGTACGCACCCCGTCCATTACTCTTGTCAATCGAACTAGCATCGTAGCTTGTATATGAAAGCTTGTGTGCTGATCTTGATCAGATATCAACCTAAAAATAGTCGTCATATAACAGAAAGTATAAGGTGGTTACCTCCATTTTTTTAAATATGAATAAGGCGATTTTCTAACAAGGACTCTGCAAAGGTTTACGGAGTACGATGTGTTTGGCATGTTAAGCAGTTTTGAACGTAATTACGTGTTCGGCTGCTTAATTGTGACCAAATATTTAGATGACAAACACTTGCCATACAACTGTCACTTCCAATTTGGCGCAATGTATAAGATCCAGCATGGAACAGTGCATTACCCTTGGTTTTAAAATACATTTCCCCGATATTGGAAGAACGGAAAACCACTCCCTGGGAAACTTCTCTTTCTACTGTGGCCATGCGTTCGCAAATTATCTCTGAAGTTGTTTTCATATTTTTTCTTTTCCTGTGCAACCTAATAGTCGCTGGAAACGCTCCCCTGCTAATTTAACCAGCCGCGTAGCGTCCGCTAATTCTGCGTCTTCCTCACTTCCGATCACACACATCAGATACTCCATCGTTTACGTATGCCCAATGCTACCTTTGATACTGAAACGTAGTTCTTCATAGAACACTTCAACCAGATTGTGCTTAAACTTAGTCATACATTCATCCATTTATTTTGTCTGAAAATGACTCTAATTTTGGCAAATGTATTCCCGTAAGTCACTTGCCTGCTCCAATCAGGAGTATTGCGCGGAGTTCTGCTGTTTCTTCTGGGAGCTGTTGCAGCTGTCATCCAGATCCATTGTTCCATAGTCTGTGCTTCAGTAAGTGCTTCTTCATCTCATTGTTTACGTTACTCCAGAAGGGATCAAGCACACGAGAAAACTGCAAACGTTGCTAAAACTTTCAAATAACCACCGGTTTTTAACTCTGTAAAGTAGAATTTCAAGGAGTTGCTAGGCGATGAATTTCTACCAACTAACAAATATTGTAATACATTTTATTTGCTCGACCTTCGCACAATTCGTCATACAGATTCGTGTCCCGTTCGTCAACAACGAGGATGAGCAGTGACAATCTTGTTTCTTCATAAATCAGTGCTTGGACATGGCTGTTTTGCGGGTATCTAGCTGAGCATCTCGCTGAGTCAGCCTCACGAATTACAGCTACTTTGCATCCTACATGTTCCCGTTGTCGGATAACTCGCTTGATGTCAACTGCAACGCTGCTGGCAAGTTGGTCAAAGGTTGCTCACCAGAAATATGCGTGGTTTGCAGTGTCAGCTTTATCTCCTCTATCGCCAAGTTGATGTAGCACATTGAGAATCAATAAATTGTATTGGCCTCGGTCGAAAATATTTTTGTTCAAAAAAGGCGTGCGTTATAGTTTACATTGATTTTTCCACCATTGCTTTCAACCAACGCGCAAGCCTTGCGCATGTCCTCCTAAATAAGTTGTACTATCCATCTAGTCATTAATTGGATCAAATTACCTTTCGAACTGGGTGGCATCGATTAAGGGCAAGAACTTCGCATAAATAACAACAAATATGCAGAAAAATTGATCAGCTGTTAAAAGCGCAAATCAAGTATACTACATATTACCGAAAATAAGCCGACTTATTAACTGCTAGCGGTAAAACTGCAATTTCGAATTTGTTCAAAGTAAGTGCATATGTTAGTCGAATGTCAGAACACAGAAACTACCTGGTTTTTTATCATTTTACTATCCACAGTAATGAAGAACTGTTCAAAAATCATCAACTTATACTCGGTAATATGCCGTAGCCAATCATGAAAACAAGATTTATGATTCATTTATGCCGGAAACCGTCTACAAAAAAGTGAATACTGGAATGGAGAATTCTGTATACCCACCTTCTTTGGTGTTTCGGATTGATTTTCCCAAAACCAAGGTTACCACCAAGAAGCGTGTGCAGAGATAATAAACCAACAGACCACATTATATCGTACGTCTTCCTTTTCTGCGTTCGCATTTCTCTTTTGGCAGTATACATCTCTATTGACCATTCTGAAGTGCATCTCTTGCTGTCGTCATACGAAATTGCCACAAACTTGTTGAATAAACTGGAGCGTTTAGGTTGCAGTCCAAAACAGAAGGTTTAAAGTCTTAAATTGCGAATTTAAAACATAAACCGAATGATATTAGCTTGTGCATTACTAATGTCTATGTACCTAGTGATCCCACGTGGTCTTGTCTTTTGGCAACATAGTAAAATTAGATCATTATTTTGCCACCAACGGTAAAATATGTTACTTTAACAGCAAGTCTAATTGTTAAAACATTTACGATGAATATAATGGCAATACACCTGTACCCAGTTGCACTTGCCTATGGTCTTCACTCCGGTCGTTCACACCCATGTGAACAGTTAAAAGACATTTTGTGATGAAGCAATGCCAACTATTGGACAGTTGTCAAGTTAATTCGCTATTTTCTCAACCGAATGCACGACCCTTGGTCTCCTAGTAGCCTAGTAAAAAGATACGTGTACTGGGATTAAAGTTAGCTCTTGCAGAGATCTACTTTGCTTTTTGGAACAGCAAGTTCACTGTATCGAATTTGCTGGCCATTCAACAGCTGCGACAATTTTTGTTGCAGCTGTTGTTGTTGTTGTTTGTGTGCGTATGGGCAAGTGTTACGACTACCGAGAAGGACTGAGCAACCGCTTGATTACGACTTGAGAACACAGGAAGCGAGGGCAACGGTACAACGTGCATTGATACAAATGCAGGGTGAAAACAGGAGGAAACACAACAGAACCAGTCAAACTAAGTGGATTGCACATTTGGTAAACTAGGACCTCGGAGGCGCAAATTGTGTGGTTATTTGTTTAACAGGCGACAGGAACAAGTGTAACCTAATCTAGAAATATAGTGTTCGGATGGGGGCACGAAATAGTTCGACACAAAACACAGGTGTTTTCTGAACCACGCCATGTTCCGTTTTGGTATACAGTTACAGAAATGCCAGGAATTCTTCTGACATTTTCCTAGTTACAATTCCTGGACATTTCGCCACTCTGTGTTCTCTTGTGATACTACACAAGGCCTGATAATTACATAGAAAACGTCAGTAGTAGATGTTAATCTTGTCTATGTTGCGCTCAACTTTAATATCTAAGAACAAAGATAATAGCAATGCAAGATTTGAATGCATGTGCGTATATTTAGGAGTTTGATAAACTAGAAAAAGATAGTGTTGTAAAACACATTTCGATCATGAAACAAAATAATTTTAGCTGAACATTTAAATAATATCGAGCAAAAATATTTGGTTTATTTCACTTACAAGAAGTGCGTTTGTACTCATTTTAACTTTATATGGCAAAAATGATAAGCATTTTGGTATTGGGATTGCTCTCATTTGCATATACTTGAGTTTTCATCTGGGTTGCTTAAAAAGATATTCAACCAGAGGAATTGTTGTGATTTCGTCTAGATTATTTGAAACCCATCAGAGTTGCAACATACGTGTTCTCATGTTTTATCATCAAAAATACCTGTTGTTCACAATGAAGTTAAAATGAAAGTTTTCTTAAGCCAACGCAAGAACCTTTAAATGTGCGAAAGCAGCTGGAATTTACAACACCCCTGGCAGAAACCAATGTAATAACAATCAACAAAAATTTATAGCAAGATCTGTTATTGCCATTCGATTAAGATGGATTTGTAAAATTTTACAACATATCGGATTGTGCGAATTCCTATGAACGAATTAATTCTATTTCATGTTTTTCTAAGTGAGCAAAAAGTAAGGGAAAACAAGTTTGCGAAGCTAAACTCAAATACAGCAAAGCTCGTTTATTTATCACAGTTTGTGTAGCAACCAAGGATTCATTTAGCTAGAAAATAATGATCTTTATCATAATGAAGTTTGTTTGGTTATATCGCAGTATATTGCATACCAAATTTACTATAAGTATCAAGGCATCCATGTTGCACATGGTTATTGAGGAAAGCCATAAATGTCGCCTCTGGTGCCAAATAAAATTCACGGTGGCCATTTGTTAATAAAGTATAAAATCAGTCTAAACAATACATTCCAGTAAGAACAACTAATTGTTTTGTGTTAAAGTTTACGTGATGATTAAGCAAGCGCGTTAAAATAGTGACTGTTTCGATAAATTCAAAAAATATATTATTGTGCGTGAATTTTAATCGTGGCTTCTACTTTCTTCAACAATATTTGTTTGAAAACGTCAGCCTACTTATGCAAGTTTGGCTTCCTATAACTGCTGAATCCGAAGTTTTGAGTGCGACAACTACAAGGTTAAGTAAAAATGTATATTTTTTAATAAATCATTCTAACATGCTGCTGTAAAATACGGCAAATTAGAAATCGTTAGCACATACATAGTGCAGATGAGAATTTCTGAGTGAATGATATGTAGACGTCCGTTCCAATTGCCCTATTTAACCTGTTATTTCTCCGTATCCTTTTACAGCAGCGATATTTACAAATCTTGTAATTTAATTTAAATGTTTGTATGCAGGTAAAACTGAATATTAGCCGGCTAAATATCGTTAATATAGTAAGCAGCGAATGTATTTATTGTATTTTATGGGTTTACTGAATTACATTTCTTGCGAAAACTACCCGAAATATACTTTCATTTGCCCAGGAACAAAATTTGCATGTGGATGACTATCAGCACAATACATCTGCTGTACAAACGAAAATGATTGAATTGCTCATGTCGCCATATGCCCGGTGGCGGAATGACACCATTTGTAAATTTTAATAACTATAAACTTATGTTACCTTTTCTACCTTTCGCTACCATAAACGGTTTGAATAAATATAACTGGAAAGAAAGGCGGTAAACCGTGTGACATATCAACGCCTGTACATAATATATTACAATGTTATTATGCTATTAATGCAAATAGGCACCACCGTCTACTTATGTTCTATGAAGATTCGAACACAAGCTTGTCCTCATTATGACTGGTTTTATTCCTTGACTACTTTTCAGTCGCTGATAGTGACATGTCCATCTTCCTCATGTTAATTTGCACGCAATGGTTGTCTGATCGTTTGCTGCAAATAACTGTCACTGACAGTATCATACTAATAAGCAGTCAGTTAACAATAGTGAAATAACCCGTATTAAAAACAAAGAATGGAATAATGAAACTAAGGTATATTGCGTATAATAAAGCCAAGGCTCGAATGGTCCCATGGGTTGGTTTTTTCACAAAATGTTACTTCGATGAAGTTACGCAAAATATCAACGCGGCCGTGGACGCCAAATTATTCATGTTAACACATAGGTAAATCCGTCTACCCAGATTTCGTGGGGTTGGTGAGCACAATGTTCGTCTGTGTCTTGTCTTTACTAAATAAATAAAAAGCAGACCACGTAATGTAAGCCGCTTAAAACATCATCGAGTAGTTTTTAATATGGATAGCTTGGGCGCGGAAATGAAAAAAGGTCGAAACAGAATTCCACGGTTATCAAACTTGAAGAAAAAACTAATTCCGCCGGCACTCAAGACGTCTGTAATAAACGGCATGTTTAAATTGATTATATATTAACTCCTTGTTCAATCTAAGGTTCAGGAAGTGGCGGCAATGCTGACCGGGTTTTTCAATATCTAGAACGCCAGCACGACGTAGCCACATAGACAGGGATATCTTCCGTTGTTATTGCAGGCTTGACAACCCTTACACATGTTTGTTGACCGTCACTGTGCTGACTTTAGTGCAATCATGCCCAGTTTTAACCGGTGGTGCTAAGCCTGGATCAGGTACACTACATGGAACCTCATATGCGCAACGAGTATTTGGAGGAAGATGGAACAATTGAACCGCCCGAAAGCACTCCGTAACAGACAAGCATGATTTTTCCACGGTTTTGGACGTATTCAAGGACTGCGCCGAACGGCCGAGGTCGTCTTGGATCAACAACCCGAAGTCTCGCTCTTGTGAGGCGGTTTTCAACATGCCGTTTCCAAGCTTATATGCGATCGTGGACTTGTAGCGAGCTTGCATGGTTTTGCGATTTTCCTTGTTAAGCGGATACGTATTTAACTTTGACCACCGAAAGCGCAATCTACTTCTGGTTGCATCAAATCTTGATATTCTTAACAGTCGACTGCCCGCCATAAATTGATGTCATTAGCAAAAAGCAGAAAAGTTGACGTGATGACACTGCCAAGGTAATAATAGCAGCAAAGTTGACCACGACCCCAACACCGACTTTTGTGGAACACCGCCGACCTCACCAATTGGATCAGAATCTGAACCTCGAGCTCGAACCTGAAGGCGTCGCTGAGAGAAAGGTTTCGGTCTGTCCAAGAGAGGGTGTCACCTACTCTATACAATTGCAGCTTTTGGAGACGTATGCGGTGATCTATGCGTTGCAATGCTTTGGCAAGATATAGGTAGATAACACCCATGTCGGCCCCATTGTGTGCTATATCAGTCTAACCGGCACGGGCAAGCAGCTTATTAGTAGTACTTAGCCGAGGCTGACGGAATCCGTGTTGCTTCGATGCTATGATATTAGTAGATCATTCAAAGCAGTCGATTACAGCCTCAGTTCTTATGGATTCCAACAACTTTGAAAGCACTGGGAGGAGAACCACTGGGCGATGGTTGGCGGGCTCTGGACGGTTACCAATTATGGAAAATTTGGGTAGTGATACCTTGCTACCAAATGTTAGGGACCAGCTGTTTGTCCAGGCATTTTTGAAAAAATCGCATTAATGGTTCAGCTATCCTCGGAGCTGCCACATGCAGGGCTTTTGGGGCAATGCTGTCAAGTCTGGAGGGACTTTGGGTGTAAAAGACAGAAGTTTCCTCAAAATAGCCGCTGAACTAAACGTGCAGTTTGTAACTAATGGCATCTGGTAGAATGGGTCATCTATGTTACGCATGCTGGTAGCACGTCGAAGAATTAAGGCTTATCGTAGCCTTGGCACGCTGGCTACATCCTCGACTGTTTGAGCATATTCATGCACTAATATTAGTGAGGAAACACCAGGTTTCATATTCCGGGGCTGTTCACATGTCTGTAGGGAAGCCTTTTGTTGATACAGAATTTCCCGTTAGACTGTGCTGGTGAACTAATTTGTCCTCAAGCACAAGTCGGGTACAACGATTAGATGTACAAAGTATTTACTCCCGTTGTCTGGCCTAGGGTTCGCTCTGTACACATGCCGCGCGGCGGCTCTAACCGTCACGTGTTTCCGGGTTATGCTTCGAATGAATGAATGTGCTCTAGCAGAACGAAGGGGCTTGTTGACCGATGCAACTGTAATCAGTTCACCGAACTTGCTAGTAAAATCCAATAAAGCACTGCTAATGGAAGAGTCACCTGAAAAATCCTAGCCGGCATCTCCCACAAGTTATGGCAATATGACGTAGTGAGTGATTGTTCGAAATCCGTTTGAACACCCAAGGTGCACATAATTCAGCACGGCTAAACATTAACCTTACTGTTGTTTACTTAACTTCAACAATACCAAGTGTCTTATTTGTGTATAGAAAATACATATTACGTGGGAAAACGCATGGTCATCTTCAATTTATTGTAGCATGCATAACAATATATATACATATATTATCAATCAAATTTTTCACCTGCAGTCAATCTGCACGTGGAACCAATGCATTTTTATGACTAATAAAACCTCAGAAACTACCGTGGTTGCTGTAAGCCGAAAAATTATGTTTTCCCACTGCTACCTCCACACACATGCCACTAGTCATAAATGAATTTGATCTCTAATATTGCGTTATGTGCATCGTTTGCAAAATAATGAGAAAATTTTCGTAACATAAGAATTGAGTTCAGAGAGGTTTAGCAATCAAATGTTGGTATAGTAGTTTGGTAGTAGTTTAGCTTCGTCAGTTTGTGTGCATCCATGTGCAATTGAAGTGGGCTTTTGTAGTGAAAAAGTGCAATAACCGCGTTCCAAGTATTTTCTAAGTATTCGAAAAACAAACAGTGCTTCAGGATATCCAGACGCAGTCAAACAGCCATCAAATGCCCGGAAAAGCACTGTACAGCTGTATGGTCCTCTCAGTTATCCTCAATATTTGGCCGCTGTTGGGATTGCACTTGGTATTTGACTGCTGACTGTTTGTGGTTGAGAAAAGCAAGCTTTGTGAGAAGTTAGAGAAAACTGTGAATAAGTTATCACATGTATCATACACCACTCACTATTCACTGCGTTATGCATTATTGACCTAACGCAATAAATACTTTGGTAACCTTCCAATAGACCTAATCTTTTTAACCACTACGGAGACCCAACAGCTTAGATTGATATAAGTACTTTGACAGCTGAATCTTTGTACGTTCGTCGTTTGGTAAGGTGGCTACCCTTTGTACTGCTTAGCAAATACGTGCCAGCCTGTGGATAGTAAGTGGTGGTACATGATTAGTTGTAATGTTGTCACTATGTACGTCACTGCCAAACGCTGCTAACCAAAACTTGGTAACTGTCTAGTTGCAGGATTGAGCCCTAAATGCTTTGGATAGAAAATGTGTTGCTGACCATTCCAGAAATGAATAAATAGCCTACAGTGTATGTTTGAGCTTTGGTATCTGGAAGGTTGTGATGTAACGTGAGGTATCACTGCTTTTCTATGTATGGAATCGATCATGTCAAAATTCCGCTTAGAAAGATAAGTAAGCTGATGAATGATCCGCAATCAAACACACAACAGGCAATTGATCTCAGAGTGCTCAGTGTAATTCCCAGATGCTAACATAGACAGCTAGATTTTACAATCAAACAATGGCACTCGTTTAACAACATACTAATGCTGTTCTTGGCTACACCGAAACTAGCTCAGCAATAGTAAAACTCATAACATGCCCCAAACTAAGTAAAAAACGAATATTTTCCACGATACTTAAGTTGTTCCGCATAATTCATTCTTTTTAACTCAACCTCGCATTCCGTACAAAACATTTTATGCATGTAAACAAACTACAGCCCTTTATTTGAGAGAATGGGAGACTAATACAATATTGGAACTTTTAACGAAAGTTATGTTCGGAAATGCAAACAGCACTTAAATATTCCTACAAGTACTACGGCACTCGGGCGTCTTAATTAACTAAATCGAGGGTCAATTTCGTGCGGTTTGGTGGTATATTAAAACATGCAAGCCGGAAAAAATATCCGTTACGCAGGTTGTTTATTCATTATATTTCGTCCCGTTGATATGTATTTAAATCAAATTTAAGGCACAGTGATTTAGTTTAATTGCGTTATTATCCTATTAGTGAGGAACCACAAATTAATCCTACAACTGGTTGGCAATTAGTAATACAAATCTTATAATAATAAAAGATGTACTTTTGACGATTTTACTGATTGCATTTTGTAAATCATGCAAACTATATTCTTTACTTGAATTTGTAATAATTTTATCCATCAATCATATCTACGTTGCAACTGTAATATTCGCAGCACGCTAGACAAATATATAGGGCACCTCAAATGGGGTTGCCGTTTGAAATTTGCTGAATTATACCGAAGGAAGTTTCTCTACCTGCTTATCTATATTCAGAAACGAAACAAGCTGCTATTGAGCTAAACTTTATACAACAGTCGATAGGTTTTGGAGATCAAAATTTCGGGATACGTTAGCTTAATTGCATAATTGTTAATTGGTTCCTGGTTATGGAAAGTTTCTGATGTTTTCGAGCTAACTATGTTTTGTACGTCACTACAAATAATAGTCGTACAAAGCGGTGCCTTGTCTTTAGGTTATAGTGTACTACATTACATGCTAGTAGTTTAGTTATTAAAGTCCTATTACTTTCAAGAAATTCGAATACATTTGCATGATAAATTTTTCTATAACAATAATTGGTTTTTACTCAAAATTTTGGTTTCGAAAACATGGTGATGTACCTATGAAATCATGGTGACGTACCTATTTTATTTATCAGAAGGAAGTTACATCATTACTTATAAAATCAGGCTACAGGCAAGTACACAAATAGCTTGCGTCAAATAGCACAATATTTAATTTTATCAGTAATGACTATGAGTAACCAAATACATATTTCCTGTGAGGTTGAGTGCAGGGAAATAAAAGCTGGTAAACACCAAATTAACTATGAGAAAGCCGTAAACATATAGTTGGCTTTAGATAATCAATATATAGTATATTGATGTCAAATGGGCGGCTTACACGAAAAACACTACTACGGAACACAACTTGACACTTGATAATGCCACGAAGCCAGAGATTGACGACGTGCTTGAAATTGTTTTATTGGGAGCTGGTATGACCTTAAACTGCGAAGGTTACTATGTTAAATGTGCAACGTCTTGAATGAGGCCACCAGTGACATTTTGTTTTGTCTATAAAGATCATTCTATACGTCTATGTAACAACACTCCTATTATGTATGTATATATGTATGTTTATGAATGTAATAATAAAAGAACTGATCAGTTGTTCGAAATGAGAACAAAAGGAAAATTCCCTAAATATATTTGACCTATATTTATCTAACATAATATCTATCCACTGATTTTCCCCGTTCTATGAAAGCTAATATGAGGGAAAACGGTTGCCTACCGGCCAGCCCTTGTGGATTTGTTTCAGTTCAGTTCAGTTCAAGGGCCCCGTACTGGTCTAATTTCAGATGGGACTGGAACGATAGGAGAATGCCGAGATTGTTCCATCTTGAGTGGATTGTTGAGCCAGGAATTGATGAAGTGCTCAGTAACTGATGGATCTAAAACGGAACACCCGTATCGCACCCTGGCCCACCAGTTAATGCCCAAGTTTCCTACCCTAGCAGTCCCTGCTGTGGCAGTCACGTGAAGTAAGCAAACGATAGGAAGAGAACTCGAAGGTACAGAATAAGGAATTGCACTTAAATAAGAAAATAATACCAAGGCGTGAAAAAAGGTAGAGCAAAGAAAATCATTATATTAAAAAAAGGAATAGGTCAATTATTAGCTCAGCGGGTGGAGTATACATATTAGCGTACGCACAGAGAGCGTGCAAGCATACATGAGAATTAGACGTGTAAAAATATAAATGGGACACGAACCCAAACCTTTGATAATCAGCCCCAAATTTACCTTCGACGTGTAACCTATGATCTATTCTGGAATCTTGTAGTGTCCAGTTTTTCAATGTATAGATGCGCTGAGGTTAAGTCATAGATGTATTAATCCAACTTTGGTAAGCCGTTAGGAAACTTCACCAAATTACAAAGGCAAATCTTGCTGTACTCACGCGTATTTAAGTTTTTAAATGCCCTTTAATTTTGTCAGTGAATGCGACCATCTAGAGGCTGTATGACACTTTAATATGATGGAACAGCGGATGTAAGTATACCTTTGAATGATATGTGCCTTAGCTCGGTAAGCGTAAAAGCTAGTAATAATGCAGCCTATATGTGTAAAAGTAATTCGTACTTAGAACTCCTTTGACAGTTGTCGATCAGTGTAGACGTATATAGCAGTAACGCAGTAGCAATTGTAAAGCACTGGAGTGTTACAAGAAATTGAACGTAAGTGTGAGACATACATGCCGAGGTTGATAGAAACATATGTGGCAATATAAATGGATTTATAACTAAAACTTCACTGTTCCAATAGATTCATATATGTGGTTCCCAAAGACACATCTTTAAAAGTTTCGATGACTGGGAAATTTTTTATCATTTAGCTCAAGTGTACACCATATATTCTTAACCAAAATCTATTGTCTGATTTCGGTTTTACTAGACATGCTCTATCCATAATAATCAGGAGTTCACAACCAAGTTATAACAGCGAAATCTCCTAAGGAAAAAAAGACATTAAAATAGGGCAACTGATTTTGCAGATATTAAATAACCGAGTACAATAAAAGCATCAATTAAGTTAATGCATCCATCATAGAACCAACACTTAGTCATTTACAATAAAAACATCTGTACATTACTTTCAATTGTTGGTCGGTTTACGTACATTTTTAGCAAAATATGCACGGAGTCATCTGGAAAATAGAAAATCGCAGTTACTTCCTATATCCCGTCTTAGAACCCAAACTGACTTACATTGAGTAACATTTACATTCATCTGCAATTCACGGCTGAATAATGTATGTAGTCTATTTCGGAGAAATAGACCTTAGCTTGATTAAACTTGTGGTACAACTTCCGCCTTCAGTCGCTATATATGTTTATTATTATGTTATTATATTCTGGAACCGATACGAGACCGTTGCCAGTGAGTATTTAACTCCCTGCGAATCCTAGGGCGATGTAACATAGGCGATAAAAGCTGTCTCAAATCCTCCCGCTGTATAGACGGAGTGCATATGGTCTCGCTCGGTGACTCAACTCTTTGATCGAAATAACCTAAATCAATCCAGCTGATATTTAAAGCAGCATTGCCTTGATTATTTAAAATTTTGTTATACCATAATTCGCACAATGAACCGGGAAGCAGAGCTAAATTGTGACATCTGGCAATCTGATTAGCGCTGCGCATTTAACTGAGGTGGATTATGTATTTGGAATCTTGTATACAGTGCCGTCGTAACAAAGACTAGCTATTCGCTAAGGCCGAAGATGATACAGCAGATTGAAATCTGTTATTATAATTAGTCAGAAGAATCTCACCTACGCCTTGTAAATAATTTAGTGAACAAGCAATTATTTCACGTTTTATCTCTACCAATGCTTCTAAGTGTCTTCAATGACTTACTCTCCTGATGCAGGTAATGGAAACCTTATAATTTTGTCAATTGAGTAGCCAAACATTAACCCTATAATAAGCCTCGCATTTGGTGATTTATAATGTAAGTTAGGTCCAACGACAAAAACCTTGCAACCATTTGCTTGTTTGAGGCGTATTGCTTGCGTTCCTTCTTAAGAAATAACACGAAAGCTCTTTCGCAACGTATTATTAATTAATTCATTTTATTTTAAATAATACTTATCGCCTTCTTTTTTCTTCGCAACTATTTTTCTAACTATTAAACTAATACAACTTAAATGCGTGAAACCTCAGTTTTACTAAGTTTTAATTACGATCTTTTTAAACGCAAGAATAATAATATATAGTTCCCATTTGTGGTATAGTTGATTTGGCTTGTCCCGAAAAGGCTTGCTTTATGCAACACATAGTTTAAGCAATATTCTTTTGTACAAACAACAAAGGTTTTTGTGTAGATTCGTCGCAGTTAGAGACATTTGGACAGCCACCACACATCCAGACTGCCCTTGGACTTGATTTGCTATTTTTATTTACTTTATTTTGCAGTTGTTGGCCATCAATATCGAGCGGCAACCTTAATCTGTCAGGTAGCAAACCAAAAAACATCTAGACCATCACACCTGACCGACAGCCTCGTTGCTTTAGTGTACGGTTCTCTTACCAAGAATGGCACTCGCGTGTCATTTTCTACAGTCTTTAAACGGTCCCAGCTTCAGATGATGAAATACCTACTTCACGCCTCCCATAAGGGCTCCGCGTAGCCATCGGTCCTTACAATCTGTAATGTGCAATGAAAATGCCATGGCCCAGTAGTTCATAAGAAATGTCGTGTAGCACAAATTGTCCTGGCTTTGGGACAATTTAGGTTTGGTGCAGGTGGTAAAGAACGATGATTTTGGGGAGCCAAACTCTGAAAAACTTCATGTACACCTCGTTTCGGATACTCTTTATGAGCACCCTCGAGGTTGCTGAAAATATCCTTTGGCTTAATTTTATAACATCAATGTCGAACAGCATATATTTGCGGTTCTTACATCAATAAAAAAGAAATGTCCTTAAGACTTAATCTGGAGTATCCTGGTTAAATGTGTCACACAAATTTTGACGAGTCTCTGCCGTCCTGCGCCGATGCAGAAACTAGTACAACATGCAACACTACTAACATACTGACCAACAACCAAATCCGTAACCACTCCGAAAATACAGCATAAGTAAAGCAAGTAAGAGTAATGTTTCATTGCATACCCTTACATACCGTAAATTCATAATCTTCCAGAAAAGCTAACGAATTGAAATGGGATTCTGTATGGTTTGTAAACAACTGTACATATGTTACACTTTTGTAATATTACCTCAGTATCTTGCATTATGGGACTATAACAAAGTACAGTTGGATGATAATCATCCAAAAACAGTACCGTTGTGACTTCAAAGAAAAAATTAACCTATGTGTCACAAAGTCAAGGTCGACAACCGTCGTTACAAGGTTTAGTGTGTGGCTTGAGTACATATTTTGCTACAAACCGTTTGTGAATAGAAGAGATGCTATTGCGACCAATCGGAAAGTAACTTCCATCTCACTGCCTGCTTGTTCGGTGGCGTTTACCGCAGGTTCAATGGATAACAATTTTGTGTTAACAGTTCGACAAGCTTTATTCTACCCCGTTCGAAACATGGTATCGATTGCTGAACTAAACGGCATTCATTTGGAAGTGCTTTGCACTTCCGATTGAGATAAAGGTACATCGCATTCACAGTATGCTTTATACTGACACAGCAATTCTCAAAGTCGGTTGAAATTAGCAAAACGCCTTTTGGTGATTCAAAGAATGTAAAGCAACTCAGAGTTATAATTCAACAGAAATTCACTAATGTAATTTCATTGAAATATATGAAACCATTGTGATACTAGTCTTCTCAAGGTTACGGATGTTAGCATAATGATTAATTAAATATAAAACCGTCTACTAAATTACGGAATTGCTTTTTACGATTTCCACGCTCTAACTGGATGAGTTCTCCTGTTTCGACATATTGACGTACATGTCTAATACTCAGAGCCGATATCGATTTTTCGTTGCCTAGCAATTGCTTAATTGCATTGTACCTGTCATTTTCTGGATACTGAGAGATACATTGAGGCTTCAAAATTCATAAAAATATGCGGTGTGCCGCTTGTATATAGAGAGCTTAGGGTATGCTAAACTTAAAGCACCACAAACATTCACATAAGCGTCATGAATTTAGTAATAAGATCATTGGAATTTGAATTCAAGCATGTGAACCCTATTCAGCATTCTCGGAAAAAGGTATAACTGGCTCTCACTAAACTGCACAGGGATCCACGGTTGAATATTATCCCAAAATATAGTAGAGGTAAGATCACTCTAGACTTAAGGAAACACATAATCTCTTAATTTGAAAAGCACGTGTTTTGATTGCCCATCGCTCCACAATATGCTAATAGGTAAGTACGTTTTATTCGCTATTGGGATCATAATATTTCCCTAGAGCATCATAGACATAAATCTGATGGCTCTCCAAATTTAGTATACGAGATTTGGTCAATTACTAGTAATGAAATACCTGGAAGCGAACGTAAATATTGTATACATTTCAAATTTTTGACAACGGCTACAGTCTATCTAATTTACAATTTGCCTAAACGCTGGTACCAGTAGAAAAAAATATTTGTAATGTGCTACGACGATTCCTTAAACGCAGCAGTAACCAACAATATTATTTTTTGCAAAACTTTCAACACACTTAGTTTTTCACTTTACTATCGACCATTAAACAAATTAACTGAGTCCTAATTTGTGATTGGGTCTGTTTGGATATATGCTCGAAGCGTTTTTAAAGTGCAGGTTTCAGATCGATTTTGTCTTCTGACTTTAGCACTGGTGCTTGTGGACATATTCATATCATTTGTGCATTTCATAAAAAAGCTAACTCCAACACGCTCGATACCAAATGAAAGCTAAACCGAACATGAAACTACTTTGTCAGTCTTCCCCTTCAGATTTGCTCGCTGGTACTCCACTTCAAGCTTAACAAAATCATTAACGCTTATGCAAAAATCAATGCTGTCTTCCCGTCTAACAAAGTGTAATATCACCTATCGCTCTTTGGAAAACTAGAACACCGCTGAAGCACTGGCATTGTTTACAGCCGTCGAGCTGACTTAACCGATTCAAACAGCAGTGAATTACGCTGTAACCTGAGTCAGCAAGTCAAAATTCAAATATAGAATAAGAGCTCCCTCTGGCAACATGTCGCAGGTTTTTTTATCGAATGCTTATGGTTACTGAGTAAAATATATTAGCGGGATTACCTATGAGTTTAATGGATCCTCAGTCACCAGTTTGCGTCAGCTAAATAACCTTTGGCTCAGCACCTCAAATTTCAATAGAGATGACCTGCTCCGGACTGTCTACTAAGTTTGCTCCATTGCCTCTATAGGAAGGTTTCACTCGTACTTCCAACACAAGCGAAAGTCTACTTATGACTTATAACATGAGAATTTTATTGAGTATTTAGTACTGAATGCTACAATATAGTATCAGGTAAAAGATTAAGGTGCGTAGCTCTATCGAAAACATTTAAAACCTATAAGAACACTAAACCACCTGTTAACAACAAATTGGTTCTTCAAGTTCTCATGTGGTATACTGATTAACCTACAACTCACAGTAAATGAGATTCACAAATGTTCGTTGCAACGGGTAATATGTCTCGGAACCCAACACTAGAGAAATGTACGTAGGTAAAGTTTTAAAATCCTGTAAAGCGTTTGCTTTCGGCAAACTGTTCTAAACATCGGCCATTTGAAATCCCAACCCCTGGGGTGGGGAGCTTTCTTCCCATCTGGAACCTTACTTTTACTGATTTCTACCTGTGCTGCAAAGTATTCGCAGACGGAGCTGTGAGCTCCACAGTGAAATGTCAACTAGATGTAAGATGCAGTATATCGGGATGAGGTCAATTTGCAAATGAAAATAGGCCATTGCTTCTTGTTTCAGTCTCTCGCACATGTCCGCGTAGTAAAGCCCTGCAAGCTGAGGATGAGCCAATTAACGACGTAGTGCACTTGTTCGATATTTTGCGCCTAGTCTCGAGTAATCATTCAATAGGCTGTCGGACCTTACCCTACCATTGTTCTGATGATGGAGGATATGAGGCCAGCGGCAACTTTTTCCGACCATATTTAAGAGCTGCATATTTGGACCCAGAAATAACGCAGCCGGTTTCAGTGTAGCCGGTTCTAGTTGTCGGCTGTCTTCAAATCGCATATGTAGAGCACGTGTAGATCTTTCAGGAAAGACGTGGAATGGATCAGTTAGCTGTCAAATTTGAGGTTTAGACGTCAACCCCTTCCCCAAGCTTATGAATAATGACTTGCGTGGAATGACTGAGTGCAGTTTTCTACAGACCGTATAGTAAGGAGGTTTAGGTCAGGCTTATCAATCTTCACATTTTCAGGTCGATTGCAAAGAGAGTACACGGCGACCGAAGATTTTGTGGTAGAGGACCAGTATAAATTGAAAACAATTTAGGCGCTAACAACATGCTATGTATTACCTCATTGATTGAAGGATACCTTACGTCAGTTAACTATCTTTTGCATACTTCTCTTTCTTTTTAAGAGCATCGTTTAGATCCACCGGTGAAATACGCCGCCAGACGTTGTCTTCAACTTGTGAAGGAGGATCTCATGGTTTACGTTGCCGAGCGTATTTGCTAAAATCTATGTCGCTCAACTCATCATAATTTCCTTGTTGCACTTCGTGCAACCATGCATGCTTATTCACCGGCTAGTTGTCGATAAATATATATATATATATATATATATGACCTGTCTGTTCGGTCGTAGATGTAGAAAGCGCTTCCTACCTCTCACCTTGGCAGCCTTGGTCAAAACAGTTGGGAAAAATCAGTATGCAGTCGTTTAATTTGCTAAATCAATGCTTTTGGAAATCAGGCTTGCAGCCGAACAATCCCAAGAACTCATCGATTTATCTTCGGACAGCAATCTGTGGTATATACACCTTTAGGCAAATGAAAAGATAGCCAATCATGTCTTCAGCGCCCTCTATCCCAGGTAGAAACCCAGTTGGAGGGTGTCTGCTGCGGTTATAAGCTGATTCTCAGAATGCCGTTACTAGATCGTTTCCGTTGTCTTACATATGGTTGGCAGATTTTGTGCACGCTTTACTCATCGACTTAGCCACATTTAAAATTTTTGGCCAACAGTCCGTTTAGCTGGTCCAAATTACCGACACTTGCGAGGTACAAGACCATTCCACAACAGGTTTGCACTATTTATTCTAACCCACCAACAATCTTAAACTGATTTAAGTTGCAGCAGAGATTAATCTACGTGGCTGGCGGCTTAACAAAGGCTTAACAGTCTCCGTCTCTTAGCAATTGTAACCTAGGTGCGGTGCGTAGCATTGCTTCCGCTCATTATCCACGACGGCAATAAGAACAGTGGTCGCTTGCTGCTAAACACACTGGGATACGAACGACTTACTCCTTTTTTCTACAGATTGTTAACGGCACGTCTAACTGCTATAGGTCCTAGAACGGAGTTATGCTGGTCGGTAGGCAGATGTGTTGTTATTTTTGCTAGTTTTGACTCCGCTTCAGCGAATTCTTGTCCAGTGCACGAAACCATTTGTTACTCTGCAATGCAGGCCAGTTAATGTGAAGACACTAACAATTGCTTATATATAAAAAAGTGACCAATCCATATGGTCTAGAAATTGTTGCATCCAATCAAAACACGTCTCAAATAAATAAGATAAAATACACCCATGAGCATCAGATACAATCAGCAGTTCTGACACGATCGCTAAGCCATTATCAAATAAATCGCAGTATTTGTCTCCAAAAATTGGTGAAAACTAAAATTATTTTTTTCTTGGACCAGTTAACGACCTTCCAAAACATAAAATATGTCATTGCTGTATACTTTTCTACAGTGAAACTATACTGATTTGCGCAACCTTAGGATAAGTAAAAATTATCCTAGCCTGTAGTTAGATCATTGCTCGAAGTTTTCCTGTTGGTGGTCCTAAGGATGTTAGGTGATTAGGCACTTTTACTATCCGCAAACTGTCAGAGCAGCTGTATTTGTTTGATCGACCGGCCTGTTTTATTTTGTCTTCTTGCAATGTAACAGCTACCCCAGTACGTGTGGCGACAGATTTCGAGCAATAGACGACACTATATCCCTTAAATAATTGGCTTGATTCGGGCTTTTTCATTGTATCGCAAGAGGTGTAACAGAGCATTTATGAACCTTATCCCTTTAATCTTGCAGCGTAAAATGTCTTGTTTGGAAGTCAAGAAGGTCTTCAACATTCCTATGTACAGCAACTCTCAAGCAGCTGCGCGCAGGTATTTTTCTACGCTGATGGCGTCACCCTAGTGTTCGACTGCATTGAGAGTGAACAAGACTTCCTTAATCATCAAATCATTGAAGCCTCCAAGTACTGCATGATCTTCACCTAAACGACTATGATTTGAGTCGCACGATCGCGCCTCCGTTGCAGCTTACATGATAATTTATCAGAGACCACCGTGCATTCGATTTTATAAATGGTTGGTTTCTCTCGCTTAGTTGTATTTTGAGCAATTTTACTAGTCATTAGGCAAAGGCTAAATGATTTTATACCCAACTCCCTACCCTGAGACTTTATATATCTTTTCACCATTAGTACCGCCGCTTCTTACTTCTTCCAAGCTGCCCAAGCCATTAAAGACTTAACAACTCCTCTCTTGATTGCAACTGTGATAACGATACAATTTATCGGCTAAATTTATATCCCACTCTGTCGATGCCCACTAACAAGCTAGCCGCAAAGAACTAAGGTTACGCAACTAACGCAGTTTTCCCAAACGGAAAAACCTTAAGGGGTATAAATAAAACTACTTGCTCCATCTTCCGTAGAATCGCCAACTTCCAGGTGGAATGAATCAGCCACGAATGCGCCACTAGCAAACAGCGAAGTATTAAGGGTCCTCAACAACTTTTCAGGGTGCGAAAAGCTAAAAGGAACACTTATATTCTTACAGCGTTTATCATCTACTACTAGCATTTCTACAATAGTATACAATATAGAAGATTGGGTTAAAATGACGCTAAATCAATCACTGAATTGCTCTCGGCCTATGATGATCTTTGTTTTCTGCCACTTGTATTCTCCCATGTAAGTAGTACGTATGCGAAAACCAATCAAGAGCAATTTCACAAAGTTTCGTACTTCAATTCGGAAGTTGCATAAGGATAAAGTGAACTCCTACAGCGTCATAAGAAGTTTGTCTCTTAATGTGTGTCCCATACGGTGTAAACCGAAGCTAGCAACTTACGGTCAATCTATTGTGTATCCTTTCACTTAAAGAACTCGCAGAAGCATTCGTGTCCAATGATCTTTATGCTCTGACGAAACAAATGCGAAAAGGATCATACGCTCTCAAAGATTACAGCCACAATACCTTTTTATGGAATCATTAACCTTAAACACAAGGAGACAATAGTTCCGCTGGAAGAGCTTCGAAAAAAGCAAGAGTCTCTGGTAGGCTCAAAAGGAAGAATTGCTGGAAACATGCACCTTTACGTAAGCCTAGATGTTGAAGCGGATATTAAAAATCAACTAGAAGGTAGTATCTAAAATATCGGCACCATCTAGTCCGTTAACAGCAGCTTCGCCAAGAATAGAGTATATGTTTGACAATGGCCTAGTTCAGCCCTTGGATGTCATATCTGCAATGGTCTAAAGAAACGTGGCAAATATACTCCCATTAGCAATGGACGTTCCGGATGCATGGAATATGCCCAGCCATTATGTGGATATTGCAGCGAAAAGGAACCGGCGGATAACCTACCCCAAAACACTAAACGTTAAATTAGGCAGAACTTAGTGCAAAACAGATCGTGGCTACTTTATCAAGAAAAGCAAGACAATACAACACGCCTCTTAAAAAGGAGGTAAAACCCATGGCCAACAACGCGCTAAGTACATCATGGATGTTGGACCAGAAGTAAATTTCCGAGGTTTGGATACAACTGCTCGTCTGAGCGGAGAAAGTTGTATCCGGCAACGATAGGAAGAACGCCAGACAAAGGCCGTAGGGCATAGTATCATCCTCAATAACAAATGTTCCATGGTAAATATGATTAGCTTTGCAGAGTCAATACCGACATTAGCAAGGTCGCATCTCCTTATGGATTTTTCCTTCACAAACCGTACCAAATTTTGAGTATCGACTTAGTCGTGTAGTCGACCACCGCCGTATTTTCATAACATTAAAGTACCACTACAAGCGTGCGGATGAAATACATACGGCATATTTTGAACCCTCAGCCTCACCTGGCATTCTTCCTACCTCTTGTATACCAGTCGCAAGACAAACCGTTATCAGCTATGCAGCCAGCAGGTCACCATTCTTCCAGTCCTGTACACAGGCATATTGCTCCACACGCATATACAGTAAGCCGAGGTCCTAATCGCGCCACGAACCAACAACATTTACTTCATCATTCATGACCACACAACGGTATCTGTAATTCATACATCATGTCACGTTAACAATCTGATAGAGGTAACAATAGTGACAGCTAAAATGTTTGTATATCCATCACTCCATACTCGTTAAGCAATATATTAGCAAATAGTTCTGGTCTTAACAGCCTTATGTCAGATGCAGTAAGCCTTTCAATCGAGTTATATAGTTATCCTACTTTCATGGATGTTCGATCCCTGGCAAACATGCAGTATCTGAAAACTTAACAATCATTCTCTCTTCACGACTTGTGTATGTAATGAACACATGGTGTAGCTCGCAGTGAATGGAGCTACTTCCTCTTGGATTCAACACATTGCCACTGCTCGGCCTACTGGTTGGAGTGGATAGTGCGTTGGGTAAGTTAATGAAGCTTTAAATATGAGCAAAGTGGATTCTTACTCGCTAGTTAGTATTATAAAGTCCGGCTGGGTGTAAAATGAAACTAGATCCTGTCGTTTTCTTGTCTGCCGCACTTGATTGCCGCCTGGTGTTACAAATGCCAATTTAGACCAATTAACCTAATTGGTAGAATAGGCATCTGAGATGCCGTTTTAAAAATATTATACTGCCAGTCTGAGAAGATAGATCCAGAGACACGTCTCTTTGTTGCATCCGTGAGTGTCTAAAAGAAGCGCTACGCGTTTACTTTTAAAATGAACCCTATCAATCGACACTCAGTGTAGGGGAGCAATCTTCCATGAGACTGCGCGTAAGCTGGATCACATTTTTATCCCTGCCCCAATTGTTTGGCCGCATGAGAAGTGGAGATTGGACAGCCTACTGCATCGGCTGACGGCGACTCTGGCGCGGAGGCTCAACCGACCACATTATATGAAGAGCACGATAACCTAACTACCATACAACTGAGGACTGAAAAGCGCACACACCCACACGGGAGTCAGGTCGTGACTAGGAGAAGTGGTACAATTGGATGGACGATGGATCATGAGCATCTA
>OX104067.1:20718416-20779909 GCA_944474145.2 Dicrocoelium dendriticum | reverse complement strand
ATTAACGGACTTTTCTTTATCCGACGGGGTGGAAGAAACAGTGTACGCATGACATGCTTTTGTCTAATATTTAGAAAAACTCACACGCTGCCTGCAGCTATCGAAAACCATGGAAATGATTTGCCTCTCTTAATCACTCGTCGAACGTCCGTAAGCCGCAAGCAATCGATAGCCACGTTCTCCGACTCGGATTGCTAAACAGCGTGCAAAAAGCCAGCTAGATCACGCTCGTAATGCTAGATATTCAGGTCGAGCAACGTTATACTGAGTGGACGATTAAGCGCTCGCGCTAAAGAACACGCTGTTTACTCGTACTGAAAGATTATGTGTCGAAATAATAGCTACCCGAATAAAAGCCTGGTTTAACCAACGAGTGTGTCGGGAGTGTCAATTCCTCCTGTCTCTTGCTTCGTACTACCCACCACGAAGTGGTTATTTCGTTTCGTTGAAGGTTCTCCGGCTGCGCATGCTTGCGCTACTGCAGAAAATATTTTAACATGAAGAATAACGTACTCGAATTTGTAATTGCTTAATTTGCGATATTAAGATACCTCAATATTCAGTGCAGTATATGAGGCGACAACCTTTGACGGACGATAAATGACACAATTTTCTTATTTCCATTCAAAATGCACAATGATTAATGTGATCATATATGAAATGCCATATGTATATTCATGTATATATTAACATGCTAAATTTAAAATTTACATTTATTTTGCAAACACTACCGAGTATACAGTAACTATTGCTTTTACATTTGAATTTGAATTTCGCATCAATACGTTCCTAGACCAATAACTATTTAAATCAGTATGCAAATTGTACATATTTAAACATATTGTCCACCTAAATTAGCGCATTACCCTGCTGTGATAGTTATTGTGTCAAAAAAATATCACAGAAGCAAATGAACTTGACCTTATCCTGGAATAAGTACTGCAGATAAATTGTGTTAACCAAATATAAAATATGACAACGTTCTTACAACAGAATTATGCACATGCTAGAGCTATTCAGGCATAATTTTGGCCGCTTATTTGACAAATGTTCTTATCGTTTTAATTTTGCCCCGATGTGTACCTTGTTAAAAGAAAAAGTGGTACTTGGCCCTCCCGTATAGGGCAGTAACTTGCGCATTATCGCAATCAACCAATATTGTTCATATATGTTAAAGAATTGTATATTTACATCGCAAGGCAATTTGGTTTAAATGTTGGTAAATGACAGGCAATAATTATATATTATTTGTATCTTGAAAAGTTCATAGTACCACGATTAGGTTTGTTTTGGAAACCATGTTTCAAGCGAATTTTATGTGATTTTGAGTATTTAAATTACAAGCTAATTCAATTATGTTCCTTCGTTGAAACTTGCTTACTTGCTTACTTGATGTGCGGAGATACTACCATCGCCATTTTATTTATATCTATTTTTATTGCTGTAGAACGGTTCTTTACAGACTAACTTAAGATTGCCGGACACTCGATAAATACACTAAAAACGATGTTTGCCGTTTTAGCCATCACTTTTGATTTAGCTTGGATCATCAACTGGATCCCTTAGAAGCATTTGGAAATCCACCATGTTCGTTTAAATTTGCCATAGAGACGCAAGCAAGAAAAGCATCGTATTCAAAAGCCTACAAATTGACAAACGCAACCCGTTACAAACAGCGACATTTTGCTGGTCATATAGTATAACTTATGTCTTATCCATGAGCTAGATACGCTTTTCTGCTCCTCCTGATAAACACTTTGGACTGAAGTCCCAAATATTCAAGTGAGCCATTTCAATGTAAAAAATTCTGTTTACCTGCATTCTGTCTCGCATTCCGATAACCAGTGAAAATTACGTTGAGCAAATTAAATTAGTAATAATTATATTAAAAAATTGGGGGTCAAACGCTAGTCAAATTATAGGAGGTTCCGTACATGCCTTGCCATGCAAATCAATCTCAGGGAGAGCAATGTTGTTTTCTCTATGCGTCTCCAACTGCCTGACATCATTTCTACTAAACTTTGCGGAATGCAATCGATACGGTTTAGGCGCTGTTAAGAATGAGTTAAAACTGGGGCTTTATATGTATTGGAAAGTAGGAGAAAACAGAAAATTACCTCATTATGAGGGACATATATGATCAAGCTAAAATGAAGTCAACAATATTCCGCTAGAGAAGGATAAGCTCGATTCATCTGACATATATCCCACTCTCGCCATCACTTGTAGTGAGCAAACTTAAGTCCGTATAGCGTTTACGGAAAAATTCCTGTAATACCTTAATGAATAGCAATCAACAGTTCGCGCATTCGCCGCGCGGGGATTTTCTAATGGAGTTTACCGATGCTGTATGCCAGTGAACAGACTGGAATGATTCGGCTTGCAGCGTCGCAGTTAAACTTTTGGTTATTGCTTAAGAACATAATGGCAGTGACCTCTTAAATACGGTGATATGCTATAGAAGGCTTATGGGAAAAAGTTGTTTTGCATCCAGCCTTGTCTTTAATTGTGACTTATGCACGCCTATTGAAACGACGATGGTCAGTTTGTGCAAATTTGATGCTCGATACAGCCTAGTACTAAGAGTTGCTTTTGGTTAAATTTCATCTAAACTCCATAGTATTGGTTTGTATTGGCTGCCCTATAGCCGAGGACAAAAGTACCGTTACATTGTGTTATAGGTTGTGAGGGAAATTTCTCTTTAATTCACCTTGCTGAACGGTCAACCACTTTCGTATATTATGACAAATTGCGAGCTTTTGTGGAGGTGATAATCAAGTATGATTCAGCACAATTAATTAGCCAGAGAATACTAATAAAATACGCACAGTTCATTGGAGTATGCACCTAAAGTTAACGGGGTCTGAAAAACCTGGATTTTTACATGCGGATCCCTGATTCCTTCAGATTAATGAACTACTGAATTTTCAATGCGAGCAAGGTGACTCAGTTGCAAAATCGTAATCTGCATTTTGCATTGTATTTATAGACACCGTCCATGCCAGCCGGATTCGCGTCAAACGCAAATGTCTTCCCCTACGTTGCATCATATACCTGTACAGAGTAAAATGTCTATTTTAAAAATCAATACAATTTGAGTTGATTTACCGCAATTATATTCAAAGCCACATAGGTAAGCTACCAATCCGGAAACGAACTGGATGCGCTTTCGGCCCCATCGAATCCCGCCAGTGGAGCGCATCAATCAATACTCTAATGGTGGTCGAACACAAGTTCGCCGGAGACTAATGCCAAATAACCAGCAGCTTAGGCCAATGAGACATAGGAGACGACAGCCGACCATTACGAATTTAAACCTAACTGCTACATAGCTCGACTCATCCCTTACTGCCGAAATGGTTATGGCCCGTGCAGAGGACAGTGATTGGCCGACACGTTCAGGCTTTTACTTGCTAGGAAAGTGAATCCACACAGCAAATTTAATTACTCGAAAGGATCGATTTTTGATTATCAATGTGTAGACGGATTTGGGTATCATTCGAGCTAGTCCATCGCAATTGGATACCAAGCCGCATGTGTAAGCGATCAATCCGGAAAAGAACCAGACGCTCGTTCCTCCATATTGGATTTCGACGGTGTTGCGCATACATCGGTCCTTTACTAAGAAGCGTACTCTGGACCGTTAGAGTCTAACGCTAACTAGCCAGTAGCTTAAGCCGCTGAGCTTTAGAGAAAGGTAGCCGAGCATTACGAATTAAAATCGAACTGCGATATAGCCCGAACCATCCTCAGCTGCCGTGAAGATAATTTCCTGTGCAAAGGAGAATAGTTGGCCTACATCAACAGGTCTTTCATTGCCAGCGAAATGAATACACACCGAATATTTGGAAAACCGTAGGGCTTCGCTATTTGATTATAAATGCGTATAAATGTGATTTGGTTATCATTAGACTAACCGTGTACCATTTCGAAAGATACCCATGTTTGTCTACCACTTTATAATCCAAAATCGACGTCCAGAAGTTTTGAATGTTGCTGTATGGATTCTCTTGGCTGGCAAGGGAAGACCTGACCGTGACGAACAACCGCGGTCTCCTGCGCGGGCAATAACCTACACGGCAGTGGATGATGAGTGGGGCTATATAGCATTTAATTTTCTGTTCCTAATATTCGGCTATGTTCCAATTGCCATGGACCAGTTCGAAGGTTACCTAAATCCGTTTACGCATTGATAATCAAAAATAGAAGCCTTTCGGTTAATTAAAGTTGCTGTGCAGATTCACTTCGCTGGCGTGGGAAGACCTGGCTTTGACGACTAATAACTGTCCTCTGCACCGGCAATAACCTTTACGGCATACAGGATTTGTCAGGCCACGTAGCAGTTAGGTTTAAATTCGTAATCTTCGGCTGTTGTCTCCTATGGCTTAGTGGCATAAGCTACTGGCTAGTTGGCTTTTGCATCTAGAGATCAACGGTTCGATCCCAGTAAAGGGTCGATGGACTGGCACCACTGACGAGATCCGATAAGGCCAAAGCACGTCTAGTGCATTTCCGGATTGGTAGCTTACATATGCGGCTTTGAATCTAATCGCGATGAACCAACTCGAATGATACCCAAATCCGTCAAAGCATTATTAATCAAATCAATTTTACCTGTACTCATTTTTCACTGGAATTTGTTATGCTGGACAGATATAAATAGTTATTTTCAAAAAAGCATAATAAGCTGGCAGGAATGCAGCTGAAACGTTGATAGAGCGTCTGACTGTCCGTTTATATCATCTAACATAATTATCTGTGGTGTAATAAATTTATTGCGTCCGTCATCAAGAAGATAGTCTACTGAGAAATAGGTGATCAACTTACATTTATTGCAAAGAAACCCTGGAAACTGGTGTTATCTTTTAGAAATTTACGTGTTATGTATATTGTTAAGTTATCTCTGCAGAATGGTTTTGGCATATGGCCTTTAGACACAAAAGCAGGGAAATTCCGCCTTGCCTGTGCACATCCATTACACAATCGCAAATGTTTAAGTATGTTTGCTGTGTTCTATATTTACAACACCTACCGACATACATAATATAATATACGTTTTTAACACAGGCGAGTCGAATGATTCCAAGTACGATGCAAATATCATTTGGCTACTGAAGACATCATCCCTGATTCACAAATATGTAGTTGCCGTCCAATAATCAACACGTCTAGTTTCAAATTTTTATTGCGGACTATAATTTTGACAATTTAGCTCTGCAACTAAATCTACATGTTTTTGTGTACAACATAATACTCATCATTTTAAATGATATATAATTCACTAGATATCGTTTTAATTGAGAATATATGACAGTTGGTACATTAGTGTCCAACGTATATTCTCAAGACATTGCATTACGGGACATTTCAATAACGGAGAATACATAAGCTAGTAAATTTGACATAGCCGAGGAGATAATTTTTGCCATTTAGAATTGCAATAGACGTTTTCGCACAATTTGGACTCAGTAAGCCTTGTCTGTTAAAAACATATATAGTCAGGTTGCTTTTATGCTATGTAGGTAAGTAGTGTATAAGTATATTTGTGATACTTTGAAGAAACTAAAAATAATCATGCATTTTGCTGTATTATCCGAATCAATTCTGTGTAGGTAAACACTAACTAATATTTTGCACGCTCCTAAACTATTTTGCGCATCTTGTGTGTCGTGTGATAGCAGAACGATTACGAAATATTATGAAATCTCCGCTAGTTTCCCTCAAGAACACACAAATATTCTTAATATGAACATTTCCATATTTCACGGATTATTCCTAAACATTTTATTTTAGAATTTATTAGCTTTGCTGTTAATTTGAAAATGGTTGTGCTTGGTTTGTGAATAACCGTAGTTGCATCATTTGCTATCCAAATTGCAACATAATTACCAGGAAATGAATGAGAACACTATCCGGTATTCTCAATATATTAATAAGTACATACAAAAACAAGAGCTTTAACTTACTAGAAAGTCATGAAGATATACATGGCACTCAATATCTTGAAAATCTGACTAGAACACTGAGTTCATTTTAGAGATAAGATTAGGCGATGTTACATGAAGGGTTGTCCCAATAAAATTAAGCAATAAAATCGCATACATATATATAACCCGGTTATGGTTTAATTTAACCTGGTTCCGAGTTACCTGTTTGATAGCATCAAATAGCATGATAGCATGATAGCATGAATAACACAATTATTCCTTGGATTACCGTAACACTGAGACACGCGGCAGAGGTTTAGCTAAACGCCAAGGTTGCCCTATGCACGATTACTTGTAGCGATGAAAAACAGAACTATTACAACCACAGCCAAATAATGAAAACCAAGTACCTTTACGAACCGTTGTTTACATGACTAGATTTCATGGCGATCGAGATTTAGGTCACCAAACCATTGACGTTGTTCTCCATTCCCAAAGAATACTTCCACAACATGATATATCAGCAGGGAAGCGGATCGCGACGGGTAGCGGATTTGATTTTTGGGGAAGGGCAGTACAAAATCTGTCGTCATAACGAAATTTCATTTAAACAAATTTCCTTAGTTATAAAATATGTGCGAATATAAGTCAAAGTTTGATGGGCAGTTTTAGAAGCTTGAACATTGTTAGAAGCTGGGCCTCTTATCAACAAGGTTGTTGTCATTAACTAACCGTTGAATTTCGCTATCTGCTTTGAAATGCCGGCTACATTTAATAACATGTTTAGACTATCAATATTATCCATCTCAGCCCTCAACAGATCAATGAATACAGTTCTTTATTTTTTACCTAGGGTTACGGATCAATGAACGGTTTAAGTGAAAATAAAGAAACCTTACTGGGAATGTTGCCACGTTAAATTTTAGCTGATGGCTTCCAATAATTTATGTGAGCATCTTAGTCAATAATCGGATATCAATATAAGCATTTTGTAAAGTGTGAATATATATTTCCTGCGCAATATTTAGCTTATATCTAGGTCGTACAACCGTGGAAATCTCAATGTTCGGAAAGGCTTCCTAAGCTGGTTTAATCACATGTATTATTTTTGGACAATCAGAGATTTACTTGCTCAGATATGCAAATGATTATATAACGGAACGCACACAAAATATTTCTAAATAGGTTAGAGTTAGTTATCTTCAGATAAATCCACGCCTATCTGATGGGAAAATATAACCAAAAGAGTCAGTGAATCAAACATCCATATATTTTCACTGTCTTTATTAAAATCAACTGTGGGAAATTTTATACTCAAAACAACGTTTATTTCCTTATATATGTGGCTTTCTTAATCCGACCTAACACATTTAAATGTTAATCACGAAATTGTGGAATTGTTTTGCATACAACTGCACTTGATTTGCAAGCATAATACTTCAAGTGCAAAAGATGAAATCTTGTCGCCATAAATAAATGATTTGCATAACCGTAAAGCTTACAGCTGATAGGTATCAAATAAAACAAGGCTGCAATGGATGCCTTACGGAACATTTTATCGCCCTTTAATGGTGACTACAGCCGGTTTGCTCTCTGTAAAACATTCCGCCGACGCATTCGACTCAATCAAGTTTCAAGAGATTAAAAATTCCATAGAAGTGACGAATACCTGAAAAACAGCTAACTGCGTCAAAGCATAAAAGGGACAATGAAATTAATAAAAGGAAAGCAACTATTTAACATATCCAAACGTTCATAAAAAATTGGAGATGATGTGAATATCCATATCGGTTAATGCAGCCCAGCTTGTCTTTATTAGTTCAAATTTCATGGCTCTTTAATCCAAGGTGCGTCAAAATATGTACGTAACAGCTTGAGGTCAGACTTCATATTTTGCCCAGATGAGCCGTCACAACCTGTTTAACGCCTTTTGCCCATTACCTCTCGTGTCACACACAACATGTATCCAGCAAGTGCCCCACTGGGCATGTCGTCTGAAGCATTCGGATTTGCTACAGTATGGTTCAAACGAATAATGTGAATTCCTAATAATGTCACGCATTGCTATGCAAATTTGTGGCCTACAGTTTACTCAAAAGATGGATTTGTCCGAAAGTACAAAACGCAGCAGCTTGTTGTAGGTCGCATTAGACCGAACGCCAACTACTCTTATGCGCTTCACAGCATTTTGAGTGAAACAAAGTGGAAATGACTAACAAATCCTTTTTCTAATTAATCAAACCCGCTCTCAATCCAGGAAAATTTAACCTAGCCTAACGTACTTTTGTGGATGCGTTTTAACGTGGCATTTGCACATATGTTTGATTCATTAGGCTGCTGTCTGCAAGTCTTTTGATAAGAATTAATTTCCAGTACTAAATTGCCTGTTGCAAAAAAGCGCATATTTATATTTGGAATATCAGTTGTTTCCCGCTTAAAGTTAATTGCTATTTAGGAGTTTATAATATTGAACATGAGTTTAGCATATTCGCATAATTGCTTTCAGAATATATTACACAATTCTTTTTGATTGCATGTAGAGTGTTCTCTATGTTGATTTATAACTTATTATTGTTTTTTTTCGCCATCAAGCCGTGAACGAAAAATGGGTAAAATTTGTGTTATTATCGACTATTTAATCATTATTCTCCAAAACAAGATTTACCATAAATTTTGCAAGTTTTCTGCTTAGTCCCTTAACTCAACATAGACATGTGCCTACTTTTGCATACATATTGGATACACTTCCATATTGGCTATCGACCTGAACACAGTGACCTAGAGCTGCTTTAAGTCATATATTTCTTACTAGTTAAATGGCTAATTTACCCATTGATACTGAGCAAATACGTCTAGGCTCCCAATAACAAATTGCTTAAGCAAAAATGCCAACCCGTCTCTTGAATATGTAATAAGATGTTATCACTAGTGCCAAGAAAATATGCTTATCCCAAAAGTCTATTTATGAGAATCTGCAATACTTATCAAATGCACTGTTACGCTGGCTCTACAACGTCATTTTAATTGCTCATTTGCAACAGTTCTCATTCTTAAACGATTTTCCTCGTACCTACGGTTTCCTCATAACATTTAGCACCTCATTTTCGAGGAATGCCGAGGGTTTGAAAAAAAAATAGAAACCGCTTTTATAAATAATTAGACATTTATTTTTCAGCTTTGTTCATTTGTTGTTTCTTTCATAACATGGCACAGATTATACGAAAATGCAAAATTAAAAAAAATGCAAAAATAAATGAACATATATGGCGAACCTCACTTTTATTAACTTGGTAATGAAATGCTAAAAATCTCACTCAAAAATGTTTTGCACATGGCGTTGCAGAGCAGAAATCCCCCGTGGTATTCTGTCACCACAATGCTTCAACGTTAATCTACGTAACGGTGACATAGTAGAATTCGAGTAAAATATTGTATTTTAGAGTCAAAACGAGTGCATACCTGCGAGCTACATCTTAAGTAAATGTGAACTTAATTTTTTATCATACCATGTTGTAATTTTTTGTTTAGCAGTTTACCGCGTACAACTCGTGTATATCTACATAAACGATGGAAAGCCGTTTGCTTAGATGCAACCGAGGGGTGTCATTATTCACTCAAGTCAACTGTAGTTAACGCGTGTTAAAGTAAAGTTACGTGGAAGTATAACACTTTTTAGATTGCAGACGCAGAATAGGTCATTTAATAATCTTTATCCAAAATGTCGAGTTTTTCAAAAAACAACAACGAATTGAGTGTTCTTGTTATCCAGGATACATTACGCAGCCCATTAATTCGTGACTTTAGGGACGCCAAATCCTGTCACCATCGGAACACGGATTGACATCTCTTTATTGACCGGCATATGCAGGACGAATTTCTGAACAGCATAATACCATTATCAATAAAATGGTTTCTCACTCCGGCTTATCACGACTAAAAACCATCACTGGATGAAATTCTGAGAAATTACCTCAAATAATTTGAAGAAACTACTTTTGCATTAATGGTAACAACAACCATATGAACGTCAGGTTCCTTTGAATATAAGAGTGCCATAAAACTTTTGTAACATCCAGTTTTCTTATTTGTAATATTTAAGTGATTAGGCCATTGTATAAGCCTCAGTTTAACACACCATTTTAGCATCTATGATTATACGTGAACATTTGCTTATTAGCTGAAACACATCACCAGTAAACTCGGAGGTATATATCTTCTGCAATAAATGATTTCACACCGTGCGCTCACCATTTGTTAATTAATGTCTCCCTAATTGCTTTAAATGCTAACATAAAACAAACATTTTGTAGGTAAAAGTTGATATTTAGCAACCATTTGTAAGAGCGACACCTACACCTGGTATGCAGAGTAAAGAGCTGATGGTTTTGATAGTCAATTGCACCTTAGGTTACTTAAATACTTTAAGGTGTATTATGCGTGTTGCAACTTTAACAGTTCACTTACACTTTGAATGATACTAACTGTCTGTTGCAACAATTATGTCACATAAGCAGTGATTCATATGTAGTGGAAAGCTAGTCGCATCATACTTGTGTTTTAAAACATTTTCCTGCTTTGACAAATCTTCATTACATACACTCAACGAATTTGATCGGATGCATTAGACAGACCGTCACAAATAGTAAGCTAACTGGGATATAACGCAGCAATATCACCATTATCATTATTACATGATAGCGGATTGTGAGAAGAAAGCAAACGTTTGTCGCAATATAAAAAGCTGATTGTACAAATAACGTACATAACACTAGAGCCTGCAACATAGAAACCTGTCGCAACCAGACTGCAAGTAAACGTGCTGCGACTGTTTGCGTGTCGCCTCTACCCATTGAGATTTATTGGCTGGTGACCCCTGGCCACTTGAGAGATACTGTTAGCAGGTTGATCAATAGTTAAAGGTCAGGCGAACACATTCACTTAGCCCTCTATTTTGGGGTTGGAAATAAGTTGGCGTCCATGTCTGCAAGTCTAAATAATTGCTACCTCCCCACTGCCTAGTATACAGGATTTTGAGCAAAAGGCTTTGGTTAAGAACCCTTATCTTCCGCCTGTCTACGTCTGGGTCAACTGGCAGTATCTGCCACGTACAATCATGAATACTTTTCTAAAATTCAACCAAATCCTGCATCGGCCTTTGCGCAGTTTATCAAGGGTCGCCTTATCTGCTGCAAACAGCAGTGAGCATAAGCGAAAACTTGCTACTGCTGGCGTCTCCCTGTTTTCCTCTCCAGATATCTCCGTTACGTCCATCTCAACCCTCTTTACTAACCTTCTTTCTTCAATTATTATGTAAACTGACAGCAGTAACATTGCCACTGGAGTCACACCAACTTAGTTACCTTCCAGCGCCACGAGCGGAACCGCAATTTCCCACAGCACCCCACATGACCGTACTGGCAAATTAACCCGGCGGCGCTCTAAATATGTACTGCAAGACAAGTAAGTCAACATGTTGCATCTTCCCAGCACTTTAGACGCCCTGGTTATTGAAGTGTGTTGTGTGTCCGAAACTAAGTTTTATGTCCCTTGCGGAGTAATTGAATTGACTGCGCACGACTCACTCATTATGTGGGTTGCACGCTTCTAGATATATTGACGCGCCAGTCGGTGATCAAGTTCGGATGGGCATCGCCCACAGCTCTAACCGTGATTCATCATGCTTAATTGACTTCCCGTGAACAACCGTCCATGTTCAGCCCGTTTGGAAGTAATAAATACGCTTAACTCACGAATCAGTGCCATAGGTTGCACGTTGGTGGTTCTCGTTTTACCCGCACCGAATGCCGTTCTGATGCTGTCAAGGAAGCCTTCTATCATTAAAAGAACATGCTAAGATACAATGCTACCAGTTCAGATACCAAAATTCTTGTTATGGAAATGACTGCGCAAACGGATCTTCTGAAAACTTCAGGAGCTTAGCTAGGTGATATGTGTGATAGGATTGCGCCAACATACGGCAAGCGTTCTGCAAGCGAACAGGGCAGTTGATCGGGTAGCTACGTTTGTTTCGTGTACTCGTTGATTATTTTGCCGGAGCGGGTATGTATAACAGATTCAAAGGAAAATTCTCATGAGTGATGCAGTGTAGTTACTTGTGGCAATGAATTGATTATTTATGCCGAGGTTCATACATGTTTGTCAGACTATCATTTTTGCTGAGCTCGATTTGCCGAATAAACCGTTTGTCCCTGAAGGACCGAGTTCTATTACATGGTGTCCGAGGCAATCAAGCCAAGATCATCCTATGGTGTTAAGTTGCTGGTTGGAGCGCAACTAGCAGTGCAGCCAACTGCCCCACTAAACATGGAAGTGCAGAATTTGGCCATTATTTACAGAATCTGGAAAAGCAAGTGGGTTGATTTCTCTGTAGTGGTGCTACTGAATGGACAACGGATGGCGTATCAATTGTCGATCTTTAGACACGATAGGAGATGAAGCAGCCGCATCCAAGAGACGATAATTTGGGAAAGGACGAAGACGCGGCTGATCTGGGAACTGTCACCTGAAAATTCTGCGCTTTCCGTGAGCGACAGACTGAAGAGATGAAACTGGCACCTAAACGAAAATTATGAAGAACTATGATAGCTGAAGATCTTGGATCGTTCCTGCTATTTTTGCAATTTAATGGCTGACAATCGCATCGGAGAGGGCATCATGCTGGAGATTGATGCTGACAGCATGACTAAGTGACGGCAATTATTGCTCAGACAGTGTCTTGATATCTGATAAGTGAATCATCAGCTG
Organism: Dicrocoelium dendriticum; assembly: GCA_944474145.2. Classification (NCBI taxonomy): domain Eukaryota; kingdom Metazoa; phylum Platyhelminthes; class Trematoda; order Plagiorchiida; family Dicrocoeliidae; genus Dicrocoelium; species Dicrocoelium dendriticum. The sequence goes on along the minus strand of OX104067.1, from coordinate 20,767,217 downwards.
CACACCACATCCAGCAAATGCGGACTAGTTTACCAGACAAAAATGCGAAGCCTGTTATCGAGCCACGAGAAAATTGCAAAATCTGTGCCGCCTGGCACTCGAAAGATCGCCATCAATATCCGGGGCGGGAACACTAGGCGCCATATGCGGCAGAGAGAATCAATTTGCTCGATGTTGTCAGTCTTCGAAGGTGAATGCACTTAATCAGGAAACATAGCCCTACAACTCTGAACATGCAAGTAGTAATGTCTCGCGAACAGGATCAAGGAGGTGAGTCTATGCAAGTTTATTGGTTGGCGTCAAGATGACGCGTTTCCAGTTGGAGTCGAGTGCCTCCATATACGTAATCCCAGCGCAACATTCCCCAGGAGTTCGTGTGCCACCTATTCAGGGAATCCTGCGCATGTGGAACAGTTACAAGCTCTAGCCGAATAGTTTAGCTACATTCTAATTGATCAGCTCCAGTGACGGCTATTTTCATCAGTTGTATTTTGCGATTGAGAGGAAGAGCTTACACCAATTATCAGCAGTGATTCCATCCAGTGTCTTAGCTTTATTAATTTATCCATGAATCTTTCATTTCTTATATAATGAAGTGGAGGGAGATGTTTGTGAAATGTATGTGTCTGTGTTTAACACCTGTTTGAGAAGGTTTGATAGTTCTGTTAACTTGTCTATGGATCCGTCATTACGAGCGATTACGCTGCCAGCTAGAAGGGTTCTGTTTGCGTTACGTGATATGTTCGCCACCAAATTAAGTAAGGTGACGCAATTAACCGTAATCGCTAAGGTAGAGGATCCGACATACTTGGTTAACTAAGTCCTGATTGTTAACAAAATGTAGGATTATTTGCGTCCGTGCATAATCCTAAGCTGTTAAATGAAGTTTAAGTAGAGATCATTATACCCAACCAACTTTATAATATGTTAATCAGCATTTGGCTAGGGCGAGCTACTTCACAAACGTCAATCTCTCATCGACGTTCTGGCACTCGGTCCTAGATGAGGAATCCAGTTACCTGACAATGTTTGCTCCAACTTTCGGGTGTTTTTGCTGGCTAAGTTTACCGTTTTGTTTGAAATTTTGAGCGCAAGTTTTCAGAAGTGGTTATTAAATGCTGTTCGTGACCTAGACAGTTTAACGTGTGTAGACTACAATCTATGGATTTAAGACTCAGTCGAACAGGAACCCGACGCTAATCTGCACCACTTTTGCCTCGATTCGCGCGAGGGAGCATAAAGCTCAAACGGGAGAATGTTGAGCTTTAGAAACCGAAAGTGATTTTTCACGGACACGTTCTGAAATCCGATGGAAGAAGGATCGATCCCGAAAAATTCATGGCAGTGAAAATGATGCCCCAACCTAAGGAAGTCAAGGCTGTTACTCATTTAAATATCATGGTGAATTATCTGAACCGCTTCTTCTCATGACTTATTGAAATTAACACATGTATCTTGACTATAAAACTCTGGTGTCAATAACTAGTAAACGGTTACACAGTTCCTTCGGCATCTTCAAAGTATGCTTATCCGGCTCTTAAAATAACTTATGGATCTGAAGTGTAGGTAGGGGACGAAGCGGTTCAGCGCAGACGCTCTATGAAGAGGTTATTTTCCGATTGTTGAACACCAATAGAAAAACTCGAAGCCGTCAATCTCGTAGGACATTTGACGTTAACGGCAGAATGATTGAAAAGAACAAACTGTCAGACGGATTCAAAAGCATATTGCAATACTTTGCGCGATATGCTTTTGAGGGATAGCCAAATACAAATCAGGAATTTCGAAAATAGGAACGCTGTTCTTCTACCTTCGGAAGGAAAAAAACTGTGAATGACTGTTTGCTTTTAGAAGGAAATCGCGTGTTTATCCTACCACCGCTTCGCAACGAAATATGAGAACACGCGCATCGAGCCGTTTGTGTGTCAAGCACAGTATTATTAGAGCTTGCGTACTGATGTTCTGCCCGGGATGACAAGTCAAATCCGAGACCATGTATTAAGCTGCTCTGCCTACCGGCCCCACCAGGCTCGTCCAAGCGAGGAACCAATGTTGCTACATGAGCTTCCAGATGGACCACGATAGAAATTTGTGAGGGACTATTTATGTGACAACAGGAAGGACTATTTAATCACTGTTGATTATTAATGACTATTTTGAGATCCATCCAATCACCGTTACCACCACGGAAGCAGTCATCAATAATGTTGTTTGTAAATCTGCCAGACACTGAGTGCCAAGTAAGCTGATCTCTACAATGGCCTGCAATTTACAGGTGCTGCATTTCAGAGATTTGTGAACAACTACAAATGTTCGCATCAACAAGCCAACGCGAAACACAATCACTCTAAATAAAGGCAGAGGCAAACATCAAATATTTGAAGAGGCATTTCTCAAAAACCAGAGCCACGCATGAGGCCCATATTTAATGTTGTCAGAGCATCGTAGTACGCCATTACCAAACATCGGACTTAGTCCAGTGCAAAGCCTGTACAGCAGAAGTACAGGAATCCTAATGCTTGCTACTGCAGAATTCTTAAACCATGTGTCGCCATCGCATGAGCAACTGCAAAACGCCCAATATTATTCGCCTTCCATAGAACTACAACATAGTACGACAAGAGTGCTACTCAATAGGGAGTATAACCTGAGTGTGCCTAGGTGCAGGGTAAATCTGCAGTCTCAAGTTTTCTTTAGCAGATAAGCTGTCCTGTGGAATTAGCTCCCAGTCAGAATCAGATCGTGTGAGTGCGCACCGACCTTTCGCGATATGCTCATGGCTTACTAGATTTGTACACAATTATTACTCTGTTCACTTAGGAGAGATGGCTTGATGATTTGTACCAAGAAGGGCCAGAAAACGTCTAATAGGTAAACTTCTCATACAGTGTAACACAATTGTAGTGCTTTTACAAACAACTGTTCCAACTAGTGCACATTTCGTGGAAACATATCTGTGAGTTACTACAAACCCTTGAAAGAGCAAAGCAATGAAACTCACATAAATGACACCCATTCATGCATGAACATTAGATATTCTGTAAAATATGCATTGTGCCAAATATGGCTACTGTTTCTCACCTAATGAGAAATATGCTCAGTATTATTATTGTTATTTTATTATTAGTATGCTTATTTTTAACGGTATTATGACATCTGGACCCGGGAGGTCCCGAAGCTATCAATAAATGATGTAATATGAATCCTGTGAAGAACGGTGTGGTGACCGCGATGGGAAAAGAAAGACCTTATGAAATAAGTACTGGTGGGAACGTAACAAGATTGAACCGAGTGCGGCTAAGACGACACCATTGAGGAGGAGCTGAACCTGCAGCAAGACACTTGACACCTTAGGGAGAAGTCCCAACTACGTAGTTACAAGGGCAATGTGGAGCGGAAGGGTGTACGGAATCGTCTGCAACACCGATGCAGATTGTCACGAAAAAGAGAAGGATGTAATAGGATTGTGAATGCTAGCGGCTTGCGCGTCGCAGGTGAATAGAGCAGTTGATTAAACAGATTTGTTTCTTTCGTCTACACGCTGATTGTTTAGTTACAGCAGCCTTGTTTGATCGATTTTAAAGAAGAATCACATGAGTGCAGCTGCGTTGTTAGTTTTGGAAACGAGTTAGATATTGATATCGAGGTTCCTATATTCTTGTCGGACGTTCAATATTGCTCAGCTAAATTTGCCTCATAAACCTTTTATCTATGAGTTTTTGAGTTCTGCGATTGTTTGTATGGGCATAATTCCTAGCGTACTTACAACGGTAAGCATCTGCTGTAGCTGCGTATGAAGCACCGCGGGCTTATTATTAGAACCCATTTTGATATATAGTGCGCCAGTGCATGGGACACTTGACGTCCACCAGAAACTGGCTAGCGCTGGACACAAATTGAACACATTGCAATAAATTATTTTTAGCATGGATCCATACGTAACTGCCGCTCGTCTTGAAATAGCTGCGTCGATTCTGATTGAGCTTTGATGCCATGACGTTACTCATGCATCTGACTGGGAGGCAGACCAGTTGTTTCTTTGAATGGAGAAATCAGAAGATATGTCAATCCTCGTCAAGCAAACGTACCTGCAGGCTGTCTGGTCCTAATGCCATTGAGCTTCTATGGAAAAGGATCCCGGCCGCCATGCGCGATGCAGTAGCTTCTGCTTGCAAACCTCCAATCATCATTGCACTAGTAACTTGATATAAAATGGCCCATGAACTTCTTGTTATCCACAACACAACTGCCGGCTAAATCCCAGCACAATGTGACTAGGGGGTCTAGTAAGCATAAACAAAAACTGAGCTTGTGCGCGGACACATGTGACCATTTCATTGGTGGGTCTCAAGAAATGGACGAAGTATGGGCAGTAAGATATTATTGGAAGATCCTTCTACTGATCCCCATCATTTGGAACAATAGTGTGGTATATTGCTCGAAGATAATAAGTAGAGTATAACGGTGTGGTCACATTAACTGGTACAATAAAATCACATAAAAAGTCCATTGTATATCTTTTGTATAATGGGTCCTAAATACGTTTTTAAGTGATACCTTGAAGTTATCATGTGATAACAAAAATGGAAACAATAACAAATGCAGATTTTAACAAAGTTTAAATAAAATATAGTGGTCATTCATAGAACCGTCCCCTTTTTGACCAGCATAGATGCAGATTATCCCTAGATAGGTTTTACCTGCAATTCCCAGATCCAACTGGTAATGTGCCAGTGTGGCATAAGAGCAAGCCACCATCAGTTTAACAAATGTATTCAAGGGCTGTTTTTAGACACATTATGGGCAATGAAGCATCAGCCTGGTCCTTCAAGCGGATCCTTAAAATATGTTATTTTGTATATGCCAATGTATCAGCAGCCATATGCCTTGCATGAGTGTAATATTTTAGCTTGGAAACTCTAGTCCATCACCTAAAATTATCAGCCATGTAGTGTCTGGCAACAATAAAGAATAACAAGCATACATAATAAATATGTAATAAGAATTGCAATCCGTTGCAGATAGCTCAATCATAAAATTATTTAAAAATTTTTGGCAAATGATGAAGAGAATACAAGTGTATTCTAATAAGTAATTTTTTAGAGATCAAATTTTTAGCATATAAAGAGCAGAAAACCAACGTTGAATGCTATTTAAAACATCTATGCAATTATAGGTGTTTTATTGCAAATTGCGATCAATGTAAATCATTTGAATGTAAAGTGAATTTGTTCACTGATTTCAGACAATTGATCGCAAGGTATTTATCCGCTCTCGTTGTCTCAGTAAAGATATTAAATAATAACAGATAAGGGAATGAGTATTAAACGCTAACATCGAGCATATATTGAGTGATAATGAAAAAAGGTTGCAGATATAGACCAATCGTATTCGACAAATAATTCATATGCTCATTTTGATTCATTTATATTTAGTCCGTGCTCAAAACATTTGTCAGCGTTTAGTTGCAAATCCTTGATCTGTTTCACTTTCGCCGGTGTGAGGAAAAACTTACTCATTTTGTTGACTACGCTGAACTTCATTTTACGTTGTATTAAACTAGATAGCATATTCCATATTAGGCTGAGCCTTATAAGATCAATGTTTTGTTTGACTGTAACCCTGAATGCATGCACTACAATTTTACATGTTGTTTCACTAATATTATGCTTTGATTCCAATCGAAATAGCATAGATTGGTGTCAAATTTGCTAATTATGCTACACCAGCCTGTATAGGAAAATAGATTAAAATATAAACTAAGCGATTCTAAGTGCCACTATTGTAATTCATTACAGATAACTTGAAACCGAAAAAGTGTATGATAACGAAGTACGTTTGGTGAAAAAATTTTTAAACATTTCGCTGGTCTTCCGTTCAATTTTATTTAGGTTGCTGAACGTAACGCAATAGTATTCTCACAGGGTATTATCCTGAGTTAAAATGCCACGAGTCAAGTGTGTTTCAGCATTTGTAACTAAGTAAGAATTCAAAGAACTTGTACTGAATTTCGCACGTATATTGAGATAAAGGGGCTAGAATAACTTGCTCATGAATCTCTGAGAAATAAGCAAACTTGAATGGTATCATCGTGAAATAGAAAAAATGCTGCCTCCATAAGCCACTCAGTATATAGCATTTTACGTGGCGAGGTGCATTTGCTACTTCGGATCTCACCGCTCTATGGACAGTAGATTGCATATAATAGTTTAGACTTGGGTTAAGCATTTGAATAAATGCAAGTATAGATTAATTACAAACCATCTGCAAAGAATTAGGAGTTTCTGGAGCACATGACACTTAATTGGACTTTGAAGTACAATAAGGAAACCACACACACAGAAGCCGCATGGAACTATGCCACCAACAATTCGTTGGTTCATAGTGTGGGACTCAATCTTACGCGTTATAAATTTTTTGATTGAAAACAAAAGAGTGCAGGAAAACAGTCATTTCGATGAGACTAACTAGAAACACATTCTGAGAAATTTTGCACAAACGAGATATTATAAAGCCATGCGGCGAAAAACACAGTGCAATAAGAGGAAGAAAGCTAGATTTGCCTTTCCCATCCCCCCATGGTTCCTGAAAAGATACTATTGTGATTATTATGATGATGATTGCGAATATCTGTTTTAGATCATGATTTATATCGTGGTTCATGGTATAGTTTTCTTCCACTTATAAGTGTAGTGGCCCATGTGGTGACAGACAAAATTATTTAGTAATAGAACTGGGATATCATCACCGCCACTGATTGTTACAATTGATCTGTTCCCGTCGGGGACAAAGTGTTATGGTGCCCGAAGCAAGTTCATCATGCTTTTAATGAAACTTTTGCTGATGTCCACACATGTAAATGTTTCACGTATGACAGATAAGATTGTAGCTGCCGGCATTGCACTTTCCTTGCTTACTATTCCTCAAAGTATGCACTAAAAGCAAATAGGATAGCAGTAGGCTGGTAGATAAAAGTGTTGCCTGGTATAATGAAATATAATGTTAGGTACGTTTGTAACTTTTCTATTTTGCACTATGATACTAAACTCACAAACTTTGTTCGTGCCATGAAAGACGCGTTCATCTTCATATTTATAAAACTACACAACTTTGGAGAGGCAACGGCGCGCTGAAAACCGGTTTCCAGTACAATCGAGAAGTTGTGGGCAATTTTCCTATATTTAAAAGCCATCGTGTAGCCAGTCGTAGGTTTTGCACAGAATTAGCTTTCGTCAGGTGTTAATATTTTATTTCATGGTACATACTTGAGGTCATGAATCATAGGAGGTTTCCAATTGCGAAACCGGGGCAGAGATATATATACATATATGTAGATATATAGATATATATATATATAAACATTAAAGTATAAATTAAGTCTAGCACCTAATTACCTGTTGAAGATGGAATGATATGTTTAGTCCATCCTTTAGCCATAAGCTTATTTATAAATTTTGCGTTGTTCCCAATTTGTATTATATTAGACCAACATATGTAATGTAGGTTAAAGTGTCAACAGTTAGCCTTTGTTTTGCGGAATAAGTTCCGGAACTTAGGGTAAGATAAATATTTCTGGATCACACAGATCTGAATGGCTTTAACTGGGCGGTATATGCAACCAACAGTAGATTGGTTGCCACTGAAATGCAACATTAGACAGACGCAACAAAGAGAGGGACAGAGAAGCGGAAGTGTGTACTCGGAAACAATATGCTTTGCAACCCTCAAGCCGACTCATTTCCAGTTTTCGGTGTATGTCGTACGTAGACCGATGTAAGGAAATAGAGCTTTATACCCGGTCATATTGTCGGCCTCGAGTTAATCTCATTATTTTTCATCGGATAATGCTCTTAAGCCACTTCCCTATGTTTAGGCCGTTGCCGCATTGCACGCACCAAACGGCATAGGTGAAAACAGGCACAAACATGTGGTAACGGATTTGAAGCGCATCGCTCATCATCCATGCTTTGGGCGTCCAGTGGTTAACTTTCGGAACATATTGCCGGAGACAATAGTTGAAACGAAATTGGTATGAGAATTAAAGTAATTCCTTGACGCCCACTTTGCGGACCACAGGTATAGGGAGCCGAACACACATGGATAATTTGTAGTGCATCTGCAATATGCTGCCACCGCGTTGGTATCGGTCACTTGATTCCGCACCTGCGCTCTATCCACTTACGAAGGAGCAATACATGGTTATTCTTCCAGCTCTATATTTGCTGTATTCAGTTTTCAGTATAAATGTCAAACGAAGTCACGCCATTTGATATATTTTTGTTCCAGCAAGCTGCGGTAAGGTAAGCATGGTCAAGTGTATTAAGACATAAGTACGTACGGAGTAGATGCGTAATATTTAAAAGTGAGTACATATAATCCAGTTGATATTTTTGGGTTTCATTCCAAACATATAAGTTTTGCTACTAGGACTATAATCTTTTCGTGAGTGCTTGCGATTAACACATATAAAAGGCATGGCTGCACATATTTTTTTCTGTATACGTGTTAATTTCTATGCAATATTCACACTAACGGCAGTTCTCGTAAAATATCGCAGGTGTTTATGTCACCCGTATAGGACAGTCAAAAGCTTTCGGTATATATCTGCTTCATGATTGCTGTATGGACGAGGTGCAAAACATTTGTTTCCTGAAATGTTAAAAATAAACATACATAGTGAGAGTATGGAAATAACACCGTGTGACGAGATCCAGTTGCTTAGTTTTGTTAAAATGTATAGTTAAATTTAGTATCAGTTAGGGCTTTATACTCAGGTGGCAATCCAGGCTTGCATTTGCTCATATTTTGTAAGCACCATAAAGGCAGTTGTAAGACAGTGTCCTTTACTCAGCGGTTGCTCTTTCTAGCATTGCGCTAAGACCTATGAACATACCAATTTTTCATGCTGCGTTTGATGGATCCTTATTTCAAACACTTTTCGAAGCCACAAAGCGCTACCTGTTATACCCACTGCTTAAATTAAATGAAGAGATACTGCTCCATATCCCACATTCATGTCTTTTGGGTAATCGCTTTCGTTACCTAAAATTACTATGAAAAGAAAATCTAACAAATATTTGTTCTGATGAGTAGGTTCAAATCCCGATGGTCTTGTTCAACTTTCAGCGACTGTGCTCTAAAGCCGAGTCCTTTACACATATAATGATAGCACACGCTCATCATTTTTATGAAATATACTGTAACAATTTGCATTTCTGATGCCAATTTGGAACATTCGCTGCTAAGAATATAAGTGCTTAAATTGCACTCACTCGGATACATACATTTTACCATGAATTGGCTTGAATGTACAGGAGCATGCTATTTTCTCACTGGAACCATTTTACTCTATTAAAATAATCTTAAAAGTGACGAACTTGCTTATTGTCATTGAAGGATTTGATCATGTACAACCCTGTGGTCATATGATACCACCACGTCTGGTGAATGTGCAGTGGATTTCCAAACGCAGAAAGGATATTGGCCGTTACAAACGCATTAAAACAAAGAGTAAATTATTAATGTTATAGGGACACAGAAATGCTACATTTTCATTGTTTGCAACCGTTTACATGAGATACAGTTTGAACGGAAGCTATTGCATACCATTGTCACTTGCTGGATATTAGTCCAGTTGTGGATATTGTTTGTTTGGTAGCAACGGGAAAAATACCAGAACTTGGATTTGGATTGCCTATATAGGACCGGTTGCACGCCAACATTAATAATAGTTTTGCAGATTGACCAGTACTAAAAATAAAGCGGATTATTCGTAAACACTGTCAATAATTCATCCAGAGCAATGACGTAGATTACAAAACTGTGGTCTTGTAAGTTTGACACTCGACTGGTATATATTATTTTACCCAAGTAAGTAGCTAGGATTAGCGGTTAATGGATGACCACGCATAAGCCCTGTCGAGATCGCCTTGCAAGGCCATGTGATCATCCGATGACCTGATACCATGCAAAATTTTGATCTCATCTACAAAATAAGAAATTCGATTGCAGTACACTGCCAATGTCGTTAATGAATGTGAGGAATAAACGTGACCTAGTGCCGATTATTGAGGCACACCACACTTGACGTCAATTGGGCAGGAAATTGAGCTGCTGTCTCTCACATTCAGCAGACGATGGGCGAGGAACTTGCCCCTGCAACTGAGTATAGGGTCACCAATCCCATAGCTTCGATGCTTGTGAAGGAGAATGCCGTGGTCGAAACGATTGAACGCTTTCGATAAGCTTAGGTAGAGGGCGCTGACTCCCACTATAGCATCGGCTGACTCTGTCCGGCTTGCTCGGGCTAACAGCAAGTTTGTCGTGCAGGATCGGTTTCTGCAAAACCGTGTTGCTGTGACATTATGATGTCGTTACTCTCAAGGTATCCCATGAGCGCCTCTGCAAGTATACGTTCCATTACTTTGGACAAGACTGCGAGGAGAGTGATTGGACGGTAGTTCGAGGGCTCAGAACTATTACCAGTTTTAGAAATATGAGTGACTAGTCTGTTTCCTTACTGTCGGAACTTGCATTTCCTCGAGACAAGATTGCAAATACCGAGCTAATGGTTCGGCAAGGTTCAGGGCGCTCCATTCGATGTCTGCGGTTTGATGTCGCCCACACTAGGTGAACTGTGAACGCTTAATGAATTTAGTTTTATCATCAAATTGCCCGCCGTGAAAGAAGGGTGGTTTAACCCTGGCGTCGAGGGAAGCTGTGTAAAAAGCGGATGAAATGATGGTTCCCTCCGGAAAGAATGGATGAAGTATTGGCGAAGCACGTTGGCTGCATCGTGTGCTGTTTGTGCAAACCATATGTTACATGTAAAGTCGGGATCCCCAGGTGCACCTTACGGAGCTTTTTGCCGTTCCTGTACAGCAACTTGGGATGTGTGCTGAGTGTTGGCACTAACTTATCTCGGTGCTGGAGTTTGTCTTTGCGCGGCAACTTGCCGCAGTGGTTTCGTTGTGTTGTGTAAGGACCTCAGGTCATGTTACTTGTACAGGCTTTGTAATTGCGCCACGCTGAACCCTTAAGTTATGCAAATTCTAGTACGGCTCCTCAGAAACGGATTCACATGCTTCGGGCGAAGGACTTTCCTTTCTGATGCATTTGCTACTAGCTTAGTGATTTGGGTGATGAATAACATCCAGGCGACATTGGGCAGATTCTCGGCCATGAAGACGCCGTCGGTTTCTTGAACGAAGTTGGATAGTTTATCCTAATGTTTAACGACATATGTTTCCACATTTTTTGCTGATGTACTCCGAGTAAGAGATGTAACGAAAGAGCAGCATCGCGTGATCGCTGCAGCCAAGTGGTGTATCTATGGTCACGATGTCGACCATTAGTTCCTCGTTGAACTAAACGGTACAAAACAGACGGTGTGACACCCGTTCGGAATCGCGTGGTAGAGGTGACATGATTGTACAGAGGTATATCGGCGATCACCACTTGCAAATCCGCCTTGAATGGTTTGCAGTGGGATGCTGGAACTTCGATTGTTTGCAGGTTGAAGTCCCCCACCAGACGGATTTGACTTTATGGTCGTGGCAGGTTTTGTTTCATCGCAGAAGCTAGACAATGATATACTTCCAAGTTGGGCATTGACGTGCGGTAAGCTATTGTTAGTAAGAAAACGTCACTCAGTCTTTGGTTCACACAACACCAAAGAGCGTGGAATACTTGCATTACTGGGTCCTTAATGACATCAACATGCAGGTGTGATCGATAATACGGAGAGCTCCTTCTCCTCTGCTAGGTCGATCGTTTCGTATGGAATTCATGCCCGGTAGTGCAATCTCAGCATCCGTGATCTCCGCGTTCAGCCATATTTCGGTGATCATAACTAGGTCCCAAGGCGTGAAGACTTGACGCATACGAATTTCGGTTAGCTTGCGGAGAAGACCTTGTGCATTGGTATTGAAGCAGGTGAATGCACTGGTGCTTAGAAGCGTGTGTGTGAATGCTGGTTTCCGGTGAAATTCTATACAGACCATTGTGAGGTAGGCTGCCGATCGATTTTTGTAGGATCGATGACGCAGGCCCTGGGGACGGTTCAAGTTTTTATATAAAGCTCTCAGCGCAAACAAGTGGGTGACCATGCTATCCTTCTTCAGCTGTCGGCGTGTTTCGGCACTGCTTCCGTTCTGAGCTACACGGTGACAGAATTGTACTGGTAAGCTGCTTACTCAGTGTTACATTGTCTATCTGTGACCCTGTGCCTATGGGCTTGATAGGTATTTTGGATGGCAGCACTTTACGCTTTTTTGCCACACGTTGATCAAATATTCTACCATCAGTACGGAGTGCAATGACACTTTCATCACTCAGGGACCAGACCCTTTGTAATTAGTTGATAGCGGTAACTTTGATGTCGAATTAGCGATCACATTTTCGAGTGAGAGTACTTCATGAATTAAATGATATTCAGTCATGTGCATGTTCAGATGGATACCATGTATAACACATAGCTAAACGGTATTACTACATGGTCAGTGAGACCTTATGAACCATCCATCAATAACTCGTCAACCATAAGGTCTTCATTCGTGAGCAAAAGGTCCAATATGGACCGTTTGTTTGCTGCTTGAATATAGCGGGCTTGGTGACATGATTGTACACGGGAATATTAGCGACTAGTTTTTGCAAGTCTGCTTTGAATTGCTCACTGGGTGATGTCGGTACCTCCAGATCGTGTAGATTAAACTTCCCGGAGATGAGAATGTGGCTGTACCTAGTGCATATTACTCTGTTCATGCCACGTATCAAGCAGGAATCCATTTCCGGAGTTGACGTTGGGGGGCGGTAAATGATCGTTACGAGACATTCGTCGTTGTGTCTTAGTCGGATTCCGCACCAGAATGTGTCGGTAACGTGTGTTTCCAGATCATCAACTATTGCACATTGCGGATCGCTGCGGCAGTAGAGTAGGACCCTACCTCCTCTGCTGGAGCGGTGATTCCGGGTGAGTGACACTCCGATTATCTCCACATCTGTCACCAGTTGGTGTAACCAAGTTTTGGTAATAGAAATTAGGTTCAAATTATTCGCAACCTGACATAACCGAATTTCGGTAATTTTACTAAGTTGCCCTTAGACGTTAGTGTACATACATGAACATTTCCCATATTTAAGCAATATTTCGAAGGTTGTGTAACGCATAGGGAAAGTATGCAGACCAGTGAGTGGCTGGAGACTAATCATTTTTTATGTGTATTTGTGAAGGGTTTAACCTCTTATTCATTGCCAGTGTAGTGAGTCCCGTGCCTAATCTTCTACATAAAGTGTAAGGTGTCTGGTCAATATCATCTTCCACAGGTTGTATGCGCTCATTCCACACACTACTAGTGCATTGTTCTTTCACAGATCCCATTGCATTTGGTACTTTGAGTGACATATCATTCCTAGGAGGCATACCGCAGACTGTCTTCCGCCGAAGCTCAGATAGTAGCCTGCAACGGAACACGTACCAGCTTTTTAGCAGCGTGTTTTGACTGCAGGACCACCTTCAAACTTTTGGGCCACTTCCTTTGTTGTTCATTGAGGTACACCGTCGTGACACGGATTTCATTAACACATCATACAAGCAGAGTGTTTCACGAATATAACACTATTGTTCTTTATCATGCGTTACTATTTCATGCTCATCGCATGCTTTTGTTTCAGGTACTCCGTGAAGAAGTATGCTTTTGGTTTAAGTTTCCTTCCGGTAGTCCTCTTAGGTGCGGTTACCTAGATAACGCTCGCCATTATGGGACGTTTGGAAAGATCCGGGTGGAGCAGTGTTCATTCCTGAAACTAGCTTTCGACAGAAGTACTGATTCTACTTCACTGATGGAGTTTAGCGCAATGCGCAGTAGTCTTGACTCTCAAAAATGCTTAGAGCTGACGTGTCTTTTAATACGCTCCACATGTACAGGTTTTAGTGCTACTACTACGATAATGTCACTGATATTATTCTACTGGTTGAGGTCATCTAACTGCCTGCCTCTAATTGATATCGACTTTGATTCTGGGATATTGGACCACAGTAGGCTCAGTACAGGTAGTTGTTTCTTTACACCTTCGACTTATCAAGGTTAGCGATTAAACTACTCGGATATGTACAGCAGGAAACCGGTGGTGCTTGTACTAGAAAAACACCACTACGCTCTTCAGTTTCCGATCCATTTGGGGGTTACGTTAATTTTAAATGACGGCTACTCTTAGAAGCAACCGTAACCCAACTTTCGCTAGTACCGACGCTCTTTTTCTACACACTTATTCGTGAGTTTGGTAGTAGCTTTACGTGTAGTTTCTCCGATCGAACTGGGAACCTCTTTAGTCAAATGTGAGCTACGTGTGATATTGGGACACCTGTTGATGTTCCGGACTCTAAGTGTCGTGTTGCTTACGGCGTTACTAGCAGTTATCCGCGGGATTGGAGCAGCACTTACGGGGAGGATTGCGTTGCACAGTCCTCTCTGCTTACCCCAACCGTAGTGATTTTCGTGGCTACCATTTCATCAATCTTGGCTCGTAGCTAGTCATACTTTTGAAATAATAGGAGCACGCTTTTATCAGTGGGATAGATGTGCATTCCACGCAGAACCATAGCGGGTCTGGCTTGTTTAATAACTTGGCCTGACTAGGTTTAACTCAGATGCATCTCGCATAAAAAGTTGCAACAGTTACGGCACAAAATGCCCCATTAACAAGTTTGGTACATGATCAACAAAGGTCTTTAGGCTGTGACGCAAGTGACATCGCATTTGTCGAGGTAATGTTACGAACCATTTGAATGACGCAACCTGTATGATTAAAGTCCTACTGTTCTTGATGTTGTCGGCAAGGTCACAGTGGTCACTTTGTAGTTGTGTACTTTAAGGCTGTCCTCTCTGGCCTGCTAGTTGAAAGTGTCAGCTTGAAATTGGGGCAGAATACACGAAGAAGTGATTGCGAATTTTCGTGGTTAAGCCTATGGATCGCGCCGGGTGAATTTGCTTTGAGACCTGTGGCTGCACCAAGCAATGTTAAATTTGAAAGAATGCCAGTTTCTTCGAAAGCCGTTGACATTGTCAATCAAGTGAGACCAATCAATGTCCCCGATGGTTGCAGTTAGTCAAATTTTGGCGTTTGGATATCAGGGAAACCCTGCCCAGAATTTAGAATTCAGGATAAATGTGGAATGAACTTGAGTGTATTCGAGAATATAGTATCACAAGGTGGAGCTTTTAAAAGCACGACGAATGAGTATAGATCAAAAGTGTACGACAAAATGCCACTGAGCCACAATGAAGAGCCACGACTGCACAAGTGAGCGATTTGCACACACTTTCGCTCTAGGTCACAAGGGATGATATTATTCGTGACATGTGGCGATCGACCACTTACCATTCTTTATTAATGTGTTCAGATTTGGGTGCAACCAGATATTTATAAAAACGTAAAATAATATTAATGACACTCATGATTACCTCCAGATGAGCCCAGTTCCTCAATTTCAGCAGAGGATATCTTAATAGGTAGAGCTTGTGAATTTGTAAAATAAAATCTCTATCGACCAGAACACCATAAACTTAGATCTGTGTTTGCAGGTAAACAGCACGTAATGTGAAATGCAACTAAAACCAAATGCTTATGATTCTCAACAGGGTAACTTCAAAATGAAGCTTATAGCCAATTTCCGGAAAATTGCTTGACATACCTTGAGGAAGCATAGTTGAACTTGTGTCGGACAAGCTGTAGATACAGAGCTTTAAAATTCCATACTACCTAACATAGTTGACCGAACAGAAAAGCAAACGTTACAGAATATATATGGTTGACGGCATTCGGTTTCGGATTTGCTTTTCACTGTGACAAGCCACAGGACGCCTGCGCCTATAGAGGGACCATGGATGGCTTGCGCTGCACTACCCACAGCTCCCACCACACCCCAATATTCAGTGTAAACCCCAAGGAATAAGACCGGATGGCATACGGATGGGAGCCAAGTTTCATCAACGGAACCGGCACACAATCCTTCACAGGCAAACACAAGCACGCTGTATTTCGGGAATCAAGTACACACAAAGCGGTGGCTGGACCGTAGTCCGCTCCACACTGATTGCATGGAACCACTCTTGGAGCATAACACGACCACAAGGAACGTGCACCCCGTCCCCTCCAGCAACGACCAACAGTCTCATGGAGCCAGTATGGACGAGGTAGTGAGTAATAGACAGGTAGGCTCCTTGTCAACATGCACATCATGCGCAGCCACACTGGGGATATCAAACAACAGCCAACCATTTGAGAGAGAGAGAGACCAGAAAATAACTCGATTAATGCATAAGGAAACGGTGAAATAAAACTTATGTTAAGGAGCATATGAAATAAGTTGTTAACAAATGATCATAGATACGTTCAGGGGGTCAGGAAGTATATTTTACGGAAATGAGACGAAAGCGAAAATGTTGTCGAAATTAACTACAACTGGCTTAAGCGAGTTATGCAGGTTTATACAAGAGCGTACAGGTAATTTATATGACAAATTAAGTCATCAGGACAAAATTGAAAACCCACAACCTTAAATAAAGAGACTTAGCATGCAAGCACGCGGTTAGTAAATCGAATGAAGCGTACCTTCAAACGCTGCGCCGGTTCTGCTTACGTTCTATGCAGGACCCGTCGTCACTTTTGTAGTGGTACCGAGTGGCCTCGCTTATTGCTTACTAAGCCTGCATGACTCAGGCACTCGGGATCGCATGTACTAGAGCAAAATGCGCTTTATGCCGATGGAGAAAAACCCATCGGTGCTTGCCGCTTCCGCAGTTGCCACTTCTTCTCTGCATGTATGAGGGCTTTCTCCAGCATTTCGGCAACTGTCTGCTTTATCAGATCGCGCCATGCACGTCGATCAACTACCTTCGATTCTCATAATCTGCAATCAAGATTAGAACGTGAGAGGATCACTTTAATCATATCCTGGTAACGCAACTTTGGTTTCCCCACGTGCCGCTTCCCTATAATCAGGTAACCAGATAAGAGTTTTTCGGTATCCGCGTTGAATCCATACGGCTCACATGACCGAGCAAACTCAGGTGTCTCAGCAAAAGTATGCAGTCCACTACGGCGCAACACTTCCGTGTCAGCAACTTTGTCGCCCAAAACGATGCGTAAAATCCGTTAGAAGCACTGCTGATGGAACCGCTCGAGATATCCCACATCCCGACGGTACATGGTCTACGTTTCACTGCCGTATAGAAGAACGGACAGTACCATGGATTTGTACACCACCAGCTTCGTGTCAATGGTAAACTGATGGTTTTTTTAACACTCGGTACTCAAGCTTCCCGAATACCGCAGCTGCCTTCGGCACGCGGATACGAAGCTCATTGTGTATCTGCTGATCAATCAACATCACACTCCCAAGGTAGCAGAAGTGGGAGGTGGTTTCCAATACTTCAAAACAAATGCTTATTCGCGGCAATATTGAGGATTGCACCTCCGGTGAAGGCTGAAAGAGTCAGACAGTTTTGCTTGTGTTAATGGTGAGCCCCAATTTGGTCGCTGTCAAAGCCAGAGCACACGGCATATGCTGCATATCATCCGCGCTGTGTGAAAACAACGCACTTTCGTCAGCAAACAGCAATATATGGATAGTTTTCTCACATACTAGAGTTCTCGCATCGAAAAGACGGTTGTTTAGCAACCCACCATCAATACGGTGCTCCACACGAACACCGTAAGCGCAAGCGGCATCAAATGCTCAGGGCAACATTGCGTGAAGATAAAGATTAAACAGGGCAAGAGCTAAGACACAGCCTTGCTTCACACCAATGACAACTGCAATGTCATCCCAGGTCTCTCCACTCAGCTGCACCCTCGCTAGCATACCACTGTGCAGAACTTCAAATAAACTTACAAAATTACGCGGGCAACCAAACTTACACAACACCAACCACAATGCCTCGCGGTTCACCGTATCAAATGCCTTGGTGAAATTCAAAAAAGCAAATACAATTACTAGTGTCTTTCTCTGCACTTATCCTGCAACTGACGCGCCGCAAACACCATATCTATAGCGCTGCGACCCGAGCGGAATCTGCATTGCTCTTGCACCACGTTCGGTTCCACAACCTGTCTGATGCGGCGGTTGAGCAGGATTCAGGCAATCACCTTGCCCACAAAAATCAGCAAGTTGATGCCGCGATAATTCGTGCAGATTTCTTGCTCCATTTACCCTAGTACTGTGGTAGCATAAGCGCATCCTTCAACTCAGAAGACACCTCCTCCTCAATCCATACGCGTTGCACCAAGTGGTGCAGCGCAGTCAGTAACGCGGGTCCGCATGTTTCAATAATTCAGGCGGCTTCCCGTCGGCTCCGGCACACTTGCCTTTTCGCAGTTGAGCAAGTGCTCTCTGCATCTCAACCAGTATCAGGGTGTCCGCCAGACTCGTATTCACATCGTGCTGCCACAGGCAGTTCAACGTAGGTCAGTCTATCTCTGTACGGTTGTTCAAGAGACAGTAAAAACTTTTTTGCCAGATTTGAATTATGGCTGCAGTTTGTGTGCAGGTAGCGCCTGAACTACCATTGATCAGTGTCCTCAGTGGCTCCAATCTCGGTCCATACACGGCCTTCAAGGATTCAAAGAATTCCTTGTGTCTGCGGCGTTCAGCATAGCATTCCATCTGCTTCGCGTTATCCGTTCACCATACATTTTTTATGCGACGGAGCTCTTGTATCAGTAGCCGTCGAAGTTTGCGGAGATGTCTACCCTTCCCCAAGTCACTGGGGTCAGCGACATGTGCAGCAAATGCTGCATTCTTCTCCGACACCAATGCGACAATCTTCGCATTGTTGTAATCAAAACAATCAGGCCGCTTACAGTTTGTGAGCCCGATGGTCTCCTCGGCAGCAGCTGTCACCTGGTCGCGAATGTAGTGCCACAGATCGCCCACTGTGGTTATGCCTTCCAAATCACACAGGCATGCAGCCATCGCCTTTTCCGGCTCAGTACGTTTCACCACATTACCGATGGAAATAATGTTAACTTTACTCCGTATGCAATATAACATGCTGCTTAAAGTCTCTCGCAATGGAAATGTTATATTTAACAGAGAGAGAGCTGTAGGATACCTTTCCGTCTGGTTAGAAATCTTTAAGAAATCGACAGTATTCTATAGAGAACTGTTTCGTCTGCTGAGGCCGGGGGATAAGGAAAATCAAGAAGTGCCCAAACAAACTGCCATCCGTATCACTTGATCATTTTGTTCAAGACAAAATCAGCTTTGTACATAAGGAATACAGTTTGCAGACGAAAGTGAGGTTTAAACAAAAGCATGAGGGTCATCGTTTTCATTCGCGGAAAGTGCCTGTTATGGCACATCACATCCTGTTTGCAGCGGAGACTAGTTTCAGTGCATCGTGTGTTGTTTTCAGGTAAGGTGTCATTATTACACCTACATATATCTCCTTAGATCGCAGTTGAGAATGAACCCCCCAAGTGGATTTTCCAAGTAGCTCAGAGGCCCAATCGATAGGCTGCGGCATTGTTGGTAGTTTAGTAGTTGCCGAGCCCGTCGTACCACAGACAACGTGTTACTGTAGTCAATTTAGCGGTGTCAAGGTCAGACACATTAAAATAAAGAATAGTTTGCTGCGGGTAGATCACTTATGCATATGTTGAGCAGTCCACGTCCAAAGACAGATCCCTGTCAGATATCGTTCATCATGAATATGGGCTTGGAAAACGTTTCGTTCGTTCTGCTGCGTGCTCCGACTTTCCAAGAATTTAGCAATCCGCGAGTGATGGCTGCCAACAACGCCGATTATCATAAGCTTCCAGAGTAGTCGCCGGTATGGGACTAAACTGGACGCTTTGCTAAAATCGACAAACTGCGCATCTGTGCGCTCTCCGGCATTAGAGGACCTTGCCCAATATGCTGTGTGTACTAGCAGTTTGTTGGAGCAGGAAAGTCCTTTCTGGAAATTATGCTCACTAGAGGAATTGATAGTATTTTCGTCGAAATATTTCGTAGAGCACTTTCGATTGTCTTTATGATGACCTAACAACAATGGATATCAAGTAATTTTGGTGATGGTTCACAGGGTTCTGTGGACTTATCCCTTATACTTAAACATTTTGGCTCCAAGTTTCTTGTCATGAGATAAACGCACAGCCTTCAAAGACAGATGAAAGACTTGGCATATGAATGCAGCAAGTTAGTCAACAAATGTATTGAGGAAAAGCGGATTAAGTCCATCGGGGCCAAATAAGGAATTTCCGTTTAAGTATAAATTTCACGACTGTGTCCAGGCTGAATCCAATAGGTTCTAGGCAGTAAGAATGCGTTCGTTTATGTACGTTTTAGGCGGAGTTACTGGCGAGTGTACGGAGGATTATTGCTAAACCAGAAATTTTGCTTTTTGGTTGCCTTTCAAGGGTTTGATACCTGATACCTGGAGTTCGATAGTGGGTTTGACACCTCTACTTTACCTTCTTTCTTAAAATAAGCGTATATATTTTGCGTCACATAAAATATGTATAAAAAGCCATAATAAATTGTTTTGTATTCTTTCACGCTTTTCCTCGGTGTAGGGGCGACCGAATGACTGGTGGATCAAGGAATTCGAGGCGAGTTGAGAGAACGCGTATTCCTCCCACAATTCCCACTTGTGTTGCGAACAATCTAAAGCGGAGCTGTTGCGAATTGAAGGGACATGCTCCTTTAGCAAGTTAGTTTTGGTAACTAGAATACTCCAAGCGCCATAAATGTCTGAGCATTTAGGTATATTTTAGTCCTGGTTGCCAGTCGCAGTTGTTAGGCAAAACGGATTTGTGCGTCAGAATTTCCCATGGTAAACTTGTCGGTTTTGAATATCTGAGCGCAACATCCACTTGAAAATAGAGTAGCGTTAACGGTATGGTTAATCGGTGTGAGATAGATCAGCTCCCAGAATTTAGATATTGTCAGCGTCAGCACAAATTCGTGTATAGGCAGCAGATGACACATGATAATGCTGGTGGGCATAGAGACATGCTATAGTATGTTAGCTTCAAGTATTGCATCAAGAACAGCATTATCGATGGACTCGAAATAGCGTCTACCTTTAAGTGCCTTCCAATCGAAGAACATTACCTTAAATTCCCGCCAAAATTAAGCAGCTTCTGCCGTCTCATGATTTTATCTCGTATCAAGAATGTGGGCAATGTTACGCGGCGGGAACTTGTACTACACCCAGACGCTGAGGAGTTTAGATCTGTCATGAACTAGACGCCAGTGATGGTCTTGGTCTGATCACAACTAAAGGATAATGCCAACTCTAGTCTTCTCGTGGCAAACATATCGATAAATAAGGTAGATTGCAATACGGACTTCGCCACTAGGTGTCTCCCAGGATTAGTCAGGAATAAGTAAAAGCAAGACAGTTTGAGCGTTGTTCCGATGTGATAGGAAGAATCGCGTCTAATTTGTCTCTCATGCTACGAAAATTAGCAGACATCACTCACAATCCATAATCTGGCATTGGTTATGCGATCTGGGCAAGACAAGTATCCACCTTCATTGAGCTCTTCGAGTACCCTGCGAAACCAAAATACCCGCTATATGAAGATCCGTTTCATAGTTTGCTCATCAATTTTTAAGCTCACGGAATGTCGTCTTCTTTCTAGTAGGGTCCTCAGGAGAGAGAAATCTCATAACATAAAAAGTTTTCCTCTTGTGCCGCAAGGTTTTCTTAGGAATGTGCGGCATTCCACTTCACCCTGACAGCCATTTTAAGGCGGTTACCTTTGGAAAAGTCGAACTGCTTTCTTTCGGGGCGAAAGGCGGAAATAACATTGACTGACTGTTCCTCATCACCAAGAACCAGAAGGTCCATCAAGTAAAGTCAAGTCAATGAAAGCATTCCAAACCTGTGAAAATGCATTTTCACCAAGTTATTCCAACACTGATGACACAATACGACATACAATCGGTGAGAAGCTTATACAAAATGACACGAACAAAAAAGTGTTCACTTGCATATGGACAAATGTTCTCGCAGTTGTTGCAACATAACTTCCGGGTCTGCTAACAAGCGAGAAAGAGAAGGTATTATGGATTTGCCATACAAAGAACTAGGAAAAAAGTTAAGTTGAAATATTGACTGCGTAGTAGTATTCGATACCGTATTAGCTACAACCGTATGTAGGGGGTATGAGGAGTCCTTTAGAAGCATGGATGATGACTTAAGCATGCGTCTGTATGCCTGTTAACAATAAAATCACCCAGGGCTTACCTGCCAATGTAGGAGCTTCAGAGAAAAGCGATTGCTTAACGCACTAGCAAATTATGATAATTTTAAAGAACTCATGGTAGAATAACATTGGGATACTACATCCAATGAGAAAGAATAAATGCATTTATAATACTTCGAATTAGAGTAAGCGGTACAAAGAGCATCTGAGAGAGTAGAAACAGGACATTTTGGTTTTTGAGATCTTTTAATTATATCTGTCAAGCAGGGGCAATTGTAAGGAAAATACACATCTACCCCTTAAAAAGGCTATTCGTTCACGATCTTCCCTGAATCTATTTTTGCAAGATTCAGGCGCATTACCCATAATCACATTCCGCTCGCAATTGAAACGTTTTCATCAGGACTAGACGACTTTGGAGACTGGAGATGAGACCTTAACAAATTCTTCATTTGATTCATTCTATACAGAACGAATTTCAGTTTGGAGCTTTGGAAACACTTGCAAACGCAGTGTTGAAGCCCGCTTTAATATATCGCCGCGCACAGCTAAAGTCAAAAAATACTTTCGCTGGCGAGCGGTTTGACGAATGCACGCAGCATACGTTTTTTCTCTATACAGAACGTTAAGTCCAATGGGTATCAGTGTCTAGGATGATAAATAGGAGTCTTAAATGCGATGAATATTTGCAGTCATCGAATTGACCACATCATTTTTCTGGTTATAGTCCGACTTTGGTTCCAGCTTATAAGCCTCATGGCTGAGTCCGGTTGCAAAGATTCCGGGACTATTCTCCATCTCCATGGATTGGCATGTGTCATAATTAAACTCAACCGTGGAGGATGTTTTTGAATGAGTGTATACAAATCGGCTACGATGCAGCAGCAGAAAGTATACAGCCAGCCATGTCGGGTCTGGACCTGTACGGCTTTTGAGCGGGTGGTGACTACTTTGCAACAAACCAAACACTGATATCATTGTTTCTGTTGGATTTGAGGAGCTTGACGAAAGACAACTTCTGTCGTGCCGGATGTGAAATGTGTTCCCCACCCACTGTGCTTCGAACGGAGAGTGGTAAACATTTGGAACCGTTTGCCTGAACAAGTGATTGAGGTGACATTTGTGCAACAGTTCAAAACGTTGTTAGATTTGTATTTGACTACTATTCGATCCAGAGAACGACTGCACACATACGATGACATATCGCATTTGTTAATCCTGAAATATCGTAAGTCGCATATTTTAAATATTACACGAGAACGACAAGGATATTCACGGTTGACAACTTTTATAACGTTTTCACCATATTTTCGGAATAGTGGTACGGAATCCACTTCTATTTGCTCTATAATACAATATTCAGTATTCAGCAGTATTTAGTTTATTTTATTCGATTATTAACGACGTCCATCTTCCTACAAGCAAATTAAGTATTTTTTGCTTAGCCATAAGTCCAAGACAAATAGTAACTGAGTCTATTGTGTTTGCCACAGCAATATTCGCTTTCTTATCAAAGGCAAATAAAAAACCACTGTTAAAAGCGGTAAACTAATTTCTAAATTCGAAGAAAAGTTTTAGCGGGATATTTGCAACTAGTTTACACAGTAAATATAATGGTGAAATCTCTAGGAGGTTCCTGTCAGTTTAAAATGCAGCTAATTCATATTTTATCTATCTAAGCCTTTCAACATTTTTTATACATTCCGATCGTTTAAACGAACTGCAGTAATAAATAATATTGCAAAAATCTTTTGGAGTAAATGTAGTTGTGTTTATCCTTAAAGAGTATAGAATACAAGCTAAGATATATGTACGCTTTAATTTAAATGGTTGAGCTACATATTGACATTAAATTTCAAGGAGTTTTTGTTGAGCTTAACAAAAGAGACCAAAGAATAACTGGAATACGGTTTTCCTTAATCTACCTTGCAAATGTGATCACATACAGAAAATATATAGACGACTAAGAGCATTAATGCAAAAAGAATACAATGTATCAGAGCTGTGCTTGTTTATGTTCACAAGAGAACTTCTTAAGTGCTCAGTGAGGACACTGGTGTTGAATCAATACACTTCCCATTGGTTATATTGATTTAAATGTAGGTGCGAAAGAAACTATGCTAAGTGGATTGCTTGAAATCTTCTCGTCGGAAACAAGTAACACATTCCAAATCTACTCTACAGTCGGTAGAACACGCGACCGTTACATCAAGTGAACAAGAAACAAAATGGCCTCCGCGATTACGAGACATTTGATGTACACCGGTCCCCAGAGAAAACCTGACGCGTTATTCACAGTCCTCACGCCTAATCAAAGGCCGCACATCCTCAAAATACTCGAGGCTAACGCTGTCGATTGGCAGTGCCCACTACTCCTTGTTCGAAATCAGCTGACAGTGCTACTAAGCACACCGTGTTAGCGGGCACAGCACCAATGGGAAAACAGCTGACCGCTAATCGAATTTATGATTTTGTTTTTCATTATTTGTTATTTGTACATACGTGGCGGACTAGTATGCACGAACTGTGTATCATACCACAATATTCGTCTTCCGATAGTCTTATTTGAGATTAAAGATGGAAGTTATTACTCCAGAGGCTGTATATCCGACTGGGTATATGACGATTGCATCCTATGCATAATAGTTCACAAATGGATATGTGGGCTGCACAAATACAAAAATAATCTATACAACCAAACTTCAGGTTCATAAAGCTAATACGCATGTAATCAGTTAGGTAAGTTAGTAAGAAACAGCGTACAGTCCTACTAACATCTAAAACCCAATGTACGATTAGAACACAGCAACAAAGGGTCATGTTACCCTGTGCGTAGCTGGCTTGGCAATTAATACTGCAGCCTGAAACGCCAGAAATGTTAGCGAGGCCTAACGCACATGTTAACTTTGACTAACAGAACGAATGTTAAATTTCTAATCCCACAAAAATATTAGTGTAGCTATTTGCAAGAATACATTAGCATCGGCCTTTCTTGTTCAAAGCTTTAGTTGGTCGATTTGAAGATAAAACCGTGAAATTATTTTGTTTATTTTAGGGTTGAATTTGTTTAGTGTTTACAAAGTTGTTTGTTAGTCTAATGACTATCTTTCACTATGCAACCTTGGGAATCAACACCAATTGTAACACACAGTTAGATGTATTGGAAATGCACCTATAACCGGTATTTCTAGCAGTCGTGCGTCAAATAAAATCTGTGGTTGAAATAAATTTCACACTGAAACTGCAGTGAAAAACACGGTCCAGCAACTGTTAAAATAATTGACTGATGCTTATTCCAAATTTTAATAACAGATTATCGATGTATCTTCAAGTCTCCGCCTGGATAGTGTGAAAATTCTATATAACCAAAGACGCGTTTAACTGTCCTTGTGAAGGGGTGGTTTTGCGATTCGGGACGCTTTACCCGTAAAATGATTTGATTTGTCAAAGTTGACTATGGATCAGATATTGACATTTGATTGTAGACTTTGTCTTTAGCTCCGTAGCGACTTTTATGTTTTATCGACACTGGAGAAATCAATCGCTAGTGGGTAGCAGAGAGAACAATTTACGTGAAGAAATTTTCGATAGCAGACTTCGTCAGTAACGCAAGATCCACTCCTTATATCGGACCAGTCGTAGAGAAAAAGAAGTGACTGTTTCACTGTGAAAATAAGTGTGCATAAAGTTTAGCTTATCAGTTATGCAAAGTGGATATATATGCTTTTTTATAGTAGTGTACTTGCAACTTTTATGCAAACACATTTAGGTCGAAGGTGGTTTCTTGCAAACAGTAGTTTATAGGAAACTTTCCAAGCATAGAGATTTTAGAGTTGTATTAGAACAGCTTTGAATTAATGCTTCATACTGCAAGTTTTTACCCGTTTTCAACCATATTGCGAAAACTAATTTGTGGTTGATTACCAATTCGTATCGCATTTACGTTGCCATGCGTTTTGTTATGACGTTAAAATGGATAAGACTTTGACCAGTTTTTCAAATGCCAGATGTATTCCTACGGTGCATTTTTGTTTTTTATTTGAAGGGCACACGGCTGATATTGATCTAGGGCTTGCTGCAAGTAAATCATATTATTGATATAAATACATTAAATATTATATTACTTAGCTAAGCACAATTATAGCAAGTTGTATTTTTATAGCTACCGGGCCCATTGATTTATTTTCTGGGTGGTCACTCAGTTTTTATAAGATCATAGATCGATGCACAGGCATTGGTTTGTGAGTGACATTAAAGCTGAGGAATGGTTTTCGTGTTTGGTCGGCTTAACACATCTCGCCACATAATATGGTCATCAACACTAACGATTTTGCTTTTCATGCGATGAGAGAACATACTGCATCAATTTGTATCAGCTTCTATGTATGGCCATAATTTGCCATGATACAGGTTGCATGAAGACATCAGATAAACATATTGGTCAAGGATGTTACACGAGTAAAAATTTACTTAAATGTTAATCAAAAGTTAACGAAATAATAAAAAGTGTGTAACATATCTGCCTTAGTAAAGCAATACCATTAGAGCACTACGATTAGGGGAATTGGGACACATACAGCAACTCAGTTGTCAGTAAAACAAGTGCCACATTTTAAGTCTTTAAATTAATCGTTCTGCTTACTAACATGGTTTTATATCACCTCTTCAAGCTAGACTAATCATTAATTTGCCCATTACCTAAGATTGTTATTGCTGGTAGATAATTGACTATTGGATAAACATCTTCTTTATTCTACAGACGTAGGGAGCACAGGTAGGTAAACGCCTAACTGACTGAAATAATTCTGCTAACAGCTTAGCCCAACGACGGAACTAATGTTTAATTTATTTATGTGGCTGTTCTACTTTAACTGCTTCCGTCATTGTGAGTCTTTTGACAGACAAACTAAATATATGCAGGAAAAATAATGCCCCCCGAGTTGGGGAACGTACGTCAGTAAGTCAAATTGGCTCACAGTTATTGAGCTGCCGATCATACAGATTAATCTATTATAATATACCCGAGAAAGGGAAGTGATGTGCGCGTTCCATTATGGCCTACAAAATGCTTATGTTGGGTACCAACACGAAAATGCTATGGGCAAATTGGCAAAGTTCGCCTTGGTCACTTAAACACAGCTTTGCACTTGTTTTGATAAATTGTCATTCGCCTGCTCCTCTCATTTACAAGGACATTATAAAAGTATGGCTCACCCGCCTATCATCCAATTTCTCCTGGCGAGATATTAAGACTTGAACGGGTTCAGCATGTCACTTGCAGACTCAAATCAAATTCGTGGGGCATGTCTTGCTAAGACAGATTAGGGGAATAGGCCAGTAAATCCTTGTGTCATCGGTTTCTAATATACCTATTATTAGCGTACTAGGTAGTAAAATGTATTGCTGATCTCTTAACTGCAATGCGCAGGTTTGTGGAACCAAGCCTCACGCAATTAACTACCCTTGATGCTTTGAGCGCTGTGTAGTGAAATATGAGGTAGCCTTGTCAAACATTATTCAAAACGAAATTGCTGTCAACATCAACAAATTTCTAGACGTAATTTGGAGATACCAGTTATCGAGGGAGCATCACATTTGAATAATCAACAAAAGACTAAACTATATTATCAGAGGGAGGTTCCGCTTGGGCCCGAAATTACGATGAGTAGTAATACATAAGCAGAACTTTGAGCTCTCTATGTTCATGAAGCATGTATAGTTATCATTTTAAATTTGAAAAGGAAATTGGTCGTACATGTCATAAATAATGCTTCAGTGGACTTTTTGGAAAGATTCATTGCCGTAGGGAACTAAAAACACAACTTCCTTGTAGCAACTTCTTATTGATTGCACTAGGTGGTTATAAATAGTTATAATTTGAAAAATGTATACTTTTTCAGCCTTCGTCAAAAGGTTTCATTACAGTTATCACCCCAGATAAGAAATCGCAAACAAAAACCTTATTTGATTGCATCTGAGTATTCCATTTCTATAGTCTACGGTGAGCATAATTTTGATAGTCACTGACCAATGCACATTGAAAATAATTTAGTGTTCCCTTGTATAAGTGCAGAGATGCAGCTTACTCATTGTTTTCATGAGTAACGATACGCATTCAATCGTCTCGAATATCCCTGTTTACTATCATGGTGCTGAGAATAGGCAAGGGATGTTTATACAATATTACAGTTTTTCGTAGTAATTACCTAAATGTCTGCGTGTGTTCGACGAGGAGTATTCTATATTTGACTGAGACCAAAGTAATCTATATTTAGACTACATTTATGATAATAGTCAGCTAACATCTATATACTTGGAGAAGAAAGTTGGTAGGTATTAGCATATGGACGCTGGGTAAAACAGAAATGGTTGCATGAAACATTTAGAGAGGAGTTAGAAAACCGGGATTCATCAAGTCAGGTTGCTGCCCCAAATTGTGCCTTTGTTGACCTATTCATCTTTTTATGGGCCCTTACTATCTATTGGGGACAGTAATATATATATTTTTGAGGCCCGTTGGCAATAACAAAAACAATTGGTTTACCCTGATCTTGAGGTTAGAAGTTGAATTGACACGGCATTTCTGATTGGTCAGCTGACCAACGGGCCGGTTTTGAAACCCTCTAAAGGTAAGTCTCTAAACATTAACCATTTTGTTACCCAAAAAACTGTGTTGGGCTATCGCATTTATCAGATAGCTTTTACTATCCTGCTGTTGTGGGAGTAGAAATTACTTAACGGAATAAGATCAGCAAACAAATGTCCGCTATTAACCTTAGTGCAATGGGGAATTCGATTGTTGGGAAACATGTAAACACGGAAAGCAATACGGTGAAGGTCAAAGTGAGTGCCGACGAATGTGAGCTTCTTTCTAAAACATTACCTGGTTTCTTTGATACAAAAACAGATAAATGGGTAGGTAGACCAGATGTTGAAAGCTCCGTTAGGGTTGTTGACTTTATTTATCCACCATCGGATAAAATAAAGACCGGAAACGTTAGCCGATCAAATTGCGAAACTAACGATATTTAACTTATTGTCATGTCTCCCCTCTCAGATATGATTCAGGATCTGGCTACTTCTGAGTCGAAGCACAAACTTAGAATATTTAACTTTTTGCATAATGTTGCCTCTGAGATTCTCCATTGATTCATAGGAGGAAAAATGCCGTCGCCCTCAACATAACAGACAATATACCGATCAAGAAATTTAAAACAGTTAGTCCACTTCAGTAGTTTGAACAACGAAATGAGAAGACGAATATTGGCAGATGCTAGCATTTCGTATTATCTTGTCAGTACCAATACAATAACAGGAAAATCCTTTTATATATCTTAGAGGGCACAGTCATACCAATCAAATTTATTGTTGTGGTCATTGTTATCAGATTACGTCCACGGCAACCGCAGGTTGACAACTGATTGCTTTTGGACACACAAAGCTGGTCTAACTCGGCTTATCGCGACGGCCTTGGCAAATCGTAAAAGGCGTGCATTAGTATGATGTAACAAGATCCATAAATCTGATTAGGGATTGACCTGGTGACGAGTCTCCAAGATGTGCCTGCCTATGCAGGACGCTGGTGGCTTACGCGAACACGTATCATGGGAGGTGGATTGGGTAACTTCACGCTGAACCCAGTTTGGTAGGTGTTCCTTAACTCGGGAATCTAAAACCCATTCGGTCCTGCCGATGTAACTGATACCGCAGTCACACACGAATTGGTAGACACAATGGGATTTGGCGCCGACGGGTTCATCTTCCTTTACTGAAGGTAACGGCAACTTTCGGGTTCTGTTGATAAGTACCGCCTCCGCAGCACACTATGTACGCTGAATGGCCGAGACAATCCGTTTGGTTATCCTTTTCGTTGCAGTGTCACCCTTGAATGGGAGCTCAATGTACAGCTTCTTCTTAGGGGCTGTCAACACCATCTCCTTGGGCGGTCTAACTTGGCTATGTTTGTCTATGAATCGCTTTGGGTAGCCATTCTCCATAAGTGTCTTAGTGACCAGCTCTAACTCTTCAGCCAGGCAGTCGTTGGAGCAAATACGTGTGGCCCGAGTGAATAATGCTTTTACTAGCGCGCGCTTGTGTGCCATCGGTGAGAAGCTAGTGAAGTGTATATATTGGCCGGACCACGTTGGCTTCCGGTATACAGATAGCTTAATCAGCCCATTATCTCCGCGACTCATGAGAATGTCGAATGTTTCTGTTATTGTATTGGTACTGACGAGATAATAGAAATGCTAGCATCTGCCAATATTCGTCTACTCATTTCGTTGTTAGAATATACCGATCGACAACACTAGGCACACTGGTGACGTGGTTGCGAATAAGATTAATTGTAAAATGATGGGGTAAATTTTTATTGTTTTTTGCGTTGCTATGCGTACATTTCGCAACAAAACTCTTGCAACCGCATTTATTAAAGGCCAACATACTTTGAGTTTCGTTCGAAACTAGGACAAATTATTATGTTCACAGACAGGTCACCTTCGTAACGTAAATTTCAAAACAAGAATACTCCCAATTTCTTGACTAAGCCAAAGCACCATGATCCCCTTACCCTCCACCTGGACTGTAAACAAGAAGATTAATGACAGAAATAAGCTCTCTCCGGTTATGACGCCGATAATGTTGGAAATGCCACTTTATATCCAAACTATGTTAACTGAGATGACGACGTTCAGATCCTCACGTTTCCGCACGACATTTGTCTTGTGGGCATTGGACGTAATACAGATTCAACCAAAGCACATCATTTTGAGAAAGCAGTAGAGATTGGTACCAATCAGCATACCACGCTTGAGACTGCCACATGTCCAAAAACATCAAATGGGTCTATAGTTACCTCTAGCGAAAGTTCATTGCGGTCCATTAGCAATAGCAACACACGTAGCAGCGGTAGCCGTGGCTCACGCCGTTAGCATGTTAGTTCAGACAGGGTCCCTCACAAACGGTTACCGATACAGATAGCTTTCTTTGAGTTCCGGAACACAATAATGGGTTGCCTATAATCAAACATGAATGGTCCTGCTAACATAGTCACCTCAGGGCGACTGTTGCATTTCCTAGTGCCGAATCTTTAGCTAGGTTAAACAAAGATATACATTACTTTTCCTACGTTTTCACAGTGATATTATTTTAGTCTGAAAATATTACGTGCCGTTTTCATTTTCAATATCTACCAATACGGACGATTTGAGCTTCCCAATGTATTATCAAATATCCAAAAATATAAAAGAATAGTAGGGGGGTTGAATAGTATAGGTAGTAATTCTTCACATCTAGACTCACTCAGACAGCCGCCACACGCCCGGAAAAGCACTGTACGCGCGTGTCATCCTTTCGGGAACCATCAGCAGCGCGCACTCCATCGGACCGTTGGTAGGGCTCGAACGCCCAATTCGACTGTTGCCAGCCCGTGGTTGAGACCACTGAGCTACGGGGACGGCAACGACCATCGTGAATAATTTACCAGATGTAATATAGCGCCGTTCACTATCCACTGACTTACACGTTACTGCCGTGCAGAGGACAGGGTAGCTCCCTCACCAAGCGTTGAGCTCACCAAACATAAACCGACAATTACCTTGTGGCATTATAAGTGAACCGAGGTCTTAATAGTGGTTGCTTGGAGCAAACCAACCACCAGCGGATTCTCCAACTTGTAATTCGTTTCCGATGAACCAAGCATTGCTCTCGGATCTCAGTGGCATAGTATTTATGGCGTAAACCATGAGCCACTAGGCTCTGAGTTCCAACCCACCTCAGACTATCTCCAACTGATGAGTCTCAACAAGGACGAAACCGCTGGCTTGGGGTGCCAGTTTTGAAATGAACAACACTATAATGTTTCCATTTTACTTACGGTCCTTGTGATCCGAATGACCGAGGACACCTCAAGTAAAAGAGGTCTCAATACAGGTTGCTTGGAGCAACCCCAGTAACAGCGGATTCTCCAAGTTCAACTTTAGCATTATAAGCAGTTTCGTCTGCGTACTGATTACAGAAGAGTTTTAGGGGGATTTGAATGGTATATGTAGATATTCGTCACATGGTTGCCGTCCGGCGTAGCTCAGTGCTCTCAACCACGGATTGGCAAAATTCCAGTGGCGGTTTCGATGCATTGCGCACCGCTGATGATTCCCGAAAGGATGCAACGCGCGTACACTGCACATCCGGGCGTGTGGCGGCCGTCTGGTAAGTCTAGATGTGAAGAATTTCTAACTATACCTATTAAGAAAACAATTATTTGCTCGAAAATTGGTGTAACAAGTAGATGATAATTTTTAATCACAATAGGCAAGTATACTATATCATACATATATATATATGTGAGTTAACATTTGTTTTACCATTTATGCTTCTTTGTGGAATGGGCTGCCATTTGACATCAGATGGCGTAAGAACTTGCAATTATTTCGCATTAAATTCGGAAGCTACCTCTACGTGGACAACATTATGTCGTATTTTCGTGGAGAAGATCATTTAAACGTTAGGCAATGAAAGTCCAGATAAACAAAATTAGAGTAATACCGCCAACTTACACATTGTAACTAGTCCCTAGTGTCTAATATATACCCTATTTGAAATGTGCCCCCTACCATCGCAAGTGACAAAAATAGCGGGCAAATAACTTGAAAGTAAAGAAGACTAATATACGAAGATAACATGATAACGCTTTTGAAAGAGCAATACATCATTTCTGTATGTCTTTTCTAAGTCAAATGTTGTCACAGCTTTTCACTTGATGAGAAATATGTTCAATAATATTGCTATTGTTATGATAAATTCCATGTGGTGTGTTGTTCCGACCAGAGACAACACTAACATGATGCCTTAACGTGCTACTGATATTGTGTGCCTTGGACCGATCAAAGCTTGTGCGCTTGATACCTTACGGACTGCTCGGACAAGCACTGACAATTTGGCAGAGGGCTGCCTGCTACCGGACGGGTCAGAATACCAAGCAATGATAACTCTACGCTAAAATACCTTTTCACAGATTGCTTAAGAGAAGGTTCAAACACCTGATGCAAAATTGACGAGCTATAGTCAGGCGCACTTTTGGCGACCTCTATCACTGACACTCATCCATGTCTGACTTCTGTTAACACCAATGTGTCAACATACCCAGGCGCATACCTGCCGCAATAGCCGCATATATCTAGCTTTGTGCTTACATACATGAAGTCCCATTGTCTAATGTCTCATGACCAATGCGAGTGTCACTGACATTGTTAGCATGTAATCCATCGATGAGAGAAGGAATTGATGTTTGAGTAGATAAGAATGAACGACAAGTTATTACGATATTTTTAATAAGCTAGCTTATCAGCACTATGCGTGTAGTTGCCATTGGCAACGTATAGCATGCGATTCTAGACCATTAAAACGCACAACCGTCAGAGTACCTAGATTCCTTTAGTTAACCTCAAGTCTGCTGATATCAATTGGTACACCTTTTAACGGATTGGTCGCTTTTGTTGGCTGGATCACCCGGAGCATTGTGAATGTTGAAACATGAAACTAGGGGTCCTCTCCGATGGTTGCTACAAGGCGACCGCTGTGTACGATAACCGGATGTGTTCAATATTTATCGAGGTCGTGCTTAGAGATAGAGTATTGGCTACTGGTTTAAAGTGTACAATAGATGAAATCAGGCGTGCTTACAATTTGCTCGCTTATGAGGGTTTGGTGAGTTAGTTGATTTGGAGACATGGAAACCGTATTGATTTTGGAGCGTCTGATCCAATTGTTCAGAGTAGATGCGGAGCTTGATTTCGATGGTTGATATAATAGTGTTATTATATACTTTCAAGGGTAAGATCCTATTTTTCATAAAATGCACGATTGCTTCAATGTGCACATCTCCACGACACCCATCATCTGTTGGCAACTGAAATAACTTGATACGTTGGACAAAACTAAAATGGTATCGTCACCTTTGTTTATCTGCCTTACGTAATAGATGGATATTTCGGTACATTCTTATGGAACGATCTAATACAGTTTGAATATGTTACCACGATCTATAGGAGTTACTGCGCTTCTACTCCGGAGCGCACTTGAGGTTGTATCGTGTTTTGACTGCTTGCTGTACTTTTCTGCTTACGTTGCATGATAAAATCATGTTGTTTGTCTAGAAAATGGTCGGTCAGTCGGTATAATGCTCAGAAGTAAATATTGTGAGCAGCATTTAATAACAGTCTATTGATTTGTTTCGTTATACTAAAGGAACCCTGTTATCTGAATCCAAAGCAACCTGCTGGAGAAATCCTGAGGAAATGAACGATATCGTGTCAATGTGCACAGCGGCATATAAAGAATTGTACGTACAACTACATTCCTAAGGAAATGCAATTACTGAACGCCTAACTGGAAGTATTAGAGCGAAATTAAGTCGACCTTCGCGATAGCTGCGCTAAACTGCGTGTACTCACTGGAAACACTCGTCCGCTCACGAAACAACGGTAGGTGACCCATTCTGACCGCCTCAATGGTTATTCATAACTTCCAGTGCGCCTTAGGCGCAGCACTTATCCAAACACGTGAATAGACGCTGCACACCTCATTCTCGTTCATATCATTGGTATTGACAATGGGTGGATCTCAACCGTGCGTTGAGAGTTATAGTAAACGTTGTGTCACCTAAACTTGCAAAGAATTTAGCAACTGTCTTTGCGCTAGCACAGAATGTTAGTCCAGACCCTTCAGCTCTCCTAGCCGGCGAAACGGAGATTACTGAGGTTAACGGCTAGAGGCTATACTCCGCAACTTATAATTAACAAATTTCCAAATTGGTTTATGTTACTTGGACAAACAGGGTTGATCACGGTGTTTCTTTTGTTCTTCATATGATTTTATTGCTCTGAGGATGAATGATTCAAAGCAATTGTTAACCAAATTTTCTCGTTGCTTTCACATATTTAGGTTACCTTCTGATTAACTCAAACCGACCCATACCAACGACTTGATAAGGTCCATTTTGCAACACTTTTCTATCTATGTAGATGAAAACAACTATCAGATGGTAATGATAACTTTATAGTGGTAAAGTAATGCAATTACATAAAGTTTTCTATTGGACCAAAGTGAATATTTCAATAATGGAAACGGCACTGAGCATTTATAATTAATTGTGGTTTAGAGGATATTGTAGCATCTGCTGATCGCCCTTGTTGTGTTCGATTTCTCCCATGAGTCAATAAGGATTCGATGCATGTTATTATCTCAATAGTCTTACTGAAATAACTTCAAAATTGTTCTACAATACATCTAAACTTAATTTGCGTCCTTCGTCATTAACGACCTATCCATACTGAGCGAGTAGTTTACTGCGAATAAGGTAAAACTAAGTGTGTGTAAGTTATGGTAAATAAAGCACGCGATTGCAAATAGCACGTTTTAGAGGCATCAGAAAAGAGTGTAATACTTGAGAAAACCTAATACATTCATTTTTTCTGCGTGATATAGCTATGTCGCCTAACAAATTGCATTCGTAATATCGTTGTTTTACCGAAATTCATGACTTTATATCCCAATGTTCTAACTTTCATTTGACTCGTATATCACAATTTTTACAGAGTAATCCTGATGTTGCCTCCTAAGTGGCATTTATCGTCTGATGAGTGCTACGAATATTGCAACATCTGGAACACCTACATGAAATCACAAAATTAGAACACACAATGACAAACCAACAAATTCGGTATTATCGCGTGTTATATTATTCCTGAAACTATAAAAAAGTGAGACGTCTCCCCGTTTCATCTTGTCAATACCTAAAACACCGATATACAGTCTGCAACAGTTCTCTGCCTAAAGATAAACAAATGTGTTGCCGGTTAATAAAACCTATTCAAAACTGTAGATTGTTTTGTTTGGAAAAGCCACCCCACAGCAATGGAACAGGAGGAAATATTGTTCTATTTTGATGTAGCGGCGCTGTTCACCTCAAGTGATATGAACAGCATAGCAAGCGATAGCCTTCTTGCTGAAAGAATAGGTGCCATCAGATACAAACTATTAACTCGATGTCATAAGGATGATGTGGTCTCGGGAATTCTATCCACAACACAATTTTTTTCAGAGGCTAAAATTACGAGACGGGGCGAGAAGGGTTATTGTGATTTTTGATGTCTAGTTTAATGGCTGTTGCACGTACAAAGATCCTAGGTGGTACAGCAATTTAACTGCGAAAGCAGAGTTTTAAGTACAAACATGAGCATCATATTCCTCTTCAACAAACGTTTCGGATTATCTGACACACAATACTAAATCAGCAATGTGCACATTTTCGTCGAAATACCAGTGAAGAAAGGAATAAGTAGTGCTTAAAATTATTGTACATCCAGAGAGCAAATGCTGATGCTGGACCAATGGAAACAATAGTCAGTAAACCAACGCAAATGGATCTAATCTTTAACTGTGGCAAAGTAATCCATTTTTCCACCAGTTCTGGTGGATGCGAATATTTTTCAAACGAGCACAAACACATTGGGGCAAACCGCAGCTGGGGCAGGTGGGGCAGGCCATTTCTTCCAAGTGGTTAACCGGAAACTTTCGAACAGTGGCATAATTCTGTGAATACTGGCATATCCGACAAATATATTAAACCCTTCAACAAGTACAATGTGCTTAAGTGGAGCCACGATGTCATCTCAACAGAAAAGTCAGATTATCACAGTACATTATATTAACTATTTTAGTGAAAGTTACCAGCTGACCTACGAAAACAGTATGAAGCATACGATTCTTGATAAAGATAACAATAACAAATATGGCACAAGTAATGTGCTCTAAAAGAATCTGTTACCGGAACTGCGACTAGCACTACTTGGGACAGACTAAGAAGAAAGCTTGTCACAAGGCTTCACCAAACAGGCCTAATTATTTGTCGTTACATGCCAAGTATCCAATGTATCCACACACAAACACACACACATATAAGCCTACAACCGCCAATCCGAGCAAGAGCGCGGAAAAATCCTCAAAATGTAAATATGCGACAGACAGATATGTTCTTTGATGCTCGGCATTCATAGCTTACTAAAATGCAACTAAGTAAACACTGGTCACGATAATGAAAAACAAGCTCTGTAAGAAAGTTTCTTAAAGCTACACTACCGGTGTTACCTAGGCTGAATACTAAACGTGTGCAAACAACTCATTCGATTTAAGGAAAACTTTACTATACAAAATCAGACCCTGAAGCACGAATATGTATAAATGTTGCAAATGCACACGATCATGGGCTATATTTTTACTTCAAAAATTGCAGCACTCCTTCATTTATTTTCTTTCAATTTACCTGATAATTGATCACTTTCCATGCTTCTTTTACCCAATTCATGTGAACGCTATGCTGGTTTATTTTAGATTCCTAAATTTAATTATCCAATTCGATTTAAACGCCCCTTCCATCGCACCGACACACGCATCTATTTACTCCGACTTTTGTGTAGATGAGCGATAAATAATAAACAGTGATAAAGAAAGCATGATTTTTACAGGTTAAGGAGCAATGCTTTACAATCACTGTTGGGTAATCTGGTTTTTTACTGAAAATATTTGATGAAAAATGCAGTCAGTTATTTTAATCTGAAAAGAGTTGATTTATCGTATTAATTGCATTAGTTCTAATCTCCATGTTTTTTATTTTCAATTGGCGAAATATATAAATCCTTTTTTTCTGCTGGGAGTAGCTTGTGTTAATACAAATATCCCAGAAGCAATTCGCGTCGTAGACGATGATACCGCCCGCTGAATAATCCCAACCATTTCAGCCACTTTTCTTTCATAATGTGGCCCATGCCAATGACGTATTTAGGAGCGCGACGCTGAGGTCGATCCATTTCAGTAAGATCGTGATTCAGCCGTGGCTTACAAGCTTGGATCGCGTATTCCATATGGGAAAGAACAAAGCATTCAGCATGCTCTAAACCTACTTGTGTCTAATATATTGGAATATGTTTGGAACCGACTGTGATTTCATGAATTCAGAAGGTTTTGTAAAAAAATCGATTTGTATACAAAACCTTCTGAAATCATACTTGTGTCTAGTTTCCCGGAGGTCCGTCGTAGAAAGCCGACGTACTGGTTTATCAGTTTTCCATGCCTATATAAATTGTTTGAAACGACTGAAGCTATCCCGAACAGGCACACCATGGTCGCCTTCGACAGGTGATCGCTGCAGTACTAGCGTTCCTAGCATTTAGCTTCAGATGACTGTGTTCAAATACCCCGTGGCATTATTGGATTTGTTGGGCATGATCGATGTCGATGAAGCGGTATGTGCAAGTATCCGTTATTGAGATATTTAGCACATGAACCAATTATACTACTGGGAAGCGTACTTTATAAAGAAATCTGTTAAAATAGTCGGCATAATTTTATATCTTTAATATTGGACCGATGGAAAGAGAAAGGGTAACCGAGGATGTAGGTATGTAGGGAAAATTTACGGTGCATGGATGTGACCGATATGATGGACATTTTCCGGCTGTGTTATGCCAATTAGACAAAATCTGGAATGGACTGGCAGCATCCGGATACCGCGTGTGAATAGCCCACTGTAAAAATTCTGAGCAGCTGCGGTTTAAATTAATACTTCCAGGGAATGAAAGGCAACATATCTTTTGAAGAGAACAGGCGGCATGCTATTATTTGCAAAACTTATAATAAGCTCACAACAGTTAATGGTCGCGTGGTGCAAGTTACAAGGGGGCTGTGTTTTAAACAA
Source organism: Dicrocoelium dendriticum (assembly GCA_944474145.2). Lineage (NCBI taxonomy): Eukaryota > Metazoa > Platyhelminthes > Trematoda > Plagiorchiida > Dicrocoeliidae > Dicrocoelium > Dicrocoelium dendriticum. Next base: position 20,728,252 of record OX104067.1, on the reverse strand, counting down.
TGCAAGCATAGGACACATTGCAATCTCTAGAGTCCATTAACTGACAATTTGTGGTTTTAAATCGGATATTGAACCACTTTTCGTTTGTACTCTAACTTTGCATAACAGAAACATGAATGCATTAACCTACTAACGTAACTTCCCAAAAAAGGATACTCTACTGAATCACACTATTGTTGGCCTAGCGACTGTGAAAGCATAACATGATAAGCGTCATTTTCGATTTCTTGATGAATTACAAGGAAGAACATATCCTGTATTGCAAGGATAACAAAATGAAATGATCGGTGTTGGTGCCGCAGATTACGGTGTTGCATAAGTAGCAAAACGTTTATAATCTATCCGATGCACTTATTTAAATATAACAACACTTATTTACATCAGTTTGAGTATTTAAGTTGTTACCTATTCAGTTCATTTCAAATCTTGACATATCCGTTAATCCAATAAATTATTATTTCTGACTAGGATAAAAAATGCTTGCTTCCGAAACTATTGATTTTCAAAATCATATAGTAAAACTAATAATATTACTTTTTATCATTAATTAGGAAATTGGCATAGTCTACGGTAGAAATACTTTCAAAAGTGACAGGAAACCTGTACCAGATTTCGAGAAGGGAGCGTATCTTAGACGGGATCATCATAATGGTTAGTTTTGGTCAGATGCCAACTGAGTGGTAACATACGAACAGCTTGGGCAATAAGGCTTATTCTCTATTTAGTTGATTTGTTTAATTTACCTTACGACTGAGTTCCTGAAATTTCACTGGGTAAAACTAATTTACCGTAATGTGCCAATGTCACATATGCGGAAACAACGATGCTGAAACTAAAACAGACTTATCAATCATTCACATCTTTGATTAGAAAGGAATAGTCCTGAATGAATCGCCTGATTTCCTAATCGCAACTTAAAAGAAAACAAACGCAGCTTACACTAATAAAAGGAATTCATGCTATCTTCAGAGAGCAAATGATTGATAGCAATTAGCGATGCAATTGCATCTTTGTAACAAGGATAAATGACCTAGCAAAAAAGTGTTCCTCGGTATACTGAACAATTAATGACTTCTTCTTAAGAATAACTCTACGAGATCTTTTTGTGTACTATCGGCACAAGGACAATAAGTACGGATCCATTCCATTCGCCACACCAATTGTTGAAAAGGGAAATAAACTAGTATCCCAAATTCAGCGACAACAAGTATATGAACTATGCTGAGTGAAAGAGAATAAATGTGGTTCCCTGGTTTCCAGGGTCGAACACAAACCACTCAGACTTAGGTCTTGGGAACAGCAAAATTAAGGTGTACCACTTAGGGAAAACGTGCTGGCCAATGAAAGGAACATTTGTTGTTTGGGAACATATAGGTGGTCCGTAACGTCTAGACACATGATAATTAGATATCGTTCTTCCAATGAACTGAAATCCTGAATCTAATATTATTGACACAATTTTGATTCTACTGGTTGAATGTATATTTGGCAGGTGAAGTTTTCACCAATCTTTAGCCATGTTCCTTTTTCCAAATCATGTTGAAATGTTTTGTGTACTCAACAAAAGCAAAGCTTGTGGACACTGAACTCAAAGAATAAGACGTGAATGTAATAAACTTGCTGGTAATGTGGATTTATTGCATTAACTTAAAAACTTTGTGCTGAAGTCAATAATATTTTCAATAAAATTAAGGGAACCACTTTGAGGATGTTATCCCAGTGAACATATGTACTTAACCTTGGGTCCAGTATTTACGGACACCCTTGTATTGACCATGCTCATTTAGTCATCAGTGACAAAATCGTGTTACTACCGTAACACATAAGGTTTATGGTTGTGGAAACAATTTTAAATGCTTTGAACTTATATGATTTATGTTTAAACATTATAACATACACGCTTCTTAAATTAAGCATTGTGAATTCGTATGTGGACATTTTCGTCTGCGATAATTGAAGCAGCATACTCAGGATTCCACTGTTACTGATTGCATGTGTATACTGGAGTATCCAACTTGGTATGTGTGAAATCAGATGCTATTAAAATTTACAGAAATCGTAATGCTGGCAACTCTGTAGATTTAGGGAATCCTATGTTCAGTAGATTCAGAGTCATGCATCTAGTATTGTCTTTAGGAAGTATTAGCTGCGTCGCTACATTGAACGTTTCTCGGAAAAAACTGAGAGACATAAGCGGGATGCAGAGTAAAATTATTAACCAATATTCACTACCAAAGAATATGATATTCAAATATTATGTGAGATTACTGTATTATCCTCCAACGGGGCTGTAAATGTAAGACGCCTAACCTCAATGTGGACCGTGAATCCCGTTAAAGTGAAGCATGGTCTTTGCGAGTGCTAGGACAGTGGATAAAGCAGATGGTTAGTGCACATTCTGATGCTGTTTGACATCCTTTGGTCTCGTCAGGTGAAGATAGCAAGCATTGGACCCGGAAGAATTGAGTAGTTGGTTGCAACCTCTACTAATTTAGCCACCGGCTCACTTCGGACAAGGCTGGACAAATTTCAGTTCCTTTTGTGGGAATGGATTGAGACTCGCATTCTCAGTGTAGACCGTGATGTCACATTGAAATGAGCGTCAGCCAATTCAAACTCTCAGACCGTACCTGATGAATTATACGCAGGCGCACATATAATGCCTTAGGTGGTTAGATATGATACACGGGATGCTAACTTATTTCTGGTTCATTTTCCAATATTTTTCGTTTAGTATAATGTTACGTTTGTGACATTTAACTGATTACATTGCAAGAACTGTTTGCAAGTTACTATTCTGCCATGTGCCTATTTTCATTAGAAGAAACTAATTAATGATATTGTTTTGTAATAGATAATGTGATGAAACCGCAAACCTAGATAGAGAGCTTATCACCAAAATGCTCATCAATGCTAGTGTCCCTCCACGTGACATGATCATAAGTTAGGGCAGTCTCTCAGGTATCCCTTATTATCATTCAAGTTGGTGAAGCCTCATTCAATCGATCACTAGTAGGATGACAACTTACTTTTGTGGGACAAATCCGCAAAAGATGTCAGTCTTCATCGTCTGTTGTCATTTCTTCAGTGTGGGAAAAGCCTGTAGGTTTATTCAACATGGAATAAATGTGATTCGCTGAGTCGTCTTGCGCGGTGAATGTTTTGTTTGCACCAAACTCCGACCCCACATACTAATAACTAGGCTGCATAGGTAACGTAGTACTAGCTGCTACGCGTTCGCTTTAAGACGCGATTACATCAGGTATATTTTGTGTGCGATTCCTGGGTGCTAATCGTTAAATGGTATGACAAGGTTAGGTAAGCTAGCTTTTGTTTTATCGCCTTGCATTTTTATTCGGTCAGTTGGCTTGGTTGCAATGACGTTGCGTTGCATTTTGGCTGACTATGGGAATTAACAGTGTCAACGTCGATTAACTAAAACTATTTTATAAAGTTATTTAATACTGGATAATTGGGTTAATTTGGGGTTGCTCCGCTTTACTGGACTTCACAATATAACGATCGTAAGCACGCTAATGGCTGAAGTAATGACGTATTTTGACGGAACCGACATTATGCATAGCGGCGTAATTAGTAAAAATTTGCAGTTCCTAATAAATGAATATTTTTAGTATTACGCATATACGTTTCACAAAATGTAGAAATATATATTTGAATTTTTACTTAATAAATTAACAATTGTTTGTCTTATAGCCTACTTTGAATATTTAGCTTTATTTACAATAAATATCAGAGGATGGAACATCACTTATCTAAAAACATTTTAATGAAAATAAGCATGCGAAACATTCTGGCAAATATCGAATTTAGAAATTAAACCTTATTATCCGCCCCGTACATAAGTGGTTCTTGAGACTCAGACTGGTTAAACGAATTTTAGCGCAATACCCACGAAATATTGCACAGATTAACTTTTAGTTATCTTTCAGTAAGCGTTACGTGGTGAACATTTAACCCTGTCAAAAGACTTTAAAGACATACCTACAGATACTGACCTACGGAGACAGTGAGTCAGGGCGGACAAATTTAAGAACTGCGAATATAATATTAATGTGTCTACGGTAATTTCTGCTTTCTGACCTTACGGCTGGGGTTATGATTTATTTCTAAAGAAGGATGGGGCCATAATTTTTACAATTTGGTGTTCGATAAATATAATTGGTTAATTCATAGTCACCTAACCAACACTGAATAAAAATAACGTGGAATTGTTTTGTTTGATTTCGCATACGCCAGAGGAATTCTAGTCATTAGCTGATTTGATTTTGGAGGATAAATAACTAAATAATTGGCATGGTTTTCGACGGTGTACACACACATTCCAACTTTAACATCACGATCATGTAATGTAATTTTAATGTAATGTCGTTACGTTTAAACTAAGCTTGCAGTTCGAAGCTTATGCTTCCATGTTAGCCACGTTTGCGCTCTTATGACGATGGTCTAGATGGAAATTCGTCTTGCAGTTTTATTACCCCGAAACGTCTCACATATCTTACTCAACTACCTGTCATCTATACTTCTCTGCAGTAACCAAAACTGAGCATATGCAGCACCCGTCACGGCACTGCAGTATGAAACTGTGCAGCGAATCTCTCAGATTATCTACGCCTGTCAAAGACATCGCAGCATCCCTCTGAGAATGCTCCAAAAAAGAATAATTCGGTTGTTTTTATGTTTTCTATGTTCTCCATGTAAATCATAAATTAAACCACCATCTGTTGCTATTTTATGGTTACTATTAATTTTTTCCCAGCTCTAAGTAATTTCCTTTTTGCATTTTTTTATAATAAATGTCAACATGACATGGGTTGATCACGGTGTTTCTTTTGTTCTTCATATGATTTTATTGCTCTGAGGATGAATGATTCAAAGCAATTGTTAACCAAATTTTCTCGTTGCTTTCACATATTTAGGTTACCTTCTGATTAACTCAAACCGACCCATACCAACGACTTGATAAGGTCCATTTTGCAACACTTTTCTATCTATGTAGATGAAAACAACTATCAGATGGTAATGATAACTTTATAGTGGTAAAGTAATGCAATTACATAAAGTTTTCTATTGGACCAAAGTGAATATTTCAATAATGGAAACGGCACTGAGCATTTATAATTAATTGTGGTTTAGAGGATATTGTAGCATCTGCTGATCGCCCTTGTTGTGTTCGATTTCTCCCATGAGTCAATAAGGATTCGATGCATGTTATTATCTCAATAGTCTTACTGAAATAACTTCAAAATTGTTCTACAATACATCTAAACTTAATTTGCGTCCTTCGTCATTAACGACCTATCCATACTGAGCGAGTAGTTTACTGCGAATAAGGTAAAACTAAGTGTGTGTAAGTTATGGTAAATAAAGCACGCGATTGCAAATAGCACGTTTTAGAGGCATCAGAAAAGAGTGTAATACTTGAGAAAACCTAATACATTCATTTTTTCTGCGTGATATAGCTATGTCGCCTAACAAATTGCATTCGTAATATCGTTGTTTTACCGAAATTCATGACTTTATATCCCAATGTTCTAACTTTCATTTGACTCGTATATCACAATTTTTACAGAGTAATCCTGATGTTGCCTCCTAAGTGGCATTTATCGTCTGATGAGTGCTACGAATATTGCAACATCTGGAACACCTACATGAAATCACAAAATTAGAACACACAATGACAAACCAACAAATTCGGTATTATCGCGTGTTATATTATTCCTGAAACTATAAAAAAGTGAGACGTCTCCCCGTTTCATCTTGTCAATACCTAAAACACCGATATACAGTCTGCAACAGTTCTCTGCCTAAAGATAAACAAATGTGTTGCCGGTTAATAAAACCTATTCACAACTGTAGATTGTTTTGTTCGGAAAAGCCACCCCACAGCAATGGAACAGGAGGAAATATTGTTCTATTTTGATGTAGCGGCGCTGTTCACCTCAAGTGGTATGAACAGCATAGCAAGCGATAGCCTTCTTGCTGAAAGAATAGGTACCATCAGATACAAACTATTAACTCGATGTCATAAGGATGATGTGGTCTCGGGAATTCTATCCACAACACAATTTTTTTCAGAGGCTAAAATTACGAGACGGGGCGAGAAGGGTTATTGTGATTTTTGATGTCTAGTTTAATGGCTGTTGCACGTACAAAGATCCTAGGTTGTACAGCAATTTAACTGCGAAAGCAGAGTTTTAAGTACGAACATGAGCATCATATTCCTCTTCAACAAACATTTCGGATTATCTGACACACCATACTAAATCAGCAATGTGCACATTTTCGTCGAAATACCAATGAAGAAAGGAATAAGTAGTGCTTAAAATTATTGTACATCCAGAGAGCAAATGCTGATGCTGGACCAATGGAAACAATAGTCAGTAAACCAACGCAAATGGATCTAATCTTTAACTGCGGTAAAGTAATATAGTTTTCCACCAGTTCTGGTGGATGCGAATATTTTTCAAACGAGCACAAACACATTGGGGCAAACCGCAGCTGGGGCAGGTAGGGCAGGCCATTTATTCAAAGTGGTTAACCGGAAACTTTCGAACAGTGGCTTAATTCTGTGAATACTGGCATATCCGACAAATATATTAAACCCTTCAACAAGTACAATGTGTTTAAGTGGAGCCACGATGTCATATCAACAGAAAAGTCAGATTATCACAGTACGTTATATTAACTATTTTAGTGAAAGTTACCAGCTGACCTACGAAAACAGTATGAAGCATACGATTCTTGATAAAGATAACAATAACAAAGATGGCACAGGTGATGTGCTCTAAAAGAATCTGTTACCGTAACTGCGACTAGCACTACTTGGGACAGACTAAGAAGAAAGCTTGTCACAAGGCTTCACCAAACAGGCCTAATTATTTGTCGTTACATGCCAAGTATCCAATGTATCCACACACAAACACACACACATATAAGCCTACAACCGCCAATCCGAGCAAGAGCGCGGAAAAATCCTCAAAATATAAATATGCGACAGACAGATATGTTCTTAGATGTTCGGCATTCATAGCTTAATAAATGCAACTAAGTAAACACTGGTCACGATAATGAAAAGCAAGCTCTGTAAGAAAGTTTCTTAAAGCTACACTACCGGTGTTACCTAGGCTGAATACTAAACGTGTGCAAACAACTCATTCGATTTAAGGAAAACTTTACTATACAAAATCAGACCCTGAAGCACGAATATGTATAAATGTTGCAAATGCACACGATCATGGGCTATATTTTTACTTCAAAAATTGCAGCACTCCTTCATTTATTTTCTTTCAATTTACCTGATAATTGATCACTTTCCATGCTTCTTTTACCCAATTCATGTGAACGCTATGCTGGTTTATTTTAGATTCCTAAATTTAATTATCCAATTCGATTTAAACGCCCCTTCCATCGCACCGACACACGCATCTATTTACTCCGACTTTTGTGTAGATGAGCGATAAATAATAAACAGTGATAAAGAAAGCATGATTTTTACAGGTTAAGGAGCAATGCTTTACAATCACTGTTGGGTAATCTGGTTTTTTACTGAAAATATTTGATGAAAAATGCAGTCAGTTATTTTAATCTGAAAAGAGTTGATTTATCGTATTAATTGCATTAGTTCTAATCTCCATGTTTTTTATTTTCAATTGGCGAAATATATAAATCCTTTTTTTCTGCTGGGAGTAGCTTGTGTTAATACAAATATCCCAGAAGCAATTCGCGTCGTAGACGATGATACCGCCCGCTGAATAATCCCAACCATTTCAGCCACTTTTCTTTCATAATGTGGCCCATGCCAATGACGTATTTAGGAGCGCGACGCTGAGGTCGATCCATTTCAGTAAGATCGTGATTCAGCCGTGGCTTACAAGCTTGGATCGCGTATTCCATATGGGAAAGAACAAAGCATTCAGCATGCTCTAAACCTACTTGTGTCTAATATATTGGAATATGTTTGGAACCGACTGTGATTTCATGATTTCAGAAGGTTTTGTATACAAATCGATTTGTATACAAAACCTTCTGAAATCATACTTGTGTCTAGTTTCCCGGAGGTCCGTCGTAGAAAGCCGACGTACTGGTTTATCAGTTTTCCATGCCTATATAAATTGTTTGAAACGACTGAAGCTATCCCGAACAGGCACACCATGGTCGCCTTCGACAGGTGATCGCTGCAGTACTAGCGTTCCTAGCATTTAGCTTCAGATGACTGTGTTCAAATACCCCGTGGCATTATTGGATTTGTTGGGCATGATCGATGTCGATGAAGCGGTATGTGCAAGTATCCGTTATTGAGATATTTAGCACATGAACCAATTATACTACTGGGAAGCGTACTTTATAAAGAAATCTGTTAAAATAGTCGGCATAATTTTATATCTTTAATATTGGACCGATGGAAAGAGAAAGGGTAACCGAGGATGTAGGTATGTAGGGAAAATTTACGGTGCATGGATGTGACCGATATGATGGACATTTTCCGGCTGTGTTATGCCAATTAGACAAAATCTGGAATGGACTGGCAGCATCCGGTTCTGATTTTGCCTGTCATCTTGGCCTCCATAAGACAGTCACAATACGCCTGCACTTAGAATGTGACCATTTCCGGTGTAAAAACAATGTAATGAAGACCGGCAGGCTTGTGGAGGAAAGCCACTTTCTATCAACATGGCCAGCCCACACACATTTAACATGCACTGCATCATTAATTACTTCTTGGGACATCACACCTAACGGAAAGTACTAAAAGTGGTGGTAAGTCATAAGCCCTTCCCACACAGGACGGAATCAGTTTTTGGCACCTAACACCGTCACGAGGACGGTGCACCCGTCCTGTCCAACAATGAGTTACGCTTGCATACAGCCCGTATAATCAAAGTTCAGGGCAATAGACATGCAGGCAACTTGTCATCATTTACATTATGTTCAGCCGTGCATGCTATATCACACTGGGGATTCACTTATCAATCACATGTCAAACAGGCATCCAGTAGAGCTTAGTCCGAATGAAAGAACCGAGCACAAATTTTGATACAAAATCCTTGATCTTAATAACCGCACAGTGGCCTTTACGTCCAGCATAACACCATGAACACACAAGCATTTATAGAAATTTTCGTATGAAAAACCGCAAACTGAAATGAGGATTATTACCCCCATAGACATTAGTACTAATTAGGTCTTTGGTTTGGACTGGGGTTATGACTAATGACCATAGTATTTGTGGGAAATCGGAATCACGACAAGAACGCGAAAGATATGACTAGTTGCTTAACGCGCTGGCTTGGACCTACATGACAGCAATAAGTTTGTCAGAATGCTAAGCAACAAATACCAATAGTGCCACATTAGGAAAAAGAGAATCTATTACCACTTATACGGCTACTAGGTGGAATGAAAATGAAATAAGGGTTACAGTAAAACCGTGATAGTTTTATTTGGTGTTTGCTGTAGATGCGTCTCTTTTATGGGAATTCGAGCAGGCAGTAGTGATGGAGGTCACACAGCGTACAAATTCGACGAAGTGTGAAACGTGGTTTCTCCGTGTCGGCATTCCAATCTTCTCCTATCCGAGGTAGGTGCCGATTAACAAGAAACATTGTTTGCTCTAGCTTAGCATTAGCATATGGTTTTATCACACTTTCTCGGAAGGCCTCCTTGGTACCAACCCAGTCATAATACGTCACGATTTTATGTTACTCAGTGTTTCAGGCATTTGGCTATCGAAAAGTGCTCAAATAAATCCCTATTACTGAAGTCAGGGCACACGGTTACCACTGGGACAATGACACCATCTACAAGCCGCCACTAGT
>OX104067.1:20694527-20717922 GCA_944474145.2 Dicrocoelium dendriticum | reverse complement strand
TAATGCAAGCAGTCATGCGTCAAATAAATTCTGTTGTGTTTAAATACATTTCACACTGTAACTCGAGAGAAAAACGGTCTAGCAACTGTAAAAATAATTGACTGACCCATACTCAAACTTTTAATAACCGATTACCAATCTATCTTCAAGTCTCGGCCTGGGAATGGTGAATAATTTTTATAACCGAAGACCCGTTTAACGGTCCGTGTGAAGGGGTGGTGTTTCGATTCGGGCGGCTTTATGCGTATAATGATCTGATGAGTCAAAGTTGGCAATGGATGCGATTTTGACCTTTAATGCTATACTTTGTATTTAGCTAGGTAGCGACGTTTAGGTTGTAAAGCGACATTAGAAGATATCAATACGCTAGTGGGCAGCGGGAAAGGAAATTACCTGAATGGATTTTTCGTATGGCAGACTTCGTTAGCAGCGACGGCGTACATCCTGTTCAGATACTTACGTTTCCACACGAAATGTGTCTTTTGGTCATAGGACCTAATACAGATTAAATAAACACAAGCCATTTTAATAAACCGATAGAGATTTGTACCAATAAACGCACCACACTTGAGACTGACACATGTACAAAAACATCAAATGTACCTATCGCTAGCTCCAGCGATAGTGCACTGCGGCCCATTGGCAATAGCAACACACATAGCAGCGTTGGCCGTGGCTCACACCGTTGGCATATGACTTCCAAAAAGGATGTTCACACTGGAAATATTGATTTCCATTGCCCTTCGATAGTTGTGAATATGGACGCTCCTCCACAAACTGACAAACAAATATTTCCAATTGGTCTGACGACCTGTGATATCTGTTCTCCCCGTACACTTCTACGTAGCTTTAAGGAAATGCAAGCTTTCTACATACGCACAAAACTATCCGTCTCTTAGTGTCAAATGCTGAGGCTGATGTTGCAATCATGGCGCTTTTTCACCGCAGTTGAGTTAAACTAACACACTTAAAACTAGGTCTTATAAGGCTGGACAAATTTCAATCCAACTTAATTGGTTCGTTCTGCCTACCTGAATACTCATATATTAATTGCACAAGTTGCATACGGTAATTCCGCTTTCGTCAGTAACTTTGTTACCTTTGCAGCATCTTTAAATAACTTGTGAACATTTTGTACTTGTCGCTTATTCGTTGACAAGCAACGTATTTCATTTGCAAAATTACCGAAGTGATGTCTGCATAGCTGTATGCTTTACCAGATTTAGTTTTTGGTGAAGTTATTTCATGTGATTGGCTGTTGCTTGATATTCCAGATGTAGCTGCGCTTGAGGTGCATGTTGACAAATTGCCTACCAATCTATTACCCCCTACCTTATCCATACTGGGTCCAGGAGACAGTTGATCGTTGCTGGAGGGGACGGATTGCACGGTCCTTGTAGCACTGTAAGGATCGAAGCGTGGTTCCATGTACTGAGTGTGGAGCGAACCACGGTCCTTCGGATTTACTCTGGATATGGGATGTGTGGTTGGAGCTCTGGGTGGTGCAGCGCAAGCCAAAAATGGTCTTTCTTTTAAGCGCAGGCGTCCTGTGGCCCTCACTGTGGAGACCACAGTGACAGGCAAATCCGAAACCGAATGCCGCGAACTATCTGTCTCTTAATGTTCCTCTAACTAAAATGCTATTTGCGGGCCATTTAGCAATAATAATTTATCCATTAAAATTTATTCGCCACCAATTTCCAGGGACTTCTTTTTGTGTTCGCCTGCCAATCTTTTCGTTAATCTCGATAGAAATAGCAAATTTTGACAAGGGATTTACTGCATGAGATCCTAAAACTATTATGATTGATATCGTAAACACTGTGTGCAATGCTGAACAACGCCTTTATTTTTAAAGTCGGATGTTATATAACATCCGCTCTCTTACACTCTAATAAACCTGATGTAGTTTTACGCTTGGAAATCTTGGTATAGCCAACATCTTTCCGTTGACGGTTACAAAGTTATCAGAAGTGAGCGAAAGCTACGCGTTAGTTACTTCTCGAAGAACCTCCTTTCTTACTTAATACACACATCTACTAATGTGTCACACCATTGGCTCTGCTTGGTTACTCTTGTCCTTTGGCACCAAGCGCACACTGGTAGGTTGTATATACCGCTTGCCTAGACTCAGCCACACGGATGAGAACCAGTTAACCAACCTATTTAATAGGATATCAGAACTTGATCATTTTGATAAAGTCGTTGGTAGAGATTGCAAAAATACAAGACGACTGATGATCGAATTTGTAACAAACGCAAAACATACTGAGTTTGATACCTGCGTCAGCACACGTGTGTGGGAGTAAAATGTTCCTCTGGCTACCAACAGCAAAATATAACAATAACGTTGTTACCACAGGCTCGTCAGCAAAATGGATTATGTCCTTGGATGTGATAAGGAAATATTAATTATTAAATTATATCTGAGTAGTCGCAGGTGATGCCAGTACTCGACCCTCACTTCTCACGAAATGTCAATCGGATAACATTATCCGTTCTGCTTAAGGCCAAAAACTAGGACCTTTTCTCTCTTTTACCTGACATCCAGAAAGCCTTTGACTTCTTCCATAATGTGTGGCTATGTGCTCAATAATATTTCTCAGCGCAACATAGTCTATTTTCAAAGGTGTCCAAATCTGGCATGAAATAAAGACAGTGGCGGCTCACACGGCACTCGACAGAGCATATATATTGTCATCCAAAATCCTGCACTAATTCAACATTACGAAATGCAAAGTTGTGAGCATACGCCGTCAGCATACCCATGAATATGGACTTGGGTACCAGCAGTTGCAACATGCTTCCTATGAACACGATCTCGGGGTAATCATGTAGGATGATCTTGGCTGCTCGCGACAGGCATCAAAAAGGACCAGTCAACTGCTTGGACTCTTACGGTTAATTTTTGGAGATTTTATGCCACATATCTTCCTGCAAATGCCGGATGACTACCCGAGGCCTCTCGTGCAATAGGCGATTGGGGCGTGATGACCTTTGCGCTAAATTGATGCTAACATGCTCAAAGTTTCACAACTTGACGCGACGGAAATCGTTAGCGAACAGTTTTCCCTCTCCAACCAACGCAGACTGAAAGCCGTAGACCCGTTCAGGGAAATATACCAGCGTCTGCGCCAAGAGCTTATTATGGTGTACCAGATACTGAATAATCCCAATCATGCATGTCGCGGTCTGTTCCAACTTAGTCAAAATATCACATTGTGATACTATCTGTCAAACATGCCACGCGATGCAATCGACTTGCTTGTAGAAAAAACGTTTTTCATCTTCGAGTGTTCCGAAATTGGAAGGCCTTCCAAATCACATCACCCTTGCCACTACATTAAAGTTTTGCACAAATCACCTTTATGCTACACTTTCTCACTTGCACTACTTGTTGTAGTCCCTTTCACTCAAATGACGAAATTACTTCCACCAAACTATAAGCTTAACTTACATTTTTACAACGTGGCGGTATGGATGCAAGCATCATTGTCTAAGTGAATAGATTGGAAGTAGCTAAAATTGATTAACGCACCTAATCGGTCAAATTAGGCTTCACAATTCACACCTATTTCAAATGGTCTTTATGCAGTAGAGCGGTAAAATCTTTAGACGTTCAAACTGACGTTTTGCTTATCTTTTGCTGTCTTTATTTTTCACTCAAACTATCCTACGAAACTTGTCATGCACATGCATGTTACAAGTGCTAATTCATTGTTCCTCTTTTTTCTAAGTGCGCTATCAACCTACACGATAAGGAACAAATACCATTGAGACCTCGAACACAGGAACAAAAAGTTGACGTCATCGAATTCTTGAGACTAGTGGTTGGGGCACGCACAAACATCCACATCTCTACAAGCAGGAAGAACCGCTATTCATCAATTGACCGCATTTTGCGAAAACGAACAGGAAGCGAAATCAACTTACCCGCGCACCTCGTCAGAACAGAAGGCGAATGTATTGATTTAACGATTGATAAAGTAGAAGCCCTTAACACACAATTTGCTGAATCCTGTAACCTTGAAAAGGAATCGCAAATCTCAGAAACTCTTTAAACAAATTACAACCACCGCCCAGATAAACATGTGGTTGCCTATCTACGACCATCCTGCAGACCAAGCCCTGATGGGATCGCATCAACTTTAATCAAATACGGTGGTAATGAAATTCCCCTGCTATTACTGAATATGTTCTCAGTTTCTTTGAAGAATGGTTAACATTGTAAGCATTAGAAAACCTTTAAGATTATACGAAACCTAAATAAAGATGAAAATTAACTTATAGTTTATCGTCCCATCAGCCACAGTATCATTTACGCATGTTAAAGGAAATTAATAAGGGATATTTGTTTTCGTTCTTACTGTCGCAGCATCTCTCAGCGTCACAGCATGGCTTTCTAAAGGCCCGCCATTTTGTGACCAAGGTAGTTTACTTTAAAATGATGAAGCAGAAATATATAATGGAGAATAAGTTTTTTGTATGATGCCAGAAAACAGCAACTGGAAATTGGTTGCAATGAGATCAACAGCGCAGTTTGGTTCTTCTAGTTGTAGCTATTACAATCGTCTCAAATTATCTTAGTTTACACAACATCATAAACAGCTTTACCATACTCAAATTTATTTCCTACTAACTATGGTCTGATAAAAATAACAAACTAGGATTATTTATTTATATAGATACAGGAACTACCTGAGTAATCCCGGTTCAACTATTATCTTCGCCAATTTTCTTCGTACTTCCAACCATTTTATCTTTTCTGGAGGTAACAATTCAGAACAATTCGTCAATTTTCAGTGCTTGACGTGATCGAATTTTCTGCCGTTTGAATAATTATTATGAATAAGGATTCTGCGAAATCTGTTTAATACCTTCTTTTCTATGGCTGTCGGTATTTTCCATCCTCGGCTGTCATACCGTAAAACGTGTCCATACAAACGGTTGAACCTTCTGCGTTACTGTTAATCATAACATTTGTTTAATTGGAGGGGCAAATATGGACTACACTTTGTGGGTTCGGATTGCGACGCGCAATTCTAATGGTCAGTGATTCGTGACCTGCTATCTCTACCCGGGGATTAGATGAAACGATATGGAAACCTGTCGTATTTGCGCAGTGTTTTCGGGCGGGCAACACCCAAATTCCATCCATAATATTTAATAATTTATTCTTCCTGAGGACATTGTACCTAATATCTTCAATTTAACATTTCAGAACCTTGTTTGTTTACCTCTTGCCCATGACTAACTTGATATCTTAATGCTTCCATGTCAAGCGCATTAAATTGACTTATTAACGTATAAAATAAAGGCAGTATATGGGTGGTCCGCAATGGGCTGAGGCTGCATCCATTTTAATGTAAATTTAAAAACGTGTCTATAAAAGTAACACTTGTTAACAGATGATATCACACAGGCGTACTGCCAAATAGGACATGGAAGTGCGGGTGGAATCTTGTATGGAAGCAATTCCCACTGGGACGGTACTTTGGATCACTGCGTTAGTTTATTTGAACTTTATATTATATCTTAATATATTATCGTTATAGTTTTCACAATTTTTATATGACGTAAACCAACCAATTTCGTTAAAATTCGTGAGCAGTTACCTATCTGATGCATCCTTGTTGAACACATAAATAAATACTTAAATCGTGTGTTGCTCGACATTGCGAGAAACCGACTGATTAAGTGATCTGACCGTATTGTACAAATACATTGTGAAGAAAGTAGTCTAAGTAAATAATGTTTCCTCTAAGGTGTTAGGAGTTTGTTATTAATGTATCCTAGTGCAAGACAGAGCTGATAATAAGAATAACTAATTGATCCTTATCAGTGCAAGTTAAGTAATACGGCCGTCCATGGGATCGTCCCAAGGGGGGCTTGCTTCCATGCCGGGTGGTTCCTCGAGAGCTTTCATCCGCCATTCCAATTCTCATCAGGTTATGTGCTGTCGGGCATTAAAGCAGAAAAATCTCATCATTTTGAATTGTTTTACTCATTTTTTATCTTTTGGCTGCAATTATACGTAAAAGGCTCTCATCTCATTGGCACATATTCTTTGCCAATATAACAAGCAAATAGACCATCAATAAGTTCACTTTTTGCCTCTCTCGTGTTCGATCTCGCTAGTGTCAGGTATTCTCAAGATTGTTTCCACAGCTTCATATTTCTTGGCAATCCGGACGCACAGCTCATTCCCTCATGTAGCTATATCAAATCCGGTACTTGTAAAATGCGCCAGTGATTAAATGACAATTTGCCTTGCACATGAGTATTATATATGTAAGATGTCTCAGTCTGTCACCTCAGGGTTCAGCCTAGGCGTGGCCAACAGTTATAATAAAGAACTGCGAAAAGGAATTTAATATGAGTTAAGAAAAATGAATGGGAACAATAAAGTAACAACATATGGTGGTTCAATTTAAGATGTACGTAGAGACCATAGAAAACGAATAAGCAACCGAATTATTCCATTCTGGAGCATTATCAAATGATTACTGCGGTGCTTTTGACAGCTGTAGATAAACTGAGAGATTGGCTGTACAGTTTCATTCTACATAGCTGTGACGGGTGCTGCCTATACTCAGTTTTGTTTCCTCCAGAGAAGTATCGAGCACAGGTAGTAGTTTAAGATGCGTGAGAAGCGTCGAAATAATTAAATTGCAAGACAAATTTCCATCTAGAATATAGTTATAAGAGCACTGACGCGGCGGACATAGGAGCATAAACTTCGAACTTCAAGCTTAGATGGAACGGAGTGACTGCTACATTGTGTGATCCTGATGTCAAAGTTGGACTTTGTCTAACACCGTCTAGGAGAGCGCCATTTATTTAGTTATTTGTCCTCCAAAATTACATTATCTAATGACTATAATTCTTCTGGCTTCTGCTGTATCAAATGAAACAACTCCGCATGAATTTATACAGGATTGGTTTGGTGACTTTAAAGCAATCCATCATATTTATCAAATCTCGAAATATAAAACCTATGGCCCATTCCTTCTTTAGAAATAAGTCATAACTCCAGCCGAAAGGCCAGAAAGCAGAAAGCAGATATTACATTAGGCACACTGATATTATATTCGCAGTTTTTAAATGTTCCCGCTGTCAGTCACTGTCTCCGTAGTTCAGTATCTTTAGTTTTGTATCTAAAGCATTTTGACAGAACTAAATGCGAACCACGTAACGTTTACTGAAAGAAAACTGAAAGTTAATATATGCAATATTTTTTGGATATTGCGCTGAAATTCATTTACTTATTCTGAATCTCAAGATAAATTTATGTACGAGGCGGATAATAAGACTTAAATTTTTAACTTTTACCGTTGCCAAAAGGTTTTGCAGGAGAATTAACATTAAACAGCTGCATTAGATGAGTGGTGTTACATCTTCTGATCTCTATGTTAAACAAAGCTAATCATTCAAGGTATGCTATGCGAAAAAGAGGATTAATTTATTAATTAAAAATTTAACTTTACCTTTCTACCATTCTGTGAAACCCATATGCCTAATATTGAAAATATCCTTTTGTATGAACTGCAAAATTTACTAATTACGCCGCTATGCATAATGTCGGTTCCGTCAAAATATCTTGTCACTGTTGCCATTAGCGTAGTTTCAATCGTTATATTGTGAAGTCCAATAAAGCGGTGCAACCCAAAATAACTAAATAATCCAGTATTGAATAACATTAGAAATAATATCGCTTGTTAATCGAAGTTGACTCTGTTAAATCCCGTAGTCAGCCAAAATGCAAAGCAACGTCATTGCGACCAAGCCGATTGACCGAATTAAAATGCATTCGATGGAACAAATGCTAGCTTAACCAACCTTGTCATACCACTTAATGGGTTACACCAATGTATCGCACACAAAATATTCCTAATCTAATCGCTTCTTTAAGCGGAAGCGTATCATCTATACCACTTTCCATATGCAGCCTAATTACTAGTATGACGGTTCGGAATTCGGTGCAATAAAACACTCCTCGCGCAAGACAACTCAGGGAATCACAGTTATTTTATGCAGAATAAGCACACAGGCTTTTCCCACACTGAAGGAATAGCAACAAACGATGATGTTTAACATGTTTTGCGGATTTGTCTCACAAAAGTAAGTTGCAATCCTACTAGTGATTGACCGAATGTGGCTTCACCAACTTGCATGATAATAAGCGATACTTGAGAAACTGATCTAAATTATGATCATGTCGTATGGATAAACACTAGCATTGATGAGCTTTTCGGCGACAAGCTCTCTGTCTAGGTGTGTGGTTTCACCATGTTATCTGGTACAAAACAACAATATTAATTTGCTTCTTTTAATGAAAATGGGCATATGGCGGAAGAGTAACTTGCAAACAGCTTTTGCAATGTCCTCAGTTAAGTATCGTAAATGCAACAATATGGTAAACGAAAAGTATGGGAAAATGGACCAGAAATAAGTTAGCATTTCGTGGAGCTGATCTAATCATTAAGGCATTATATGTGTGCCTGTATATGATGCATCAGATACGGTCTGAGAGTTTGAATTGGCTGACGCTCAGGTAAATATTCCATTACGTTCTACACTGAGTTTGTGAGTCGCAATCCATTCACACAACAAGTAGTAAAATATGCCCAGTGTTGCGCGCTGTGACACGGTAGCCAAATAAGTATAGGTTTCAACGAATTACCCAATTGTTCCGGATCCATCGCTTGCTATCTCATCCTGACGAGATCAATTGCTTTCAAACTGCATGATAGTGCGCATTATTTTCGGGCGGTAAAAATCCAATAACCAACTGCTTTATCCACTATCCTATTACTCGCAATGGTCGTGCTTCACACTAACGGAATTCACGGTCCACATTGAGGTCAGGCGTCCTAAAGTTATAGCCCTGTTGCGGGATAATACAGTAATCTCACCTAATATGTTAATATCATTTTCCTTGGTAGTGAATATTGATTAATGCTTTTAATCTGCATCCCGATTTTCCAAGAATCTTTCCATGTAGCGACGAAACTAATGCTTCCTAAACACAATACTAGAAGCACGACTCTGATTTGGTTAAACATAGGGTACACTAAATCTACCGAGTTGCCAGCATTTCAATTTTCCGTAAATTTTAAGAGCAACTGATTTCACAAAGACCAAGTCGTGTACTCCGTTGTACGCATGCAATCAGGAAAAGTAAAATCCTGAGTATGCTGCTTCAATTAAGGCCGACGAACATGTTCACATACGAATACATAATGCTTAGTTCAAGAAACGTGCATGATAAAATTCCAAACATAAAACATATAAGTGCAAAGCATTTGAAATTGCTTCCTCAGCCCTAAACTTATGTGTTACTGCGGTAACACGATTTTGTCACTGACGACCAAATGAGCATTGTAAATGCAAGTGTGTCCGTAAAGTCTAGACACATAACTAGGTGTATATGTTAACTGGGATAACATATTCAAAGTGGTTCCCTTCATTTTCCTGGAAAGGTTAGTGACTTCCGCACAAAGCTTTTCAGTTAACAAAATACATCCACATTATCATCAAGTTTATTACAATCGCGTCTTATTCGTTGAGTACAGTGTACAATAGCTTTGCTTTTGTTCAGTACACATACTATTTTAGCCTGCATTCGAAAAACGAACATGGCTAATGTATGGTGAACAACTTCACTTAACTAAGCTATGTTCAACTAGTAGAAGCAAAATGATGTCAATAATCTTTGATTCAGAATTTCAGTTCATTGAAACAACAATATATAATTGTCCTGTGTCTAGACTTTACAGACCACCTATACGTTCCCAAGCAACAAATGTTCCTTTCATTGGCCAGCAAGTTTGGCCAAGTGGTACTCTTTTATTATGATGTTCCCAAGACATAAGTTTGAGCGCATTGAGTTCGCCGCTAGAAGCCACAGCATCACACTGATTCTCTGTAATTCAGCACACTTCACATACTTGTTGTCACTGACTATAGGATAATAGTTATTTCCCTTTTAAACACGTTGTGTGAATAATGGAATGGATCCGTACTTATTGTCACTGTGCCAATAGTACACAACAATTTCTCCTAGATTAATTCTTAAGAATAAGTCATTATTTGATCAGTATTCCGACGAGCACCTTTTTGCTAGGTCTTTTACCCTTATTAAAAAGGCAAAATTGCATCGCTAAGTACATTTAATCATTTGCACTCCGAAGATGGCATGAATTTTTTTCCTTAGAGTTAGCTGCGTTGTTTTCGTTTCAGTAGCCATTAGGAAATTAGTTGTTTCATTTAGGACTTTTCCATTCTGATCAAAGAGGTAAATGAATGGTAAGTCTGTTTCAAGTTAAGTATCGCTTTTTCCAATTTTGTGACATTGGCAAAGTCCGGTAACTTAGTTGTACCTAGTGAAAGTTCAGGAAGTCAATCGTACGTTAAAATAAACAAACGAACTAAATAGTAGGTGTCTTATTGCTTAAGCTGTTCGTATGTTAGCACTCAGTTTGCATCTGACCAAAAATAACCATAATGTTGATCTCGTCTAACATACGCTCCATTCTCGACAATTGGTACGTGTTTTCTCTGACATTTTAAAGTATTTCCGCTGCAAGATTATGCCAATTTGCTAATTAATGATGATAATTAATATTATTAGATTTGCAACATGATTGCGTAAATCAATAGTTTCGGAAGTGTGTCTTGCTTTTACCCTAGTCGAATGTAATGCTTTTATGGATTAACGGTTACTGTAAAAATTTGAAATGAACCGAATACTTAAAGCCTTAAATACTCGAGCTGATGCAAATAAGTGTCGTTATATTGGAAATAATTGTGTCATATAGCTTATAAACGTTTTGCTACTAGTGCAACACCGTAATCTGCGGCACCAATATAGATAATTTCAGTATGTTATCCTGGCAACACAGGATAAACTCAGCTTAGTAATTCACCATTAAATCGAAAATGACCCTTATCGTGTTACGCTGTAACTGTAGCTAGGCCAAAATAGGGTGGTTCCGTAGGGTATCCTATTTTGGGAAGTTAATGCATGGGAGGTTATTGCACACATTTTTCTGTTATGGAAAGTTAGAGAACAAACCGAAATTAGTTCACTTACGGATTTCCAACCACAAATTGTCAGTCCATTGACACTGGAGCTTGCAATGTGTCCTATGCATGCACTTCTTAAAATACAGCCCCCTGGTAACTTACACTACGCGACCCTGAATTATTGTAAACTTATTACAACTTTTTCAAATAATAGGCTGCCGCTAGTTCTCTTCAAAGAATATGTTGCCTTGGATAAGCTCGAAGTAATAATTTAAACCGCAACTGCTCGTAATTTCACAGTGGGGTATTCACATGCGATATTGTTTATTTTTGTGTTAACCGTTTTAATGAGAGACTCTCGGTTCAATACGGACTGTGCATTACTTTCGGTCTATTTGCACGTGTGTCTAGGACAAATGCGTTGGCAAACGATTAGTGAGTATTGGGAGTAAAAACAAAGTGGCGCATGGAAATAAAGGAAATATTGGATCGTCGGTCCATTGGTTGATAGTAGAGAAATGCATCTCCGTTGATGGATTGTGGTTAATGAGGCGAAGCAGAACGGTGGGTTAGAGAGTTACAACGAGTTATGTGCGTAAACTTGACCTGAGATATCATCTGTGAACTCTTACGGTTTATAGACGCCGGCTCTCCAATACGCGAATATACGGTGTTAACGTAGGTTGCGCACTTCAATTAAGTTGTAGTGGCATAATAATTCGCCAATTGTGTGCCCTGAAAAACTTGGTATCGGTGGATATAAGATAATACTGGTGATGTCAGTGAATATTAGTCCGGCATAAATCAACTAACCTGTGCCTGAAACGACGCGGCAGATGGCCAAATTCACCGTGTTCATGCGAGCGCAACATGCAATTTTCAGTTAGCGGACATTTGTGTTAACACTCCAAATACATACAAGTGTAGCCAATTAAAACGGATTTACAACATGCTGATAGCAATCGGCAAGGGCGGAGAACCCGGTATACATTATACCAACGCATGTCTATCCATGTTTGCTGCACATTATGCTTGCGTGCAGGTGGCTCATTTGAAGCCATTGCATACTTTTCAACTGATGAATGTTGTCGGTAAAATTTTGTGCGGGTATTCCAAAGTATTGAGTGTGAGACCATTTCCGGTCTTGCTGTTTGTGTGCAGTGGTAACGCGTGAATCAAAGCCTTCAAGTGCTTAGCTGTTTACAGTAAGCAACAACAAGGCATCCTCGATTTGGTTAAAACGGATTTGCAATTTGGAGCACAAGTCTCGACAATTTTCCTTCGACAAATCACGGGCAATGCTGATTTTAAACACAGCAAATATTCCCGTTGTAATCAGATGAATCAATACCAGAAAAAAGTTCAGGGTTAATAAATCTTTTCCGTAAAATCTCGTCGGATCCAAACTTTTACAAGACACGGATTATGTGGGGTAAGCGTCAAATCGGGCTAGGATTGATTTCTAAGGTGTTTGAAAGGTCAATATCGATGACTAAAGGTGGCTGCAGATGGTAGGAAAAGTGCATCAAAGGAAATTAATACAAGCTTCAGGGCCTAAAGTAAATAGCTGAGGTCACAAAGGGTAGTTAAGTAACAATGTCAGTCGGCCAAGGTAGTAGTATCAGCCGTATGAATCGTTTGTGTACGCATAATTCCGGCTTCAGATGATGGATGTAAATAGCCTCGGCGATAGACAAGATTTGCTTTCGGAAGCCTTGCGATACGCGTTCAGTTAGTGAGTAGATGACTTTATAGTCATTCGCATCGCTACGCTACACCAAAACCCCCAAAGAAAAGCGCCTTGCGTTTCCCGCAGAATATAAACGATACAGGCAAATACTGATTAGCGAATGGCATGATGAGGTTATTGCATCATACTTGCTTCATACAATAATGGAACAATGGAATAATAATGGAACGCAGCTATATTTCTGTTGTTTGACTGACCAATGTTACTTAACTGAGCTTATGGATCTGCCGTTATTTTCCGGGTCAGAGCCAATAAGTCAGAGCCGCCTGCTAGAATGTGATTTGCAAACGACCAACCATTTTAAATGAGTGAAATATAGGGGCGTCGATTGGCTGCATTTGAGAAGTGCAATTGTTAGCAAATAGGATATTGCCGCAAAATAGTGCACACCCGATTGTGCAAACCTTCGTGTATTGGATAAGACATGCTAATTCACAGAAAGTTGCTTAAATTTTGTACACTTTTCGGGGTGTTTCTTCTCAGCTGGAATAGACAGACAGCCATCAGACTTTCAGAAATGCGCAAGCCAGCCGTTTTGTTCTATTGTGACTTGCCAGTCGAGCGTACCCGCTGAATACTGCCGGATTCGAGCAAACTAACTTTTACGTATGAGCCATCGCATTATGATACTGCGGTGAAACACCACAAATTTCTAGACTTCCGATACAACGCAGCGCATCCTACACTGTAATGCATGCTAGCAATATGCCGAGGACCGTGTTCGCCGCCAGAGAAATGATTTCCTTTGCAAGAATCCAGCAATCGAGTTGGCATGTATGTCGCTAAGCCGTTCACTGTCTCGCAAAATTGTGGATTCGAACACTACAGAATCAAGCATGCCCTTGTTACTGACAATATTCGATAGGATGAAATGGCCGTCCAGCGCCTTCTTGTTTCTGTGCTTGTTGTCTGCCTCATTCCACCTGCTAAGAATCTACCCCAAAATATAATAAATTCTTTTATGACTGAATAATAATCAATATTCGCTTTAGTATCTTACAGGCATTCTTGACTAGTGGCAGCTTGTAGATGTTGCCGTTGTCCCAGTGGTAACCTTGTATCCTGCACTTTCATATAATGCACATTACTGTGGATAAGTTTGAACACTTTTCTATATCCAAATGCTTGAAACACTGAGTATCATACAAACGTGACGTGTTATGACTGGGTTCGTACCACGGAGGCCTTTCGCGAATGTGTGATATTACCGACTGCTAATGCTAAGTTAGGGCAAACGGCGTTTCTTCTAATCGGCACATACCTCGGATACGAGAAGATTGGAATACCGACAAGGAGAAACCGCATTTAACACTTCGTTGAATTCGTATGCTGTGTGATCTCCATCATTACTGCGTGCCCAAATTCTCATAAAGGAACCGCATCTACAATAAACACCAAATAAAACTTTCTCTCTTTTACTGTAACCCTTACTAAATTTTCAATCCACCTGGTAGTACCGTAAGTGGCAATTGATTCAGTTTTATCATATTTGGCTTCATAAGTATTTGTAGCTTAGCCTTCTGACAAATTTAAGGCTGCCACGTAGGTTCAATCCTGCGCGTTAAGTAATTAGCAATATCCTTTGCGTTCTTGTCGTACGTCATCCCGATTTCCCACGAAGAATATAGCCTTTAGACATAATCCCAGTCCAAAACAAAACACGTTCGCAGTACTAATGTCTAGGGGGGTAATGTTCCTCCTTACAGTTTGTTGTTCTTCATACGCAAATTTAGATACATACTTGTGTGTGTACGACGTTATGCTGAACTTAAAACGCCATTGTGTTTGTTAAGATCAAGGCTTTTGTGTCAGATTTTGTGCTCTGTTCTTTCATTCGGGCCAAGCGCCACTGGCTGCCTGTCTGACATGCGATTGAAAAGTGAAACCTCCATTGTTATACCTTATGCCTGGTTGAGCTTGATGTGAATGATGACAAATACTGCCAACCTGTCTATTTCCCTGAAGTTTGAATATACTGGCTGTAAGCAAGAGTAAGTCATTGTTGGATGGACGGGTGCACCGTCCTCGTGACCGTGTTAGGTTCAAATAGTGATTCAGTTCTGTGTGGAAAGGTCTCCGGCCTTGCCACCACTTTGAGTACATTCCGGTGGATGTGAAGTCCCAAGAAGAAATGAAATACCCAGTGCATGTTAAATGTGTGTGTTCTGGCCATGTTGATAAACTGTTGCTCACTTTCATAAGCCTGCTGGTCTTCATTACTTTGCTTTACAATGAAAATGGGTTGTTTGGACGGAACTGTGGGTTGTGTAGTAAAAGCCCCCCCATGGTCGCATTCTAAGTGTAGGCGTACTGTGACTTTCTTATAGAGGTCACAGTGTTAGGTAAATCCAGAACCGGATACTGAAAGTCCATACCAGATTTTGTCTAATTGGCATAACACAGCCGGATAATGTCCATCATAACGGTCACATCTATGCACCGGTTTAATTCTCCACATACCTGCTTTGTTTTAATGACATAGTGAATTCAAACATCATGTTTTAATGCATAAGAATAATGAGATTTGCTAAGGAACTACTACGCTGATCGGTTACTTCTTTCATTCAAGCGGTCCAATTTAAAATATATGGAATTATTCTGACTCTTATAACAGATTTTTCAAAAACGTACGCCTGCCAGTATCATACATGGTGCATTTGCTAAATATATCAACAAAGGATAATTGCACAGGCAGCTTTCATCGACATCGATCGCGCCTAACAAATCTAAGAATGCTACGGGGTAGTTGAACGTAGTCCTCTGAAGCTAAAGGCAATTTATATGATCTACATGGATATATCGAAAGCCATTGATCACTTACAGCATCGGATTCCCCATTCCGAACATCAAAAGCACGCCATTGTTGACCGTCTTTTAGCTAGATCGATAACTTTCTCCGGCAATGACAATTAGTGGTCAGAGTGCGGAAAACCTTATCTGACCCTTTACCAGTCGAGTCTAGTCTGCTTCAGGGCTCAGTTCCTTTTCCACGATTCTTTCTGATATTTATAAATGAATTTCCACGAAAAGTTGCCTCAAATATCCTGCTGTTTGCTGACGACATTAAGATATGGCGCCGGATGCAGGCGTACACCAATCAGACTTTACTTTATTGTGACTTGTTCATGGTATATAAATGGTCCACCCGAAATCTTTTACAGTTCAAAGTGGGTGAGTGCAAAGTACTCCCCATGCGACACCAGAGTATTTACTCACAGGCTTGGGACGCTAGTACTGCAGCGATCATCCGTTGAAGGCGACCATGTCGTGTCTGTTCAGTATAACTTCCGTTGTTACAAGCAATTTACATAGGCAACGAAAACTTGTAACCATTACGTCGGCTTGCTATGTTGGAAGTTCGGAAATTAGAAACAAATATGTTCAGCGCATGCAGTATGCTATGTTCTTCCCCGTGTGGAATACGTAATCAAAGCTTGGCAGCCACTGCTGAAGCACGACCTTACTGCATTGGACCAACCACAGGGTCTGGCTTCTGAATATGTCATTGGAATGCGTGACATTGTATAAGAAGAGAGGCTGAAACGGTTGGGTTATTCAGCATTCAGCATCATCGTCTACGAGACGACTTGCTGCTGGCATACTTGATTTCACACAAGCTACTCCCAGTAGAAAACTTGGATTTATAAATTTCGCCTATGGAATCTATGGAAAAACATGGAGTTTAGAACTACTGCAATAAATACGATAAGACCAATCTTTTCACAAAAAACAATTGACTGCAATTTTCATCAACATTTTCGGTAATCCACCAGTCTACCCTAAAGGATTGTAAAGCAGTGCTTATTAAATGTATATAATGATTTCTCATTGTTTATTATGTATCGCTCATCTAGACAAAAGACGGGGTAAATAGATGCCAGTGTATCTTTGAGATGAATAGGGCGTGTAAATCGACTTGGAAAATTAAATGTTGTCTTTCACCTAGAAGCGTACACTTCATATTGTCATCGTAGGTCAGCTGCTAACTTTCACGAGAATAGTTAATATTATATACCCTGATATTCTGAAGATTCTGTTGATAGGACAACGCGGCCCTACTTTAAACCCACTGTATTCGTTGAAGAGTCTAATATTTATGTTTGATATGCCATTCTGCGCGGAACGAAACCACTGTACGAAAATTTCCGGTTAAGCAACCTGAAGAGATGTATTTCTTCCGCCTTCCCCAACTGCGGTTTGCCGCAATGTGTTTAAGCTTGTTTGAAAATGATTCCTATGTATCTGAAATTCTGCACAACAATATGACTTTACTACAGTTAAAGATTTGATGCAGTTGCGTTGGTTTTTGCCAGACTATTGTTTCCATTGTTTGAGCATCGGTATTTGTTCTCGGAAGTGCAATAACTTTATTCGCGAATTATTCCTTTCTTCGTTGGTAATTTGAACGGAATTGAGCACACTGCTGATATAGTTATGTGCCTCCATAATCCGAAACGCTTGTTGCAGATGAATAAGATGCTTATGTTTGGACTTAAAATTGTGGTTTCGCAGTTATGGTGCTGTATGACCTAGTACCTTTGTAAGTGCAACAGCTACTAATCTAGAGATCAACAATCACAAAAGCTCTTCTCGCCCCGTCTCGTAATGTTAGCCTTTGAAAATGTAATTGTTGTTAGATAGAAATGCGAGTATGCATCATCCTTATGACATCGGGTTAATTGTTTATATCGGATGGCACCTTTTCTTCCAGCAAGACGGATATCGCTTGCTATGATATTGATATCAATTGAGGTGAACAACGCCGCTATATCGAAATAGAACAATATTTCCTGCTGTTCTATTGCTGTGGGTTTGCTTTTCCAAACAAATAGTTCTGCAGTTATGAATAAGTTTTATTAACCGGCAAAATCTTTGTTAATCCTTAGGCAGAGAAGAGTTGCAGATTGTATTTCGGTGTTTTAGGTATTGACAAGATGAAGCGGGAAGACGGCACACTTTTGCATAGTTTCAGGAAGGAAGTAGCACGCGATAGTACCGAATTTGTTGGTTTGTCATTATGTGTTCTATTTTTGTGGTTTCATGATTGTGTTCCAGCAGTCGCAAAAATCGTAACACTCATCAGACGATGAAAAGCTAGCAGCCAAAAGCTTAGGAGGCAATATCAGGATTACTCTGTAAAAAGTGTAACAAACGAGGCAAATGAAAGTTGTAACACTGGGAGATAAAGCCATTAATTTCGGTAAAACCACGTTATAACGAAAGTAATATTTTAGGCGAAAATACTACATCACGCAGAGATAAAAATACTGTATTAACTTTCCTCAAGTATAACGCGCGTTTCTGATGCCTCTAGACCGTTCTGTTTGCATTCGCGTTCTTTATTTATCATACCTCACTTTAGGCACACTCATGTTTACTTAATTCTCAGAAAACAACTTGATCAGTATGGATAGATCGTTAAGGACAAAAGACGCACATTCCGTTTAGATGATATCTAGAACCTTCCTGAAGTTATTTCAGTAGGATTAATGAGATAATCCCCTGCATCAAATCCTCATTGACTCATGTGAGAAATTGCAATCAACGATGGCTATCAGCAGATGCCACAATATCCTCTGAACCAAAATTAATTATGAGTGCTCAGTGCCGTTTCTATTATTTAAAAATTCAATTTGTTCCAATAGAAAACTTCACATAATTGAAATACTTTACCACTTAGAATTTTAGCCTTACTATCTGCTAGATGTGTTCATCCGCATAGATAGAAAAGTGTTGATAAAATGGACTTTTCCTAGGCATTTGTATGGGTCCGGTTGATTCAATCCAAAGATAACCTAAAGATATGAAAACAACGAGACAATTAGGTTAACATTCGCCTTAAATCATTCATCCTCAGGCCATTAAAGTCCTATAAAGGGCAAAAGAACAGTATGATAAACCCAGTTTGTCTAAGTAACATAAACTCAAATTGGAATCATGTTATTTACACTTCACGAAGTAGAGCCTGTAGCCGTATAACTTAGTGATTTCCGTTTCGCCGTCTAGGGAAGCTGAGGGGATTGGACTAACATATTTTGCGAGCACAAAGACAGTTGATATATTCGTTGCAATGTTAGGTGGTCCTTGTATCCTTCAACTCTAAAAACACGGATGAGATCCACCCATTGTCAATGTCAAGGATAATATAGCCAGAATGTGCTGCTAATGGCCGCAGTGCCACATTGATGCAAATAATGTGCGCAGTGTCTACTCACGCGTTTGGATAAGTGCTGCGCAGTTTGGCCAACAGAACTCCCGCATAAAGCGCAGTCGAAGTTATGAATGGCCATTGAGACGGTCAGCATGCGCAACATAACGTTGTTTTGTGAGCGGACGAGTGTTTCCAGTGAATAACGCAGTTTAGAGCAGCTATCGAGAAGGTCGACTTAATTTCGCCCGAGAGACTTCCAGTTATGCGTTCATTACTTGCATAATTTTAGAAAGGTAGTTGTATAAACAGCACTTTAAATGTAGTTGGGCAAATTGACGCGATTTCGGTCATTTCCTCAGAATTTCTCCAGCAGTTTGCTTTGGCTTCAATAACAGGGTTCCATTAGAATATCGAACTAAAAAATAAACCGCTTTTAAATGCTGCTCACAATATTTACTTCTGAGCATTATACCGACTGACTTACTATTTTCTAGCCAAATGGCATGGTTTCATCATGCAACGTAAGCAGAGAAGTACAGCCAGCAGTCCAAACACGATAAAATCTCAAGAGTGCGCCGGAGTAGAAGCGCGGTAACTCCTATAGATCGCGGTAACATATTCGAACTGTATTAGATCGTTTCATAAGAATGTACCGAAATATCCATCTATTACGTGAGGCAGATAAACAAAGGTGACGATACCATTTTAGTTTTGTCCAACGTATCAAGTCATTTCAGTAGTCAACAGATGATGTGTGTCTTGGAAAATTGCACATTGAAGTAATCGTGTGTTTAATGAAAAACAGGAGCACACCTTTGAAAGTACATAATAACCCTAATATAGCAACCAACCAAATAAAGCTCCGCATCTACTTTGAACATTAGAACCAGACGCTCCAACATCAATGCAGGTTCCATGTCACCAAATCCACTAACTCACCAAACCCTCATACATGGGCAGACTTCAAACACGCCTGATTTCAATGATTGTTCACTTCAAACTAGTGGCCATGACTGTACCTCTGAGCACGAGCTCGCCAACTATTGAACACAGCCGGTTATCGAACGCAGTGGTCGCCTCAATGCAACTATCGGAGAGGGCCCCCTAAACTCATGTAGCAACATCTACAATGTTCCGGGTGACTTGGACACCAGAAGCGACCAATCCGTTAAAAGCTATTCCAACTGATACGAGCAGAATTGAAGCTACCAGAAGAAATCTCAGTACTCTGACGGTTGTGCGTTTAATTGATTAAGAATCGAATGCTGTACGTTGCGAATAGCAACTACACACACATAGCGCTAATAAGGTAGCTCATTAAAAAATTGTTATGACCAGTTATCCACAATGTCCACGCAAATATCGATTCCTTCTCTCATCGAGGGATTACATGCTAAAATTGTCAGTGACACTATCGTTGGTCATGAGATTTAGCCAATGGGACTTCCTGTATATAAGCACAGAGCTAGATATATGCGGCTATTGGGGATAGGTATGCGCCAGAGTAGCTTGATACATTGGTGTAAACAGAAGGAAGTGTAAACTTGTGACAACATGTGGCTTAGAACATACATGCAAAAAGCGATGTAGTGCTATTTCAAAAGCAATATCATGTCATCTTCATATATTTATCCTTATTTACTCTCAATTAGTTTCCCGCTATGTTTGTCACATGCGATGGTAGGGGGCACATTTGCAGTTGGTGTATGTAGTAGACACTGAGGACAAGTTACAATGAGTAAAGTAGCAGTATTACCCTCATTATTCATTATCTGGACTTTCATTCACTAGATATTTAAATGATCATCCCCAAGAAAATACGACATAATGCTGTCCAGGTAGAGGTAGCTTCCAAATTTACTGCGAATGAATTGCACACTCTCACGCAATCTGACGGGGAGTGGCAGCCCATTCTACAAAAAAGCATATCTGGTAAAACGAAAGGTAAATCACAAATTTGTCTTGTGTTGTGGTATAATTAGGGTAATCTATTTGCTACCTATTTCTCGCGTCCAATGTTACTTAAAAGTGAAATTGAATTGATGTGCATGAAACATAATGCGCAGTAGTTTCTGGTTATCTTTTTATGTTTGTATGTAAAGCGAACCGAGATTGAGTTGTTACTATCGCCGCCCAAATTTTATGATAGAATTGCATCCTTATAATTGCATAGTTAATGACAGTGAAATGCTTTTATTAATGTTTTGTCTGATTTCTAACACTGCTTCAAATTAAGTTGCGTTACGCCAAGATGGTCGACTAAGGATTTTAAATAGTTAACCTTAGCTGTGATTGTACGCATGTTGTGAGAGATGCTAGCGAAGGATTGTCTGACTCATGCTATCTGGTTATCAACCTGCATTTATAACATAAGCTTATAAGAAAATCTGATTCCAAGTTCAGGCGTAGACCGTTGTACATAACTGCGCCTGCTGTTATATTTGCATGGTACTTCGGGTGTCAAGATACTCCGACTTGACAGTTGTGATTAAAACGTCACCATATACTTGTTGCACTAAGTTTCATGCAAATGAATGTGTTCTATATAAATGATAGCATATTTGGTGGCCCAAATCCTTCGTAAATGTTGATATGAACAAATGAAAACGGCACGTACTTTTTGCAAACCAAACTGGAATGGTTGAGACAAGGAAGGAAAATAAATATACAGAGTGCACATCCTTGTTAAACCCCACTAATAATGGAAAGTTGGGAAGTGCAGTTGTCGACCTAAGATGAGTATTTTAGCGTGAAATTAATGTAGATTATAGGCAACCCATTACTCTGTTCCGGAACTCAAAGAAAGCTATCTGAAGCGGTAACCGTTTGTGAGGCAACTGGTCGAATGTTTTGCAAATGCAAGCACAGAATTATTGTGGGTACTTTGAGTCGATATATTCTTTTATGTAGTTAATATAATGCAGCGCAGGATAGGACATGACAGGATAGAATCACGGGACGTAACAAGCTTTCGCTAAACGAGTGCTCTTTCGTGTGCCAGTAAGCGAACAAGAACCCTCAGCACTGCAGCTACCAGAATGTGTTCGATATTTAGTCAAGGAAAACATTTTAAGACGTGTCAATAAGCCCCAGTAATTTGATGAAATGTTACACAATATTTTACATAGTTTACGCATAAGCCGGCTTGTTATAAGAGTTTTATGGTCTGCCTGTAGTGGTTAATCTCACGTTTTTCTTAGCACATGTGGCAATGCATTATAATCAATGCTTTGCATTGATCCTCAAAGTACTCTGATCCCAGTGAAACCGCAAACATATACAAACAGAGCGGTGACATATCAGGACCACCTATTTTCGTGGTGGATGGGGGATACTATAACCTTCCAGAATTAAGCACGGTTGCATAAACCTTTTTGTTTGGTGGATATTGCAGAGAGCCATGGCACTATAGATAGAGCCTTTGTGTAATGAGAGCGTTTGTGTAGCTTGCAAGTAGGTGGAGAATAGCGAGCTAAATACTTTACAAATGGCTCCTGCATTTCGTCCTTCAGTTCAGGAAACATTTAAAAGCGTTTGTTGTTCTTTCGACGAAGAAACCTGACCAGATCATTTGCTTTACATGTCATTCCTAGGAGTGCTTGATCTTCATGTGTTTGCCCCATCAATTTTAAGTGCTTGATTTCCGAGATGAGTCCGTGCACCTTTAGAAACATAGTAAAATAGCCTATTTATTTTAAGCGCGCAATCGGTTCGCAAGATTGCTGACCCATCGAACATTTGGCTGCATCATTTTGAACGTCACTGATTCATTTTTCTTGTACGACAATGAGACTTATAGCTCGCTGAACCTAAAGATATAAGTGCTTCACGGCGCTGTATGCGTTGTTGAAAATACGGAAGGCGTCCCAATCGTAGGACCAGATTACGCGACGGTACGGTGCATTATTGATTTATTTATGTTTCTCGACATTATTATGATTATTATGTTTAATGTAACATTGCAGCTTCTTGATTTTTACTTGTCTCCTACGACTGCGTTGATCTCTTAACTTTCCCATGCTAAACGCCTTGCCATTTACTGGCTGGTGTATAACATTATTGCCCTAGATAAATGATCCTCATGATAGGATGTGCTGAGGATTCATCCATAATTATGTATACATAAAAGCTTGCCGATAAATATGACGTTTGTCAACATGTGATGCAACACCGGAACACGGTCAAATAGGGCAAGAAATTGCGGGAGGAATCTCTCTGCCGAAGAATTGTATGGAAGCAGCTTCCACGGGAACGGTACTTTGAATGGCCGTGTTATTTTAGTTGAAATTATGTTAAATATTTGGTTGTTATAGTTTCCGGTTTAAAAAGTTTATATTACATATATCTTTCAAATAGCTTACCATTTCTCTGTGCCTCCTACCTGATGCGTTATTGTTGCTTTCCATGTTTCGTCTTAAGCCGTCGGATTCCGAAGTTACTGTAGTTCGTATGCATATATATATTAT
>OX104067.1:20446834-20694028 GCA_944474145.2 Dicrocoelium dendriticum | reverse complement strand
TTCGTTAGGTTGGTTACTGAATATACTACCTGAAATGTTAGAGTAGAGTAGGTTTTTAAGCAGGCGAATTTTTACAGATTGATTTTATATGGTAGCGCGACTCCAACAAGAGATTTGTTAAAGAGAGTGTCCCTAATTATAACTGTAAAATTACGGCTACAGTACACTGCCAGGAATTGCCTCATTCATTAAGTAAATTGCATACATACGAAATAAATTTCAATTATTATCATAGAATGCTAACGACTTTTGGCTGCGCGATTTCCTATTTAAATGATTCGCGCTATTTAAATCTTTAATTTTGACGTTATGCGCCTAAAAATCTCCCACAACCCGAATACAATTTGTCCACTAGTATATCTCTGGAAAAGGTCAATTTTTTAACTTATCGACACTAGAAAATTAGAGGATGGATTTCAGCCTAAGTTATAGTATTACAAACTTGTGTCGTCGCAAGCCAATTGTGTTTTTGTCCAAAGTTGTGGTAGCGACTTCAGTACAGATACATTTTCCAAATAACACATTCGGTTAGTCAAATTTAGGGCGACCCTAGATCTAACAAACTACAGGGTTTATATCCATGCTTTCGGTATAAAACGACAAACCATTAAACATCGCAGTAAGCTGAAAGAATAGACGATTTTGGTCATTCCTTAGCAAGCTGCATTGTAGTCGACACAACTCTCAAACGGATAATGAAATCAAGCATAGCATCACACAAGCATATGCTCAACACACGTTGTCTATGTCCGATGGGGTAACGGGTGCAATTATGTTACCAGCTGTAATCGAAGAACTATGTATTTGCATATATATGCACATATAAATATATATTTATATATTGTAAGCATGCCCAAGGCAAATGTTCGCATATGTTTTACTACTCTTTCTAAACGGATAGCCTCCACTGTCCCTTGGTGGATGGCTTCCGTTCCATTTGATTTGCATGTATTTTGACGTGGTCACATTTGCAAGTATTTGTGTTTCATAACTTGTTACACGCTGGACTCAGTGCTCCAAAATACGGCTGTTAATAATGTTAATCCTGTGCATTTGCCATCTCGCTGAGCGAATGATCTGCTCCCCGTTTCACTACACATATGCTCGTGTATTCAATTTTGAAAGTAAATTACCATGGGACAAATGATTATAACTAAACCGGTGTCTATCCTTAAGTGGCTATGTTGTGCACAGGGCAGTTTCAGGAAAAATAGGCAATAGAGAACGAATCAGCTACTCTATCTTTGATTATTTTGTTCATTAACATAAATGAGTCAAATGCTTTGAGGACGAATAGACAATAAATATTTCCGTTTCAAAGCAGTCATGTTTGCTTCTCCTGGGACATCGATTACACAGTGCCTCCGAATGAGATAAGCTGGAGAGCTTTATTTTGTAGAGTTCTAAAGATGTATTTTTTCATGTTCTGAGCCATTTATAAACTACGTATGTTATTAACATGTTAATAAATGGAACAAATTTAGTTCATTTGGTATCTACACGGCATACATAGGCCACATTTAGTGCACTGGATTATCGAAGAGAAATTTCGATAGGGGCTACTTTAGCGTAGACCATTCCCCATCAGCTTAGCAATATGACTACGAAAGCTAGAGGTTTACCTCCAAGTGAGCCGATGTCTCAATAGAGGTAGCTACTCGCAACCCAACCACAAGCGTGCTCCCTAAATTCAGCTTTGAAAGTTAAAATCCATTTCGTTTCAACTTAACTCATAAACAGCAAACAATTGTGTGCTATTAAACTTACGGGGCAGAAGAGCGTACTCAGACTTTGATTTACAGATACAAAATATATCTAAAATATGTATATATTTAAATTTATATATCTATATATATAAACAGTAGTATTTAAATACAGCGATAACTAGTCGGCTAGAACAATATTCAAGATTACAACGAAATGGGTAAGCTGGTAAACGTCTGACGCGCACCAAAACTGTAGCTCCATTTCTGTCCATCCAGGGTGCATAGTAATGTCTGCTGCTTCAATTTAATTAAGATTTGGTTTTTTGTCATGTAATCGCTTATGAAATAGCGACATTTGGCCAGAGGAAAATTTGGGAAGCTTGTCTAGACATCGAATGACAGCACAACTGTATTTTATATTTCCATCCTTTTCTACAGTTAAACAAATTAAAATGTCTAACAAGTGAAAGTACGATGATTTATGTACTGGCTCTAACAAATCTACAACGAATTTCACGATGTAATGTCTAAGGCATATACGTAGAAAACTGCACACATTTGACCTGCGTTCTGAGTAATTTGGTGTATCCGTAGAGTAGGTACGGTTGTCACCCACCTGCAGTTAGCTACTGGAATAACACGCCACTTTTGATATTCGAATTTGCAACACGTGCAGTAATCCAGAGTTTGTATTTTCACTAGTTTTATCATATTTAACTGTGCTATGCACAGTCTTTTCTGTCTTTTAAATATTTGGATAGAGTTTGGAAATGTAGTCTGACATATACAGTAATAATTGGCTAGGGACATTCTCTGCTAGGAAAGCGGTCAACTTTGCTTTTCGCTCAATTCTTTGATTTCACTCCGCTGCCTCCTAAAAAGGACAGCAGAATAGTTACATTTGTAATGCACATATTGCTGGCACATGCTCACCAAGTTCGTTCTTAATTTGGTGATCGCAAAAGAAAAATTATGCATCTATCCAGACAGTTGATGCATTGGACTTCAAAATTGGGTTTCCAGCTTCTATTGCGTTTGACCAGTTGAGATTGGCAACATGATAGTCATTTCTTGACAAGTTACAGAAAGCTACCTGAAAAGGCAAACGCGGACATCACTGAAGTAACCTGTTTTTGCAATCCAGATCGGCAAGTGGGTATTCGATGTTTAGCAGTTTACCTTAACGCCGCGACCAGGATATATTATTTGTATGCCACATAATTTAAAGTGCTCTCTCTTACTAAGGCAAGTTACGACCCACCCTTAACAGCATTTAAGGAAGAAGTAAAAAGGGCTTGATGTCATTCCACATTCCAGCCATCCCGCTTGTAATTCTAATCAAGAATTGTTTATCGAATTTATATTATCTACATACGGATTAGTGATTTTATCCACGGATAATGCTAAGGAGTATGTTACCAACGTTCTCATCGAGCTGTAGATAGTGACATGATAATTGTCGCCCACATTACATATTCTTGGAGATGAGCTCCAAACACGTGTACCTTGCGGCAGCTCGTACCCTTTCTTCCATTGGCTCAAGCTCGCCTATCGTTAGTTATCAGTGAATCAATAACACAAGCAAATATCTACGGAGCGTTGTAGGTTACCGACGTTATTGGATACACTTCGTTCTTACCCGGTAGAAATATATTGACCTCGTTAGCCACAAGCAGCAAATCTGAGAGAGCTCTTGCCAGATGGTTGATAAACACCAGGGTTTAGCGCCGTTCCAACACTGAGCAATGTGGTACACTGCATTTCACCTCAAAGGTGTTAGAGATTTATCCCCTAAAATGGATTTCAACTTTTCGTTTGTGAAGAAAGTTTCTAACCCAACCGAGCACAAGATCTCCGGTTCGGTAACTCCGCAGTCTGTGCAGCAGGATGCAGTGATCCAGGCAGTCAAAAGCTTATGTGAAGTCCAGATAGATGACATCAATCCCTAGGCACAACATAAGACACTCCCGTCCAACTAACTCGCGCTATCAGCAGGTTGGTTGGGCATGACCGGTGTTGAGGAAAGCCATGCTGATCTGGCGCCAAGAGGTAGCGAGTATTTAGGTAATCCATTAGAGCCACAGGGAAGACCGGTTCCATCATTTTCGCGAGC
The DNA here is from genome assembly GCA_944474145.2 of Dicrocoelium dendriticum. Classification (NCBI taxonomy): domain Eukaryota; kingdom Metazoa; phylum Platyhelminthes; class Trematoda; order Plagiorchiida; family Dicrocoeliidae; genus Dicrocoelium; species Dicrocoelium dendriticum. The sequence continues at coordinate 20,690,209 of OX104067.1, read as the reverse complement.
ACCGGGAGGAGAGTCACTGGGCGACAGTTTGCAGGCTATGAACGGCTACCACAATTAAATTTCGGGTGCTGATTCTGCGCTTCCACATATTGGGGACGAGCACTATATCGAAGCAACTTTGAAAGAAATCACGGTGATTCAGCTAGCATGGTGACCGCAGACGTTAGTGTTTTCCGGTGAATGCTGTCGGCTGCCGGAGAGCTGACGGCGCAACGAGTGTAGCATTCTTAGCGCAATTGATCGGCTTAAAACCTACATGCGCAAAAATGTAGTCGGTAATGTGAAACACACTAGGAAGCTTTTGTCTGGGTTCGTAGCATCTAGACACAGGCAAACAACCACCACTATCCAGGAAAGCGCTAGCCGAGCGTTTCTTCCTATTGGGACTCGTAAGTAGCGTGAACCCGCCTAATCCTCTCGGATTCGAACCTACGAACTCAATCTTGCGCGTCAGCGACATATGACATCGAACCATAAGCGTGGGCTGCGAACGACCATGACTTAAAACTAACGGCGATATAGCGAATCTCATCCTACATGACTTGCACGTTACGAATTTGCAAACGACAGGGCGGGCCCCCAGGGCAACTACTTTATTCGCGCGCTACCGACGAGTCCCAATATGAGGATACGGCCGTGTGGCGATTTCCTGGATGTGTGGTGGCTGTCCGCCTGTTTTTAACTTCGACGAACCTACAAGAACACCCAATAAATCTCCCTACGACTTACACATTCTTGCGTATTGTAGTAGCAGGTAATTAGATGCATCCTATGCGTGTAATGTTTTGGGTTAATTTCATATGTTTCGATGAATACTCCTCATAGCATGCACACATAAATTTTACTGCTATATGCTTTCTGAATCTTAAAGTATATTATAACAAATACCTGTCCATTATGATTTTTTCATTTGTTGGTACAGTGTCTAAAATAACGGTTTGTTTGCTGTATTGAATCTTGTGGTCAGATGAAATTATTCTATAAGGGAATATTACCGGTAAGTTCATGCAACGTTTCTCTAAACTACACATAGGAAAATGCTGATACCATTAGGGTGGGGACAGAGAAATTACCGGCGTTGTTAACATGGCTGTACCCAAGGCGTGTTAGCTTGTTCTAGGCACGTATTAGGTGGATGTCGGGTGCAGTAGCTGACTATTGCGTGACCAGAGACGGATACAGCAACGTATTGTATCGGTAACACGTGTTCCCGTTTAGTTAACTAGTGTACCTTGCAGGTAACCTCAGGAGTAAAAATGGACCCCACCACCTCTGATTGGGCAATTGTTCGGATGAGTGAAATTTGTACAATCTCAACCTCAGCATCAGTTATGTCCTGTTACAGTTAGGTTCCGATAATAGAGAGTATCATTCTAAGATTCGTGACCTAACCTGTTCGAACTTTGTACGTTTACAAGACGTCGCTGTTGTGTTAATATTTTTATATTTAGGTTTCTTCGATTTCGGCTTTGGGTAGTTACGTCGACCAGGGCGGCCCGCGACTAATCACTTGCTCGAAAAGTACTTGGAGACTGGTTCGAAGTCACTTTCATTGGCTTCGTTAGTAGGCCCAAATATATCCTACTACATACAGCGCTACTAGTCTGGTTAAGCAATAGAAGACAGGACCCACTAGACACGCTGTGATGCACCAAACGTCTAGTTCCATTCCCTTTTCTTTCTTCCCGCAGTTTGATTGCTGCTAAGCATATAGCTCGTTGCCTTCATCCAACTTCGCTGCCAGCCTGCAACGAAACATGCAAGGGCGGTTCAGTAGTTGCGCTAACATAAATTTTGACTTAGAACTACCCTAAACTTTTTTGAATTACGTCCTTTGCAGTTTGGTAATGTGCGTACCCATGACGCCGAATTTGCTGACATGTCATCTAAGGAGTCTTTCATGAATAAAACACCAACCTTACTTATCGAAATTTCTTATTTCATGTTTATTGTCCTTCGATTTTAGGTACGCCGTGGAAATAATGGTTTTGGATCCATTATTGGGTTTGCTTTCTACCAGCTACTGCTACTTTACCGCTATCAATTCCGCAATGAAGATGCCAACTTGAATGGTGGCGAAACGTTTGCAACCAAGTTGCCCAGCTCGGAGAACTCCACTACAACTGAGCAAGCCTCCCGAGCTACCAATATTCCAAATCAGATAAGGCTTCCCTCTACTTGTCTTCTAAGCTTCGGTCACTCCCATAAGTACCGCCCAGTGGGACATGTGGAAAGACAAAGATGGAGCATGTTTTATGTGAGTTTACTTGTAGAAAGCAAAGCAGATTATACTCCTCGGGATGCGTTCGGCGTGAAGCGCAGTTGACTTCGCTAACCGATTTGTTTAGAGTTTATGTGCCGCTTGATTCGCAATAAATTTGCAGGTTTAAGTTAGCGTCATATCGGTAGCTAAAGTGGACTGATTGATCGATATCGCCTAACTGCCTGCTTCTGATTGGTGACAAATTTAATTCTGGGATATTGGAGCAAATGTCTTTCATTATTTTTGTTGCCTCATAGCATCTAATTACAGGCCAACAATAGTGACTGAAATACATGTTGATGAACCGGAGGAAAGTAATGATGACTGCACCGGAAGAGCCCTGCTTTCCTCTTCAGTTTTCAATTATGTCGGTGTGATTCCAAATTAAAAGTCGGCCTTTCTTGGATAATATCCTAGGCAGTGTATCACGAGTACCAACTTGACTTTGTTCATCCAGGTCTGTCCGCAAATTTCGAATGGAAGACTACAGGCCCCGGGGGCAAGGACGTACGCATATATATATATATATATATATATATATATATATCATCACCAGACATCTAGGTCCTGCGTAAATAAAAATTTTAAAATTTTTTATCTAGATTAATTAGCAAATAATTCTAGAAGAATGACGGAAGAACCAATCGTAAATTTCTCTTGACGGATAATAATGCATCACAACCGTTAGGTCCACCACCTGGGAGGCGGTCAACAACCTGTATTCTCCAATTAAGATGCATTAGTAGACTTGTGGAAGACCCATACGGGCTTGCTCTTGTCAGCATTTAACAAAGGTTGATTTGCATTTGACGCTTCAAAAGCGCGATGTAAGTCTCGTTTCAGCGTACTACGAGCATCCGGACAGCTGAATGATCACGAGATCTTGCTGTCCTAAGCAAGAAGCAGGACATTTAATTCCATGACACGCGCGAGTTTGTTAGTGAGAGAAATATTAAACGCGACCGCAGCGCTAAACTTTGTGGGACACCGAGTCCAAATGAGCTCCGAACTCGAGCTTAATAAACGCTGCTGAGGAAAGAAATTTTCTGATCAATTTAGCAACAGGTTTCCCTACTTCCGCATGATTGCGGTATAGAAGCATTATGTCGGGATCTAATCAGTCGAAGTAGTTACATCATTTTAATTCATGGTCATTAGTGCAGGTCTCAATGCAGACGAATATATTTCAGATGCGATTCACGTTCAGCAGTTTGTTAGAACATGACCGAGGCGGACGTAATACATGCATCTCCGGTGCTGTGAATTAAGTATTCTCAATATAGCCCATTATTGCCTCAGCCATGATCAACGCCATCAACGTTGAGCGCACCGGTAGGAGAACAACAAGGCGATAGTTTGCGGACTCTGAACGGCTACCGCCTTAGAAAATAGGAGAAATGCTAAACTGCTTGCACTTGATGAGGACTTGCTCTTCATCTACGCTATCTTTGGAAAAGTGTTGCTATTGGTTCAGTTATCCTCATCGCATGCCAACTGCAGTTGTGTCGGGGGAATATTTACAACACTTGTAGAACTATGAATGCGCACCTATAACAGCTTCCTCAAAACGGTTGCTGAACTACAAGTGACGTACATATATACACACTCATATAAATATATAAATATATAGTGGCGTCGGTGTGAATAATAATTACTTGACGCATATTGATATTTCGTCAGATGATTGCAGCCTATTGAAACGACAGAACGTTGGCAGCATGCTCGTCGGTTTGAGGATATGCATTTGTTGAGATAAGTGGTAGAACAACACGATTCACCTTCCGAAGGCTGTTCACATCTCTTTACAGAAATTTGCTGTAAGCACAAAGCCTTCCACTCAAGTTGTATTTTTTAAGAATTTTTAATTTAAGACAAGTGTGATACATTGATTACCATGCACAAATTAGCTGCTCCAGTTAATAGAAACGATAAATGTAATTGCCTAAATTTTACACGTTAACACCTGAAATTTTAAGTACAGAAACCTTGTTTTGAATAGTATTTAAGGATAAACTAAAATGCTTTGAATCTCAAATTACCGTCAAACAGTACTGAAATGCATATTGATGAAAACCGGAAAACTAATAATACGGGTTAGCTTACCAGGGAATGCACATAGTCGCTTTCAGCAGTTTGTTTATATAGATGTATACGCATGCTTTTCAACTTGCAAATATTACTAATGTACTTTAATGTCCTCGCGGATACATTCATATTTTTGTAACTTAATTTATTCCTGTTCATTTCGAATAAAAGGGTGAATCATGCCGTCCTTAATTGTTTAATTGTGTACACATAAATTAAACCGAGTCTGGGAAATGTTCCTTGTCGTTGCGCTGAGTGGCGAAACTAAAAGATCACGAAATGGATTGTGGCTTGCCCTATCTAATGGACGGCGCTGTTGAGAAAATGAATTAACTCGTTTATCTTCCTGGTTAAACAAATGACTATGGCAGAACTTCATACCATTCCAAAGTCCTTGGAAAAGTAACATTGCTATTTTGTCAGTGGATGTCAAAGACAAGTGGATGTTTCACCTGTCGCATTTCGGTAAACTGCAGAACTAAACTTGGCCTATAAAGAAGCACAAAAATGAGCATCCAATTAGAAAACAAATATTGTCCGCTGCTAGGTACAGCAGGAAAATGTGCTTGCTTGTAATTTTGCATTTTGCACATACAGAAACAAAAGGAAGGTTTCTTTTTCTATAAGCGGTGGTTTGAAATCTGGAGTAGCCGTATCAAAATAACTCCATAAAATTTTTAAATCACGTTGTAAAAACAGCAATGCTCATACATTTAACCCATTTCACATTATTCTTACTTCCTCTGCACCGTAAATCTCATTTATGCTGCTAATATTTTCTGCATATATGTGTTGTCTGTATGTTTGACGCTGAGTGGAATTATTAAGATGGGACTGTGTGTGACTTAATCAAGATATTAAGTAATGATTATAATTCAGGCACCTAACGTTATCACACAGATTAAATAACAAGCCGGTTCTTTTGTTAGATGCCTTAAATCAAAAGAGTACTTTACGAAATTCGCTGTTTAACCATGTTGTCTTCCATTATTTCCGCTGAAATCATGTTCCGCTTGCATTTTGTAAAAACGAAGGCACTTTTCAGAGTGGGTGAAAAAACCGACAAATGCTGATGAAGTGGCCTTACATCCAAATATGCCATACTGTCAAATCCGGCTATCTACCGACAAATATCAACTCGGAGTTCATTTTTGTTTAACGTGAATTGCTTGTTATTTAAATTACCCATTACGTACGTTGGCTTTTACCTTGGTTGCTTTATTTAGTATGATAATAATAACAATTGGTAGAATTTTCAATTGAAAAGTTTCGTTCATATTTGGAAAGATGACGTATATATATATATATATATATATATATATATAATGCCCATGCTTCCGCTCTGGCGTCTTTTGCCTGGCTTTGTCTTGGCTTCTGGCAATAATTATGACACAAATATTTGATTTTAACCTTCAAGTGGATGCATCAATGCGCTTTATCAGTATCGCAGACAAGGTGGGCAGTTACCTCGCTTAAAGCACAATGCTTATCAACAAAACGTCACGTATTTCAGAGTGCCTTGATAAACGAATGCTTGTGCATACGCATCACACGCATTCAAAAGTCTGATCACTAACCTAATAATTAACCGTGATTGCTTCATAGTCAGCTTCTCTAACCGTTAAGAAATATAATTGCTTTTATTGCATTTCTGATCATCAGGGCGTCGGACCACAAATTGGTCCGTAACTTTGGTATACCCAGACTTAATGTATTACTAAGGTAGCGGGTGGACGTAGACAGACTACATAAATCATCAGTAACAATTCGATTTTACAGGAGGATAAGGTTCCGTTTTAATATAGGCATAAATTCTGATCGAGGACTATTTGCTAGCACCATTCCAGATGGTGCTTTTTGTAGATTCGCGCATTGCACACTTGAAAAAATATCGACGTAAGGTACCTATGAGTTTTTGTCAGATTTATTTACGTTAACATATATTATACCGCATTAATACAGTAAGGGAAAAGTAAGGGTTTTTGTAGTACGAGTGTGTCCGACATTGCATGTATCTCATAGTTTGTTATCCGAAATTTTCCTTCGACTGAATGCACTATATACCCTCAGCCAATATTCCAATAATCTTCACCGTATGGCATTAGAAAGACAGAATACTTGATAATGCAACCTCGTTTCTGCAAACATCTACGGTATAAAATAATCATACCTAAACATCCCGCGCTATGGAAGCGATTGCATTAAGATATCACAAGTAAATTTCCTTGAATATTTAAGTTGCATTATGTGAGTACCAGCTGTTTATAAAAGTAAAGAAGTGTTTTTTTTCTTTGCACAGACCAATGGGTGTGTGAGAACGGACCGGATAGCAGCGGAACACTCTCTGGATTCATTGCAAAAATATATGGATAAAGACGAACAAAAGAATGCTGATAAATCTTAAACTGCCTTGTTATTCTATCAGCATTTATATTTGGTTAGGCAACTTAGCTCGAGCATACAACCTTTCTACATTGTCACATCCTCCGATATTGCTCACACACACCAGTGGTCTAGGAAACATTGACACATCCATATTTTGACAAATGAGATCTAGCTCTGTCAATTTTCTTCCCAACACTGTTATATTCTTCAGGTCACGGCTAGACATCACAAGAGCGCTTGTTTTATTTGGATAGCTTGGTTTGTCTTTTGCAATTTTATTCATCACTACTGTCACATTTTGTGCTCTCACGTAACCTAAACATCCACTGATAGCCTATGAAAACGTTGCACTCCTCCGTAGGTTGAAGTAACTATCTTGCTATTGTCCTTCTTTTACTGCGTCATTCTCCGTAACTAGTTAAACGAAAACATGAGTGTCATTTATATTCGGACCTCTTGGAACATTGAAGTATTTATGCTAAATCACTAACATAGCTATTTTGTTTACTTATATCTGTGTTACTGTGTTATTTTACCACTTGTGTGTGGCACGTCGCATCTAATAACTGATTCAAAATTTTCTTGGTTGAAACAATGTTTAGTTTAGCTACTTGTTTATCACGTGCCACGTACTCTGCATTAAAGCATATTAACTTTTCTATTCATTGTTATATAGTATAACCAATACACTGTATTACACGTAATTTATGTCACTTATCTAACTAATCATGAACATTTCGCCACTTTTCAATACACTCCTGGGAACCTTATTAGAAACAGAGGTTCTTATTGAATTCTTGTGAAACAAACTTAATAGTATAAGATAAATTAGAAATAAGATTACATTTAATTATGATAGAAAGATATTTGTTAGTATTTTTTTCGTCGCAGTCAGCTGACAATTCAGATAAATCAACTACCTGTCCGGAAAAGCGCAAGACTGCCGTTTCCCCTTATTGGGGCACGTCAGTGGTGTGCATCCTTCAGTCCTCTACGGAGGATCGAACCCATGACCGCTAGTGGCTTGTGTCAAATAGCGCGCAGCTTATGCAACTGCGCCATGGAGGAGTCCTCCATGAACAAATCCGTGCTGAAAAGTACATATCAACTGCAATTGTTAGCGAATTCAATGGCATAGCATCCAACAAATTTTTAAACGAACTAGATTATAAAAGAGCTTGATGAAATAATTAATTGTACGCTAACACCAAGGCTACCTGAGGGTGCATTTGTACTGCGCGAAAAAATTAAAAAAAAGCAAATATACTCAGTTCTTTACCGTCTCCTTAGTTTTATGTAGGATTTTTATCATGCTTGAATGAATAAGTAATATTTCACTAAATTAGCTCAGTTTAAGCAAAAAGTGATAAGAGCCAAGGGCAGTATCTAATAGTTATTTTTTGAATATATCTAAGTTAGGGAAGGAATCCACTAACATTGGGAGAAATTTCCAAGATTGGCAAACAAGAGGATTAAAATAATGTCGCCGGCATTAAATGCGCACTCAATTTCAGAGGGTTATCTTTGAAATTGGTGTTATAGCTGAATTTCAGCAAGTGTTGTTATACACCAGTAGGTTCATACAATATTTCGCAGACTACTATGAAATCGCCGCACAGCGTTCGGTGACGGGCACTTAAAACTCCAACATATTTCTAGTATGGTGATAGGACAGATTTGATAGACCATTGAGGTTATACGCAGCCATGAGTTTTGCCTTTTTCAGGATTTCTAAGTGGCGGTTCAAAAGAGCGTAGCAAGCTTGGATGGCGTATTCAGGGCGCACGTCGTTGTTGTGCATCACAGCGAAGTTGGATGAGATGAAAATTCCGAAGGCCATCCAGAGCAAGCCGACGTGCTAGTTGTCACATTTTGCAGCTGCATCTAAAAGCCTTGAATATTTATAATCCGTTACCAAAAGCACACAACAGTCACGTACCTGGGAAGAGGTTTGCAATATATTTGACCCAAACCTTGACTTCTTGCCATGCCTTTGGCGCACTTGAACAGCACGACATGTTTCCACATTGAACAGCATGCTAAACTGATAAGCTTGAACGTGTACTGAAGTCACGCTGGAGCGTTTCATGATCGTTGAGTTCTCTGATCTCTCGCCGTAACTTAAGAAATTGGGATTAATATCCTTTGATAGATTTATACAAAATTCAAAATATAATGGGCCCTAACATCTTGCAGTTGGTACACCGCACTCTACTCTATTGCGTCGGACAGGAATTCTAGTAGTTTCACAAGCGGCGTTCGTAGAGTAAATTTCCAATGTAACGGTACACCAGTGCCATATAGCTGAAGTTTACGCAAGAGCGTACGGTGGTTTTGGCAAGCAAACACATTTGTAAAGTGCAGGTGATTAACCTTAAGCCCTGCTACACAATCAACTGCGTTACCCCAGCTATTGCGTGTAATTACGGGTTTGGTATCAGATGAGAGTTAATGTCGGAAACCATGTTGATCTGGTTTTGAGTCTCTAGAGACTGTATGAGGGTATCAGCGATGATAGACTTCATAACATTTGAATGCACAGGGAGTAGGTTATCCGATGAAAATTTGGTGAGTCAGTGCAACTACCAGTTTGCCCATATTACTGAAAGTTTCTTTTCCTATAAGCAGCGCTGATGGAATATAGCCAGTGCATCTGCCAGATCACTGGATGCTGCCTACAAATCCTTCAGTAGAGTGTTATCGACATCTGGAGAGACGTGTATACACCGGGTCAAATGTTCCTCTAACAGGGTTCCTGCAATAAACTTTATTTTGGATAAAAAATGATCGTGGGACAATAGAAATTTGGAAAACTTTGGGCCTGTTACCATAAGGAACAAATGTGAGTGACGTAACTGTAAGAAATTGGTTGCTTCCGTTGCTGATGGAGTGCGCCCGTCAATCAAGACCAGAGCTGCAATCCAGCGTTGCACCTAATGTAGTCCATCAGCATGCTTGTATAAGAGTTGACGGTACGCTCAGAATCAATTCATTAACTTCCGCTCATGCGTCGCATATTTCTCGCGGATCTAGCAAAAAAAGAGTTGACGCTGCTTCACATGGGCACGCAAGGTTTCCGCATTCGGGGCGTCAGTGTGAACTCACCATGCATTTTATTATTCTGTTTCTCAGAAATGTCGACGCGCCTTTGAAGCTGGAAGGATTGCTGCTCAGACGCGTGCGCCTCTAGCGTGCTTAGTGTCCTTGTGCAAGTGTCTCAAGCAATTTCTGGGGCAATAAGTTCAGCAGATCTGACATGCCTCACTAAAAAACACCGATAACAAGTTGTAGTGCGTAAAGTTATAATCCTCTTGCACACGTTTTGCTGCATAAAAAACACAATAGAACAGTAGAGTGACATAGTCACTGGGACCCAGTAGGATGCTAGTAAATTTTCGGTCGACCATTTGTCCCTCGTTGTTGAGCACAAGATCACGTATCGGCAGCCATTTAGCAGTTGGAACTCTGGTGCGAGTGTTCACGTGGTTATACAGATCGTAGCAGAAAATCACCCTTTTGTAAACAGGCAATAAACTGCATGCTATCGGTCACTGCTATTTCCAAGTCGTTCGCATTAAAGTCAACTGCAATATAATGTTACTGGTGCAAGTGTTTTATTATATACTGTGGTATGACAATAGGTAAGCTTCCCCAGAACAGCAAATGAGAAGATTCAGCTTTTGTTTCGTACTGCTTACGCAAGTCGTCTAATTTGCCTCTATTGCGCGCAGTCCTTTCATCCCGGGGATACAGCAGCACCAACTCGTTGGACGTTGTAATGCAAGCTAAAGTGCAACTGAGTTAAACAAACCGGTTTGGTGTTTCTCAGAGGATGGCATGCTCTGTGCTGTGTTAGTACCAATTAAGCGCAATAGCATATCAACAACTACGCTGTCAATTATCAAAGTAAATATTCCAATGGCGTTAAAATTAAAAAAAAGTTGGGGTAAATAGTTTTAAATGAAAATGTAAAAAAATTATATGAGACAATTTTTGGGTTGCATCAGCCTTTCCTTTTGATGCCTAATGTGGATATGATAACTTGTTTATATTTAGCGAAATTACAGTACTGTAACAAATACATTTGTTAAAATAAGGCGTTACTTGAGTAATACGACAAAAAGTTGCTGCATCGAATACCAGAAACATCTGGCCCAATACGCTGATACTACAACAGCATTATTTTATCCAACTAATGACTAATTTCCAGCACCAGAGAACATGATATGAAGCAATGCATTTTGGTTTGTCCAAATATCAACCGATCATGGTTATACGCCTCTTTAAAACTATGAATATAATGAATGCTCCAAAAATCGCTTAAAGAATGTAAACGATGCATTAATTATGGATACCGGTGTGCATTCAAATGGCGTGTACAATAAATCGAACTTAAGATACATCGCTGTCAAACGGGTTGAACTTGAACGGCTGCTCACGGGAATCCAAGCAAATAGGTTGTCTCACGGTTAAAGCTGGGAACGATGCCCATCCCAACTTGATCATTGACTGACACATCATTATCTTTAGAGGCGTGCAACCCATATAATGAGGATGAGTCGTGCGCTGTCAATTAAATTACCCAGTAAGGGACATGGATCTTAGTTTCGGACACAAAACACACGTCACTACCCAGGTAGCCTAAAGGGCTGAGAAGTTGCATTATGTTGACTTACTTGTCTTGCAGTATATATTTTGAACGTCCCCGGGTAAATTTGCCAGTAGGATCATGTGGGGGTGCTGCTGGGAATTGCAGGTTCCGCTCGTTGCGCTGGTAGGTAGCTACATTTGGTGTGACTGCGGTGGCATTGTTGCTGCTGTCAATTTAGATAATAATTGAAGAAGGAAGTTTAGTAAAGAGGAATGTGATAGGAGATGTCTGGAGAGGGAAGCAGGAAGATGCCAGGAGTAGCAATTTTTCTCCGACGCTCGCTGCTGTTGGCAGCAGATAAGGCGACCCTTGATAACCTGCGCAAAGTCCGATGCAGGATTTGCTTGCTTTTTAGAGCAGTATTCATGATTGCACGTGGCAGATGCTTCCAGTTGACCCAGACCTAGACAGTCGGAAGATATGGGATTTTATCAACGCCTTTTGCTCAAAAACATGTCAACAAGGCAGTGGGAAGGTAGCAATAAATTAGACTTGCAGGCATAGACGCCAACTCATTTCCAATCCCAACATGGAAGGCCAAGTGAATTTGTTCGCCTGAACTGTAACTACTGATCAACCTGCTAACCTTATCTCTCAAGTGGCCGCGGGTCACCAGCCAATAAATCTCAATGGGTCAAGGCCATACGCAAAATGTTGCAGCAAGTTAACTTCCAGCCTGGTCGCAACAGGTTTTTGTGTTGTAGGCTCCAGTGTTACCTACTTCACTTTTACAATCAGCTTTTTATATTGCGCGAAACGTTTGGTTTCTTCTCACAATCAGCTCTCGTGTAACAATGATAATGGTGATACTGCTGCGCTATATCCCAGTTAGCAAACAATTTAGGGTGGTCTGCGTAATGCATCCAACCAAATTTGTTGAATGAATTGATGAAAGCTTTGCCAACGCGGGCAAATGTTTTACGACGCAATCCACATTCGACTAGCTTACCACTATTATGAATCATTGCTTAGGTAGCATAATTGTTGCAACAGACTGTAAGTATCATTCAAATTGTAAGTGAACTATTAAAGTTGCAACATGCATATTACGCAGTAAATGACTAAAGTAACCTAAGATGCAACAGACTATCAAAATCATCAGCCATTTACTATGCATACCCGGCGTACGTCTCGCTCTTCCGAATGGTTGCTAAATATCGGCTTTTGCCTCCAAATTGTTTTTCTTTATGTCAGCATAAACACAATTTGGGTGACATCACTTACCAAATGGTGATCGCATGGCGTGAAATCCATTACTGCAAAAGACGTCTACCTGGGCGTCCGCTGGTGATGTGTTTCATCTTATAAGCAAATACGTATGCATTGTGATATTTTCTAATATTGTGTGTACAACTGCGGCGTACGCAATATCCTATCTTATCATTTACAACTTAGAATAGGGGACGGTATAAAACCCTGATGGCACTCCAATATTCCAAGGAAAATATCTATCACCTGCTTGTTGTTACCATTAATGCAAAAGTAGTTTCTTTTAATTATTTGAGGTATGTTATCAGAATGTTTGCCCAGTGACGGTTTCTATTTGTGATAAGCTCGAGCGGGAAAGCATTTTAAGGATAAGCCATTACTTCGCATTTTCGCCAGGCAAATTTTCCGTTGCGATCATTGCCTCGTCCAGAAATCCGTCCTGAATGGGCCGGTCAATAAGGATTTGGCAATCCTTGTGCCGATGGTCACAGGATTTGTCGTTTTAATGTAACTAATTAATGGGCTACATAATATATCCTGGATAAGAAGAACACTCAATTCATTGGTGATTTTTGTAACACTCAAAATTTGGATAAAGATAATTAAGTGACGTATTTTGCGTCTGCAATCTAAAAGGTGTTATACTAAAACGTAAATTTACTTTAACACTCACTGACTACAGCTGACTAGAGTGGATAATGGCAACCCTCAGTTGCATGTGTGCTAACGGCATTGCGTTGGTTATGTAGAAATGTGCCAGTTACGCACAGTAAAAATCGAAACAAAAAATTACAACTCCGTATTATAAAAAAATTTAGGTTCATATTTTCTTAAGACGTAGCTCGTAGGTATGCAATCGTTTTGTCTCTAAAAGATCATTACTGTAATGCTACTACGCAACCGTTAACTAGCTTAACAAGAAAGCATTTTGGGAACAGAATACCAGGGGGTTATTCCACTCTGCAACACGTTTGCAAAACATCCCTAGATGAAATTTATAGCATTTAATTACCAAGTTAATAAAATTGAGTTTTGCAATATATGCTCATTGATTTTGCATATTTCGCTTGCATTTTTCGAAAAAGCTGTGTCTTGTTATGAAAGGGCCTTCAAACAACCAAAGCTGAAAAATAAAGTTCAAACTATTTAAAATATAGATCTCTGTTTCCTTTGTTAAATTTCTGGGTTCCTCGACATTGATTTGTCAATTATAAACTGGAAATGGTAGGCACAAGGAAAATCATTTCAGAATGAGAACTGTTGCTAATGAACAATTAATGTGACGTTGTAGATCCAGGGTAACGTTGCATTCGATAAGCATTGCTGATTGTCAATAATACACTACTGGAGCAAGCATTTTTCCTGAAATACTCGTGATAATATCTTGTCGCATCTTCATGATACGAGTAGGCATTTTTGCTTAAAAGATCAGGTATGCGAGTTCTAAACGTATTTGCTCAATATACATTGGTATACTTTACCATATAAAGAGTAAGGGATACATGAATTAAAGCAGGTCTACGTTACTGTAGGCAAGTCGATAGCCAAAAAGGAAATGTATCCATTAGGCATGCAAAATTGTGCAAAAGTGTATGTCGACTTAACGGACTGAACTGAAAACTTGTAAATTATATAGGGACACCTTGTTTTAGAGAAGAATGATTAAGTAGCTGATAATGAAACAAAATTTAACCCATTTCCGGTCACATCTTTATAGCGAAAAAGAAATAGGAATGCGTTAAAAAGCAACAAATGAGTCATTGTGCATACACTCAAAAAGAATTTTCTGAGATTCTGAAAGTAAATGTGCAACTTTGTTAAATTCATGTCCTATGTTATAAAATCCTAAACAGCAAATAACTTTAAGCGGGAAACAATTGATCTTTGACCTCTAAAAATACACTTTCTTTGCAGAGTTACTCTCACTTTCAACAAACAGCAAATCATACGTTTGTTATGCAAACGTTTGATTGCGTTGACAAATCTTGTTTTGAATTGGATAGGTATGGGAAGATTTACAACACCTCCCCCAACAATGACGAAACAGCTGCGATGTGATTTTCACCGTAGAGTTACGATTTAACAGGATATCCTACCGAGAGTTGCTGGTATATTTCCAGCAACGATTTTGCTTACAATTAGTTGCCGTCAGAAATCACTTCGCCGAAATCCAGACTTTATCTAATCCATAATGAAATTGAACTAAATCAAGTAGACAAAATGCTCAGCAAATTGCCTGCCAAATTTAGGTCTCTTCTCTGCAAGTTTTTGATGCCAGGAATGCCTAGCCATAATTTGCTTGTTTCAAGTTTCCATAAAATGAAGCCTTCATATTTGGACACTCTTTTGAAGTTATAGGCCGCAGACAAACGCTCTAGCAGTTTTCTAATCAGCGTGGACGCGGGTAATGGCTTCCGGTTTGTCAACTTAATACTCTGAAATAAAATTTGATAGTAAACGTGTTGAAAAAGACACTCAGGTTTGACGAGTTGACGGCCAGTACAGAATTGTGAATCACGGATTATGTCATCAGAGGTGAAATGCTAGGTGCAGTGGTATTTGGGATCATCAGACTTGCCCGTGTTATAAAAGTATACCATAGTATGTTTATCGGTAGGTGCTGTATATATAAAACACATCTAAATACTTGAACATTTGCGAACGTATAATGGATGCGCACAGGCAAGGCGGAATCACCCAGTTTTGGTGACTACCGGCATCATAACTAAACCTTACGGCAGATACCGATTTCCAGGCTTTCTTTCGATAAATGCAAGCTGATCATCTACTTCTCACTAGCCGATCTTCTTGATTACAGATGAAAAGGTTTCACTAAATCACAGGTAATTTAGAAGATAAAAACAGCCAGTCGGAAGCTTTTCCATCATTTGAGCCGCAGCCATGCCAGATTAAGGTGCTTCTATTAAACTAAATTATAAATATTAATTCGGCGTTTAAAAATTCCAGTGCAAAATTGAGTACCGAACATATTGCTTTGATATTTGATAAATAGCATTCAATTATGTACACATCGGGTTTGCAACTGGAAATATGCCATTTGCTGAGTGACTGTAGTCCGAATGTCGTGGACCGTGTCTCTTACTATATCCTGCAATGCGCGGATTACAATGCTGCTACGGCATCACCATACTTGCAGTCAGAAGTGAAGGGTTTGCTGCTCTAACGAAGGATCAGGATTCTGTATTTCAAAACGCATGGTGTTCATTCCCCGTTAGCATAAGATGCATATCGCAGAGAGCTGTGCGCATTGTATTAGTATTTGCTGCCTGCTTAATGTTGCTGTATTAGCCTAGATTATCATCTTCCCCAAGGCGCACAAAATGTCATAATAAACGTAGATGAATAGCCGTTATGGCCAGTGAGTTTAAGATTAAGTTACTTCACCTATATTCAACGCAACGTAACAGTATTCATGTCCTCGTATATAAGGCAGCCAATAAAAGCAATGCTCTGGAGCGTTGATAAAATATGACCAAAATCAGCTCAGCACTAAGGTGTATCGGGCATCACTTGGGCACAAACTGACCATTCTCGCTTCAATAGGTACTCATAAGTCCCAAATAAAGACATGACTTGATGCAAAACAAGTAGTCACCGCAAACATTCGATGTATATTACTTTATTTAAGATAAGTCACTAAGCTTTTGTTCTTATGTAATAACCAAAAATTTAACTACAGCGCTGCAAGTCGAATCATCCCAGGCTGTTCACTAGCGAACAGCAAATGAAATTCGTAGTAGAATATCCACGCACGGCGAATGCACGAACTGCTGATTGCTATTCATTAAAGAATTACCTGAATCTACCAGTAAACCCCATAAGGACTAACGTTTGCCCACCAACAGTGATGGCGAGCTTGGGATCCATTTCAGATGAATCGAACTTAAGAGGATGACTTTATCCTTCTCTAGCGGACTTTCGTTGACTTCCGTTTTTGCTTTGACCAAATACATACCTCGTAAAGACTTCTTCTTTTGTTTTCCCCGACTTCCCAATACATATAACGCCCCAGCTTTAACTCCTTCTCAATGGCACCGCAAACCTTATCAATTGCAGTCCGCGAAGACTAGTGGCAATAAATGTAGGCAGTTGGAGAAGCATAGATACAACAACATTGCTCGTTCTGAGATTGTTTTGCTTGGCAAGGAATATACGGAACCTCCTTTAATTTGAATGGCGTTTGACCCCCATTGGTTGTAATATGTTTGTTCTTAATTTGTTCTTAATTTATTTGGCTTCACTTTACTTTCACTGGTCATCGGAATTCGGAGAAGTGTGCAGGTAAACAGAAATTGCCAGATTGAAAATGACTCTATTGCAAATGTGGGACTTCACTCCAAAGATTTGATCAGGAGGACCGGAAAAGCTTATCTAGATCATGGCTAAGTAATAGGTTATAATATCTGGCCAACAAAATGGCGTTGTTTTTAACGGGATTCGTTTGTTAATTTATGGGCTTCTGACTAAGATGCTTCCTTTGCTTGCGTTTCTAAGGCAAAAATTAAACACGTATGGTGGATTTCCAGACTTCACAAGGATTAAGTTGACGATCCAAGATAAACCAAATGTGATACGTAAAACGGCAAACGTCATTTTGACTGAATTCATTGCGTGTCCAGCAATCATAATTAAGACTATAAAGACCGTGCTACGGCAGTATAAAAAATATAAATAAAAAGGCGATGGTATTATCTCCTCAAATCAACAGTCGTGTAAGCAAGTTGTATATAAGGAAGATAATTGCATTATTTCATGTTTCATTCGGGATAACCCAAAAGCATGGGGAAATTGCACGAAACTTGGCCTACAAAACAAATGTAATCTTTATATTTTGAAATTTACAGCAAACCAAGAATATGCGTTCATTGCTTGTCATTAATCTACGTCTGGTCAAATTGCCTTGCCATGTAAATAAACATATCTATGAACAGAGGTGAACGGTCTTGATTGTTTGCGATAGTGCACAAGTAACAGCCTAATACGGGAGAGTCAACGACAGTTTTTTCTTTTAACTAGCTAGACTTCATGGCAAAAAGAAAACGTTAAGAACAATTGGAAAAAATCGGTTAAAATTGCAAATGCAATAGTTAACACATGGCACAAGTCAGTTGTAAGAATATCATAATATTTTATATTTCGTTATCATAATTTCATCAAAAGACTAGGCTTACCAATTGTAATTACTCCAGCACATGGTTACGTTCATTTGTTTCTGTGATATTTCATCTGATACAATAATAAGTGTCACAGGGTTAGGTGGAAAGTAGGTTTAAAAATGTCCATGCAGCTTACCGCTTTAAGCTTTTATTAATCTAGGAACGTAGTGGTAAAAATTTAAATTTAGTCGTTAAATTAATAGTTGCAATATAAACGGTAGTGTTTTGAAAATTCACGCAAATTTCAACTATAGCTTTTTCATTATGTTCATGAATATTTCATGATGTTTGATATATGATCACGTAAATAACATTGCATAGAGTGAATGGAAACAATAAAGCCTTGTCGTTTATCCTGCGTCAAACGTTGCCGCCTCATATTCTGCACTGAATATGGAGGTATCTTAATTGCGCAAATTAAACATCTAACAATTTGAGTTTGTTGTTCTTCATGTTAAAATATTTTATAAGGGCAGCCGGAGAACCTTCCAATAAAGAATATAACTACTACGAGATGGATAGTACAAAGGAAGAAACAGGAGGAATTGACACTGCAGACACACTCGTTCTTGAAAACTTATTTCTAATCAGTAGGTATTCTTTTGATAAATTAGCTTTCAGTACGAGTAATCAGTGTGTTTTTCAGCGCGAGTGTTTATTCATCCAAGCAGTTTAACGCTGCTCGATCTGATCTCGCTGGCATATTGCACGCTGTTTACCGATCCCAGTGAGAGCAATTGGCTATTGATTGTTTGCGACTATCGAAATATTTGACGAGGGATTTCCATTGACATATCCTTTCCATGGCTTTAGCTTGCTGCAGGCAGAATGTGAGTTTTTCTAATTATTAGCCGAAGACATGTCATGTGTACTCTGTTTCTTCTACTCTGTTGGATAATAAAATATATGCTAATTCTCTACACAAGTGTGTTCTGAACTTACTTTAATTATTAACTGTCTGGATAGAAGGCAGTCTTCACTTAGTATAGCTTACGCATAGCAGTTTGGAAGTTTTGTATTCTAAATATACTAAGTTAAAATTCAGACTAGAGTAGGTTCCTAAGGAGCCGACGTTTCGCAGGTTGATTTTATATAGTAGCGCGACAACAACACAACTTTTGTGAAAGTGAGTGTGCCTTCTTTAATTTATGGCAACCCGGAGTCGACTAAAATAAACGGTTTATAGCCCAACTTTTCTTCATCCGTTTAACACCGACAATCCTTTAATTGGTGCCTAGTCGAATAGCTATATTCTGAAAACTTTCCACGGGTTACGGAACAATTGATAAGTTAGTGGCAGTCTAGCATCGGTTTTATGTTTGAAGAGATGAGTCGAGTGACCAAATCTTCAAACCAATGCAGAGCTGGCATTAATCGAATAAAGCATACAACACCGTTTTCATGTAGACTGTTTCAGTTGCCTACGCAATTCAAAACTCACGGTAAACGAGTATTAAGTTCCTTAAAGGAAGTCATGGCAGTAATCGTAAGCTGATTATAACCGATGCAGAGTTCGTCGAAGAGCAAGAAATACGTTTTCCACGGTAACCTTCCTTGAAACTAACTAATAGTGCATATATGAAATTTCATTAATTGATCATTCATCAGAACCTTCAATTTTTGCTTAATAGGGAGTTCGCTGTTAAATTTGCGTATAAAGAGACCAACACTTCACCTACTGAGCAAGTATTTTATCGCGGTTAAGCCTGCCGTACGCTGCATTGAAAGTAATGCGCTTCATTTCATACGATATCCTCCGGTTCAACGACCAGTTCACTTTTTTACGGTTTCACCGACACAGTGGATATCATTATTCTAGTTAGTTGTTATATACTTGCTGCGGAAGCGAATACGTAAGCGGAGGCTGTAAGCGGGGTATAACCTTCACTCTAAAACCTGAACATCATACACATGCTGTTCGCAGCTAATCGATATCAGATCCACGCATGTCGAGCGAGAATACGGTGTAATGCAATTCTCCTGGCAGACGCGGTGCACTGGACTAGTAACAAGCAACATTACAACTTGTAGCAAAGTTGACTATTTGGTCAAAGTATTTGATGTAGTTTACATTCTCCCAAGAGTAGCAAACGCGGATGTCTCGCAATGTTTCGGAGATGTTGCAACCTGTCCAAAAAGTGATTTCGCAGGCTGCAGTAAGCTGTATTAACGGACATTTCACAACGCCTTAATAGGATAAGGTACATCAATTGCTCGCGTAGGCCATCTATGCTTTGTTAGTTTAACGTTATTCCCCGAACAGAGATGACCGTATGCTTAATAACACACCACTGTAGCCGCTTTATAAATGGTGTTATTAAAAGCACGGATATCTAGGTATATATATTTCCGAGGCGGTCGCCACAATATTCCATAAAGTTATAACGCCGTAGCAAATTCGGCGGTCTAGAATAAGAAAGCAGCACAGCTAGCTACGCTCCTCTAATTTCAGCGATTGAGGAAGGCTACACGCAGACTTCAGCTGGAGTCTCCAGGCAATTTAGTGGCCAACATGCTCTTGATCCGTGTTCGACAGACCCGATCACTTCCAAAATTACAACGGTTTAGAGATCCCTTTCCTCACTATCGGCACGAAGCTTGAGCTCAGTGAAAAATCTACATCATGGTAAACATTGGACTATAACTAATTTAGCATTTTAATGCGGCATAATATTGAATCCAGGCTAGTTTCTTCAAAATTAGCGATTCACACCAGACCTGGTTTCTCCTATGTTCTCTATCCAAACTTTGGGATAAAATACATTACTTAGTAATTTAACTAGACGGCTTTGCACAAAACTCGAAAATAGCAAATTGAGTGGAAAAATTTTATACTTCGATTATAAAACGCACAACGTAGTACTAAATAATATACATTTAGTGCATTTGCAAGTTGTAATACCATAAGTGCATTACGTTTGCCCCTCTAGGTTTCATGTTTATTAGCCGCCGGATTGAAACAAAGATACTATTTTAGCTGAAATGGATTTGGGACAGGATAATTTCAAACATTTAACGTTTGGCTGAAATCACTATCAGACCTCCCCAAGATGCTCTCCATACATATTATCGAAGGAAATAAATAAAAGAAATGAATCTGAATTAGGTTGAATTTGGACAAATATGGAAAACTTCGTAGTCAGTGGATTATGTGAAGCGTATAATTTCAGAAGGCACATGTCTAAGCGAGCCTAAAAATGTCTCAGATATAGAGAGTAAACCAATGTTCTCTGCTTTTTAACGGGCAGCTGTTTCGTTCATATATTTATGTATCATTTGCTGCGTTTATTATTAATATTAATGTTATATATACATATATGTATTGGTCTGCTCTTACTTACGGGTATCATGGTCGTGAAACGTTTGCTGCTTCGTGAGAAATGTTTTTTTTTGGCGAATCTGGTTTGCTCTAGGATTCGTCAGGCTATTTTCTTTAAGACCACTTCATAATTCACCTGCGTTGTTTTGCACCCAATACGTCTATCAGCTAACAAGAATTTTTTAATGTTTTTGCGGTAATTGGCCAGTAAATACCGAGTTATTGGACAACATATTTTCAATACGTGTTCTGGCACAATCCTCTCGCTTTAATATTGGTAATGTTCAATTTCATGCAGTCAATATATTACCCGAAGGATATAAATTTAACATGTGCATTCTGGTTTTTCCCAACGTCCTCAAACATTAATACACTATGGGGAAACGTAATTTTTAATGCACATATTTGACTAGCTGCTTTCATGCGTATGAAGGAAAATAGGTGAGAAGCACTATTATCTGGCTAATAAAAGACACAACGTCTGAGGAAGCTAAGAATGGGAACTTTGTCAATTAAGGAAAGAGTTTTTGTTAGTAATAAACGTGGTTACTACAAACGTACCAATTCGGTTACTTAATTCATGTCCAAACTCTAAGATCAGCGGAAAGCTTTAATAATTTACCTAAGTTTACAGCGCTGCATAAGCATTTCTGGAAATGTACGACTTGACCGGAACGAGATAAATAAATTTAAACTTTATGCTTGCAGTTTTTTTGTACACTTAAAAAAATCAGCACATAAAACTAACCCATGAGTCAAAAATTGCAAGTACGTTTACCCAGGTTTCCATGTTATTTTCAGTCGAGGATACTGACAGCTTCAAATATACCCTGGCCTGGGAATCGGAAACACACAGGCGGTAACACTAACTGAGTGTAAATAATGTTCTCGTCATTTACATGTCCTTATGTTGAAGTAATTTACAGTGTGCCTGAAGCAATTTTTATCCGAATGAATGATTAGTGCTACCATGCGGTGCGTTGCAATTATCATTAACTTGCTTGTTCAATATTTTGCAAGCATCCTTGCAAAACCAAACCAATATAATTACCTTACTTATTGTAGTATTTTAGTCTGGCTAAGAAATTGTATTACGCTGATCCATACAGTTGATCTACAACCAGATTAATGAAAGGTATCTTGTTTGTTCTCTCCCAGCTACTATTTCAGCTAATATCTACAGGCGCAAACACTCAAAGCTGGTTAAAACATCGCAGTAAGCTGAAAGAATAGACGTTGTTTGGTCAACCCTTAGCAAGCTGCATTGTATGCCGACACTACTTTCAAACAGACGATGATAGTGAAGCTTAGGCCGAACAAGCATGTGCTCAACACACGTTTTCTACGTGTGCTGGAATAACCAATACCAATATGTTTCCACCTGGGATCGGGAAAATATGTATATGTATATATACCTAAATATAATTAATTATATATATACATATGCTGAAAACACGGCCAAATATATGTCTGCATAGATTCTTACTACTCGGCCTACAAGAAAAATTCTCCCTTGTCACTTGGTGGCTTGTTTCGCTTCCTTTTGGTTTGCATGTATTGCGCCGTGGTAACATTTGCAAGTATTTGTGTTTCATAACTCGACACACGCTGTATTTAGTGATCCAAAATGCGGCTGTTCATATTGTTATCCTTGCGCCACTGCCATCTCTCTGAGAAATGATCTGCTCCCCTTTACACTTTGCATGAGCTCGTGTGTTCAAAGGTGCAAGTAAAACACTATGGGATAAATCATTTTAACTAAACCGGGGGTTTACCCTTAAGTCGTGTCGTAGTGCACAGCACAGTCTCAAGACAACATGTCGATAAGCAATAGAGAACGAAACAGCTACTCTAGCTTATTTTATTCATTAACTAGAATGAACCAAACCTTTGGAGGACAAATACAGAATAAAGATTTCCGTTTCAAAGCAGTCATGCTTGCTTCTCCTCGGCCAGGGATTACACAGTGCCTCCGATTAAGGTAAGGTAGAGAGTACTTGTTTTGTATTGTTTTAATGATGAAATTTTTCATGTTTGGCGGCGTTTATGAGCTGCGTAAATTACGATTAAGATTTTAATAAGAAAATTATGTTTATGGTTTTAAGACTAAGACTTTAATAGATGCAACAAATTAATTTCTGTTTGTACCTATAGGGCATAAACAGACAGCAATTACTCTACTGGATTATACAAGAGAAATTTTCATAGGGGCTACTTTAGCCTAGACCAATCGCCATCAGCTTAATTGCACAACTAGGAAAGCTAGGATTAATTTAAGTTCAATTTAATTGTAAAGCGCATACAAGTGTGTGCGGTTAAACTTAGGGGCAGAAGAATAAAATCAGACTTTGCATTAAAGCTACTAAATATGCCATTATAATATATAGTTACATGTATATATATAACTAAGCGAAATAAAGTACATCGATAACTAGTCTGATAGAACAGCATTCAAGATTAAAACGAAATGAGTAAGCAAGTAAAAGTCTGACGTGCGACACGATTGCAGCTCAGTTTTTGTCCGTTCAATGTGCATAGTATTGTCTGTTACTTTAATTTAATTATGATGTTGTTTTCCCTCATGTAATCTCTTACGAAATTGCGCTTTGGGCAAAGGAATATTTGGGAAACCTTTTTTGACGTCGAATGGTAGCACAAAAATGTATCCATCCAGACAGTTGATGAATTGGACTTAAAAACTGGGTTTTCAGCTTCGATTGCATTTGAACAGTTGAGGCTTGCAATATGATAGTCTTTTCCTGACAAGTCACAGAAAGCGACCTAAAAAGGCAAATGTGGACAAACTGAAGTAATAATTTTACGATGTAAATCGACATTTGGGTACCCGTTGTTCAGCAGGGTGTATTTATATAACAGCCACTTATTTAAACTCCTCTCTAACTAAGCCAAGCTAAATCCTTCCCGTAAAAGCATTTAATTAAAACATATAAAAAGCGTTTGATTTTGTTGTTTCACATTCCGGCCGCCTAGTTTGTAATTTTAATCAAGAATTGTATATCGGCTTATTATTATCTGCATACGAATTAGTGATGTTTATCCTGGGATAATGCAGTAGTATATGTTACCGGCCTTCTCATCGAACTGTAGACAGTGACACGAATAATGTCGTCCAGATTACATATGCTTGGATATGAGCTCTAAACGCGTGGGTTTTGCGCCAGCTCATACATTTCCTTTTATTGGCTGAAGCTCGCCTACCGTTAGTTAACACTGCATTAGTAACAAAAGCGAATATTTACCGAGTATTATGGATCAACGGAATTATTGGATTATAAGTTACACTTTCCTTGTTGACTGGTAGACATATTTTGCAAACACCTGACTCTAATAAAATCTCTCGAACAACCGAAGTAACTCATATTAGACTCCGATTAAAGTATCCTAAAAGCTAAATTCCATGTATCACGATCATTTTGTTCCTTTCAAAATTCAAACATTTTCGAAGGCACAGAAATGGATTTTCGATTAAGCTAGTACAGATAGTATGAAAAGGTGTTGCGTTAATGTAGAGTTTAAAATCAAATAAACAGCTTTCCTTTATCGTTGATAGAATTCGCAGCGCTGGATGTGTGGAGAGATGGGGGTGCTGAACCATCTCAAGTTGGACAGATTATCCCATATAACTGAACACTTGTCAGTTTGATCCTCTTAAATATATATCGGATTTTGTCTACATAAGTGCATTAATCGTGAGAAAGTGACGCTCAATAGTTAAGAGCTATTAGTCGTCTAGAGATACATAGTAGGAGCGCAAGTCACGCAGCTTCGGAATGGTTTCTCTGTCATGTTAAACTTGTGAGATCAAATGTCAAATCTACACAACCTTCCGCATCTTCTGAAAATTTATAATATAAATTAAGCAGATCCCTCTTTGAGCTAAACTCTGGTGTATTAAATAAAAACAAAGTTTAACAATTAATATGGAGTGGTAATTAAAAATAGAAATTCCTGCCAACATGGAAGGTGTCTTGATAGACTAACTCATACATGTATAGAAGAGCCGAGATGTTAGCATAACAATGCATAACTTTACCGCTTTCAATGTTGGATCATACTATCGTTGCGTTATGTAGCCCACAATTAACACAGGTGACAAAATAAAATGCGTATAGGAAAACACATCGTCAAACCGTGTTTTCGTTAATGCAGAGAGAAGACAGAGGTTGCGATATGTCAACATTTCGAGAACAATCGAAATGTTGACATATCGCAACCTCTGTCTTCTCTCTGCCTTAAAGAAACGGCTGAAGGGGACCCACTGTAAACCGTGTTTTAAATATTGCAATTTTGGGAGCAGAGTCAACGTAATTTTGGAGCTTTTCATGACTGACACACTCGAAGTGGGAAGATATTTCTACACTATATAACACTTTTACGCGGGGACAAATTAGTACACCAGAAAAGCTTAGAAATAGGTTTTGTGCTAACAAAAAACTTTTGAACAGACAGATAAACAGCTTCCGGACTCTGAAGAGTGGAGTTCATTCAATTACATCAGCAAACTGATGTGCTCAAAGTGCCGAGGATGCAGCCGAGCATCCACGGCTGCAAACTGTTTCAATATTACTGCGCACCACCAGCATATGCCACATATCTTTCCCATTCCCCCAGACGCCAATTTTCAAGTTATGGCCCTTTTAGTTCAGCAACAGTTTTGAGGAAGCTGATATCATTGGGCACCTATAGCTTCGCGGGTTGTTACAACATGCCCACAAAAGCACTTCAGGTAGCAGCTAATGGGATAGCTGAGATGTTGGCTCGATTTTCCTAAGATACTTGGAAGAACAGCAAGTCCCTCTAACATGTGAAAGCAAGATATCAACATCCAAATTTTCAGAAGTGCTATTCGTTTGAATCTCGACTACTATCGCTTAGTGTTTCTTCTCCTGGTGCTCTCTAAGTTGATGAAGTCAATCATACCTGAGGCTATAAAGGCTATTTCGAAAGCTCTAAAATCTTAGCAACGGAAAAACATGGGTTCCGGTAAGCATCAGTCATATACCACCGATCTGCTGATTGCGCGTGGCATTTGGACCGAAATAGCCGATAATGCGACCAACGCTGATGTCATCTAAATTGGCTGCGGAAGCTTTCGACTGCTTAGATCATCGAATCGTCTCCAAAAACTGTTTACGTACGGATTTGGGAACCCCGTCCTTGGATGGAGCCGAGATTTCCTTCTTCTGCAGTTGCATCTGGTCCGGGATAGGAGTTATTTTCTGACCTACTGACGTAGATAGCGGTGTCACACGAGGATCAGTGGTAGAGCCGCGCCTATTCCTGGTCTTCCTTAATGACGTCGCGCATGTATTCAAGAAGAAAATCCAGCCATTTGCCAGTAACATTAAGAGACAGCAGACAACCTGTTTGCAGGTCAATCAAGGTATGCTATAGAGAGACCTAGACCGTGCCTCTGAATGGTCAGAGGAAAGCCTACATCCGCTTAACGCGGACAAGTACAATACTGTAGCAGTACGCCACAAGCCCACGTAAGCATGGAAGCTTTAAGAGAAATGCTGAAAACCGCCTTAAAGAAAGGCGATCATAGTGCATGCAGGTAAGACTACCTCGGCTGTAGGTGCAGTATTTGTAGGCGTCTTTCACAAGTTGGTCTCTTACGAATTGACATTGGGCGGTCCGAGCCCTCCATTTTCCCACGAAGACTCAAAGCGTATTTGGGACCTTATGTGGAATACACGCTTCAGGCCTGACAAACCTGGTTTAACGCTATCTGGTTGCATTGGATACTACGACGCAAAATGTAACAAAACTGTAAAGTGAATGCTCCATCTTCCGTACAATTTGCGACTGAAACCTTTAGGAGTATACTGAGGAGATTATCACTGTCAATGGGGCTAACTCTGTCTGGCGATTCCGGTATTGAAAAAGCTCCATCGTACTTATCGCGGCCTCCTGCAAATTAGCCGCAACATAAATTTAAGAGGTCACCAGCAGGAAAAGGCTACGCAATACAGTCGGCTGGAATGCCGCAGAAACAAAAGTTATCTTCGTATTTCAAGTGTTTCTACTATTGTCGTTCTGGGCCTACGCTATTCGTTTTTCAAAGCTACCCGGCGATCCATTACGAAGCATTTTACTTGATTTGGTTTCTGTCCAGTGTGTGGTGTGTAAGCGATGTGTAGCTATGAAGAATGAACAACGAAATATTTATTCATAAATGTAAAATAGCGTTGCTTTACAACTCTATTTGAATAGTTATTGGGGATACCGAAAGCATAAAAATGATGATACTAGCAATAACAATAGAACGGTTACTATTTCACATAGGAGAATTTGGACTTTTCCTTTCCTCCGCTGTGGTCCTGTAATCTGCTTATATTTACAGCACATGCTGTTATTATCAAATAACTCAAAGTTTATACGCAAGGTGACGCACATTCAGCAGGTTGGTATTACATGAACGAAAAGGACGAAACCCATGTTGCTCCGCTGCAACTATATTAGTGCTTTAAATATAGCCCACTAGCGCCACAACTATGATCCATACCATCACCGTTGAGCGCACCGGTAGGAGAAAAACTAGTCCATAGTTGGTGGACTCTGAATGGTTACCGCCCTAGAAAATTAGGGCAAGGCTAAACAGATTGCCCTTGATTTGGATCTGCTATTCATACAGGCATCTGTGTTAATGTTTGGCTATTGTTTCAGCCATCCCCGTCGCTATCACGTGCAGTGGTGTCCGGGGAATACTTATAACATCTGGAGAACTATGAGTGCAAAATTTTAGCAGCCTCATTAAAACGGTCGCTGTAATAAAATGGATATATATATATGTTGGAGTCAGTGCGAATGATCAATTATGGAACGTATGCTGTTAGTGCTTAGGAATATTGTGACCTACTGAAGTCGTAGAACATTAGCTGCATCGATGGCAGTTTGAGGATAGCATTATTTGAGATAACTGATAGAACACAGCGCCTCACATCTCGGAGACTGTTCACTTCTGTGTACAGAAATATATGTAAACAAAAAACCTTCCCACAGGCTGTGCTGGTACTATAATTTGTCCACAAGGACTAGTGTGATACGTTGATTAAGATGCACCACCTGGTTGCTCCAGATAACAGCCATGGTTAAGGTGAATGCCTTAATTTTACACAATGGCACCTGCAATTGTAAGTAAAGAAAGATCTCCGGCGAATCGCAAGACGTGGAAGAAAATGGGCAGAGATCACGTGGCGCAAATCGAAACCGCCACCTTCAAAAGTCACCTGCCCGTGGATGACGGACTGACAATTCAATATGCCGCATTATACACTACCTACTACCGCACTGAATATGCCACCTCGCATGACGGTAAACGGATGCGATCTCTTAACCAAGCTCGGAAAAACGATCAACGGGTGAGCAACCAATCCGGGCTACCAGTGTTTCAAATTATTCCGTAAGAAAGACCTTGTTTACATGAGTATTTACGGATAAGCTGAAATGTTTTTGGCTTGCCAATTACTGCATAAACAGTATGTAACCACTATTGAAGGCAAAACGACAAGTAAGATTACGGGTTGGCTTACCAGCAAATGTACACAGTCACTTTTATTTAATTGTTCAAATAGTGTCTAAGCATGCATTTACATTTCTGAATATTACTTGTGTTCCTTAATGTTATTGTAAAAGCTTTCTCTTTTTTGTAAATTAATTAGTCCTGTTCTTTAAGAGTAGAAGGATGAACCACTTTATCCTTAATTGTATAATTGCGTACACATTAATCAAACCAACTCTGCGAAATGCCCTGTTGCGTTTGTGTGGAGCGACGAAATCGGAAGCACTAAAATGGGTTGTTGCTTGCCCTATTTAATGGACCGCGCTTTGGGGAAAAATGGATTAAGTCGTTTACCTTCCTGGTTAAACAAATGACTGTGACAGAACTTCAAAGCATTCCAAAGTCATTGCAAAAGTAGCATTGCTATTTTGTCAGCAGAAGTCAAAGACAAGTGGTTCCTGTCACCTGTTGCTTTTTGTTCATCTGTAAAGTAGTTTGCCTAAATTGGCACACAAAAGGGGCGTCTTGTTAGAAATCAAATACTGTCGGCTGCCAGATACAGCAAGAAAATGAGATTGTTTGTAAATTGGCATTATGTACGTTAGTAATCAAATGTGGGTAACTTTCTCTGAAATCACTGGTTTGACCCTTAAATAACGGTATAAAAATTGTAGCAAACGTTGCAAAAACCAGCATTCTTCAAACTATTTCACCTATTACATTTTGTTTTGCTTCTACTTCATCAACACCGTGAAAATCAACTTTGTTGCTAACATCCCGTTTTTATATGTGAGATCTGTAGGTTTGATTCTGAATTGAACAGTTAAAATCAGCTTGTGTACACATGACAATCAAGGGATTAAGTAATGCTGATATTTCGGGCATTCAACTTAATCTTTCAGATTTAATGACTAGCATGTTTTTTGTGAGATGCGTACAATCAAATGATTAATTTTCGCAGTTCTATTTTGAGGTGTCTGCCTTTATTTCCGCGAAAATTCTTTTCCGCTTGCATTCTGTAAACAGGAAAGCACGCTACAACCGACAAATTCTGATGAAGTGGTCTTACATACAAACATGCCATATCGTCAAATCTGGCTGTTGATAAACGGTTATCTACAGACAAATATCAACTCTGAATTGATTTTTGCTTTATCTTGAATTGATTGTCAGTTGCATTATCCATTACACATGCTTGCTTTTATTCTCGTTGGTTTCATTTTAACTTTCTATTAATATCAATTTGCAGTGTTCTGAATTAAGGTGTTGCGTTCATAATTGGTGAATATGATATATATATTTATACATTTATTTATTTACTACCTATGCACTTTCTCCGGCAATATGCAGTTGTTTTTCCGGCTTTGTCTATGCTTCTGACAATGTATGTGAAGCGAAGGTTTGTGTTTTAAACTTTAAGTGCATGCATCATTGCGCTTTACCGGTATCGCAGACAACGATATATGTTACGGCGCGTGTGCACAATGCTTATTAACAAATGCCATGTTTTCCAGTTTGCCTTGATATAGGGAAGCTAGCGCATACACATAATACACATACAAGTGTCTGATCAATAACTTACTAGTGAAGCATGACTGCCTCATTGTCAGCTTCTTGCATCTATAAGAAATATAATTACTTCATAGCATATCCGTTCATCAAGACGCCGGACCACAAATTTGTTCTGAAATTTAGAATAACCAGACATAATTAATTACTGCGCTACCGAGTGGAACTGTGTTACAGTTCTAACAAGGACAGACTATAATAATTTTAGAGTTTAGATATTACATAAAGATACTCCTGCCTTTTCATATACACGGCCAATTCGGATGGACGTTGCGTTGCTTTCACCGCTTCAGATGGTGTTTGTTTATATATTCTACCATTGCGCACTGGAAAATCGAGCGCTGTAGTGTTCCTATGACTTTCCTTTCAGACTTCCTTGCACTCACATCAATTATATTACACTACTGCATGAAGAGACGTGTGATGGTTTACTGAAGTATAAATGTGTCTGAGGTTGCATGCGTTTCATAGTTTGTTATCCGAAATTTTCATTCGACTGACATATATTAGCTACCATCAGCCGAAATCACATTAATATTCGCCGTATCACCCAAGAAAGACGGAATACGTTATTATGTTTCCTCGTTTCCACATACTTTTACGGTAAAACATAATCATACCTAAATATCTGGCGCTATGGAATGATTTGCCATATGATATAGGAAGTACACAATCTACTAGCAAATTTTGGACGCAAATAAGTGAGTATCTAACTGTTACTGAAATCCAAGAACCGTTCCGTGTTTGTTTCACAGAAGAACGTATGTATTAGAACGGGCCGGATCACCTGGGATCACTCCCTGAATTCACAGAACAAAACTGCGTATAAAGAGGGACCAACGCATTTTGAGACACCGTTAATTTCATTGTTCTGTTGTCAGCATTTAAAGCACTGAGTTCCCTTTATCATTCTAAATAAGAAAATAAGAGGAGCGGTATTGCGAGATGGTACCATTTCGTGTTATATGTTCACTCGCAAACTAACAAAAGATAGATGAATCACGTGACAGAAAAAAATCGAAGAGTTGAAACTGGTCACAAGGGAAAAATTACGTAGACACAACAATGACAAATTAGCATCCTGATTTTAGGGTCATGAGTCCCAAGGAAGCTTCAGGGAGACTGTTAATTGTTTTTGAACGCATAGGATAGAGCGATGCCGGTTAAGTGTCACTGCTTCGGCAAACTTCAACACTTTGTGGTTGTCATTACGATAGATAACTCTAAATGTTTACCTGGGGTCAATCTGATGACCTGGTTCGAGTAGATGTCTGGCTACGATGAGGCCGGCAGCTTAGATACCTTTTCTTTTTCGCCTGCTTGTTGCGTGGATAGTTTGGCAATCAATTTTGGGATATGCTCTCCAATGCGGTTACCCACAGATCGATCTGTTCTGCTAATGTAACTACTACCGCAGTTACAAACGAATTGGTAAATGCTATGGGTTGTGGCGGAGTTGGGTTGAGTAGGCTTCACTGGAGGCATAGGTAACTTCCTGGTCTCCCAAATAGGGCAGAATTTGTCTGCTTCGGATGTCCGTCGAATGGCTGTATGCACACGACTTTCGAGTTGGGCGGTCAATATATCACCTTTGAAAGGTAATTGAAGCTAGACAGACAATTAGGACACAGTAAGTACCCTCGGCCTGTTCTCCTTCAGTTGACTGTGGCATCGAATAAACGCTTCTGGATATCCGTTGGCTCGTAGCGTCTGTGTGATAAATAGCAATTCCGATTCCAAACAGTCGTCAGTGCATATTCTGCGGGCTCGATTAAACAGAGTCTTGACTAACACCGCTTGTGTTTTATAGGAGCGAAGCTGTCGAAGTGTTCATACAATCCTGTCCATGTATTTTTCCTGTGAACAGAATGCATAATGGAGCCGTCTTCTTGTCTGGTCAACAACACATCCAAAAACGGAAGGCAATTGTTATCCTCCAGTTCGCAGGTAAAACGGGCGTTTGGATGTGTGTTATCAAGCACGTTGAGAAAAGATAGAACAGCGTCTCCACTTGGGGCGATCACTAATGTGTCATCTACTTATCGCTTGTATAAACAAATTTGATTGATGTGCTGCTCACATCTCATTTCAACCATCGTCATGAAGATGTCAGCCAATACCGGACCTAGCGGACTTCTCATGGCTACACAATCCACCTGTCGATACGGCTTGTCTTCAAATAAGAAATGCACATTTTCAATGCATAGTAGCAGCTAATCCCTAAGATATTCCACGGAAACCGGTAACACTACTTTATTACTCATTATAAACTCACATAAGAAATCCACCGTTTCTCTTAAAGGGATGTTAGTGAACAAAGACTGTACGTCCATTGAACACATTACCTTGTCAGCGATATTCATGTTTTGAACACAGTCAATCAGGTCGAATGTATCTTTCACTGTATACTTTGTCATCATTCGTCTCACCGGTGAAAGTAGATCAACTAGCCAGCGTGTCAACTTGTGGTATGTGAATTACACATGGATATTACAGGTCATAAAGGTGTGTTGGCCTTGTGGATCTTCGGTAAGCCATACATTTGTGGGATGCGTGTCCCCCTTGGCTTGAGAGAGTAGTACATAGCTTCTGTTAGCATTCCATGTTGCAGCAACAATTTTAGTTGACCAGTCACCCTCTTTTCGATTTGTGTTACAGTGGTTTCGATTTGGTCTTCTTGAAATTTTGATTCATCTCCTAAGATCTCGTACATCTTGTTTTTGTAGTCACGCTTATTCATAATTACAAACCCTGTGCCTTTGTCAGGTTTTAGCAACAATACATCCCTTGCCTTCAGATCGCGTAAGGCTTTGATGTGACTTTTATCTATACAGCAGTTTTGGTGTATCGGAGCCAACTTGTAACCGTTTGCAATATCAACGAGCTTAACGTTGAGCCAGTTGTGCGGTTCCTTAGTCGTCGTGGTCAATTTAGATAGTTTGTCCAGTATGTTTTCATACTGAGTCTCAACGTGTATTCGGTCGACATTCTTTAGGGGAATCTTAAAATTCACGCCCAATGACAAAGCCTCCATTTGTTTTCTGTTAAAGGATACAGAAGGCAGGTGGTGTACATGCTTCTGTAGGTTGTCGGAAAAGACGAGTTCTTCATTGGTGTTTTCAAGCGATCTACGCAGGGTCCTGTCCAGTTTCCTCCTCGTTCTGTCAACAACGGTTTTGCAATAGTTCGTGAATTTGATACGAAAACCAATGAGAGTCGATCAGTGATCGCCATACGGCGTTGGTATGTTTAAATTAGTTGCACAAGGATTCAGTTTGCCTCATCCAAATAGGAGCTGGCAAGCCGCTTCAAGTATGCGATGGTAGACCTCAGCCGATTCCGGCGTAGCAACTTGCAAACTGTCGTGGATAATGAGCATTGCGTTTGCAATCAGACAGCAAACGAATGCGCATGCTCGTAGCAGCAATCTTGCAATTCAGTGTTACGAGTCCGTCAAGAATTCTAAAAGCATTTACTTTTTTCCTTTAGGTAACTTAACTCTATCATGCAATGCTTCTACATTCTCTAATCTTTCGGTATTACTCACACATCACGTTGGCCTAGGGAAAACGGGCACATGCATAGGTTTGGCAAATTAAATCTAACTCTGAATATTTTCTTCCCAACACTGTTTTATTATTCGTGTTACTCAGATTGATAACCCATGAGCGCTCTGTTGAATTGGATAAATTGGTTTGCCTTTAGAAATTTTATTCATCACTGTTCTTGATGTGGTCTTACTTTGCCTAAACATAAAATGATATATATATAAACCATGCACTCATCCGTAGGTTGAAATAGCTAGCTTGCTATTTGTCATTTTTTAGTGCGTCATTCACCGTACAAAGCTTTTTGAAAAAATAAGTACATGTTTGATTTGTATTTTGTAGTAACGATGAACTACTGATGTTATAGCACTAACGTAGATAGTTTGTTTACTTAAGTCTGTTTTACTTGTGTCAATTTGCCACATGTGTGATGCACGACGCACCTACTTGGTGATTCAGAATTTCATGATAGAAACAATTATTATTTTAACTATTTACTGACCACGTGCTAAAATGTCTGATTTAAAGTTTATAAAATTTTAAAAAGCATTGTATAATATAGATACCACACAGTATTCCAAGTTCCGAACAAACGGATCTGAATTATCTTCATTTGACTTTCAGTCCGAATCCTTGTAAAACCAATTTAATAGTATATGCATCAATGAAAATGGGATTACATTTGTCCGTGTAGAGCAGTCCTGGGAAAACAGTTTACATGATCTTTGTACATTTTCTCGGAATAGCTTTGCTATGATGTGTCTAATGTAGTTGTATAAAACAAAAAAAAGTAAAGCGCAGCATTTCAGGCACGTGCGATTTGCTGCTCAGGCATTCAGAATGGGTATGATTTGCTGAGTAACTGTTTTCGAGTTCGCATGCAGACAGCTGTAAGAAGATTCATTTGTCTTTGAGTATGTTAGATCTCTCGATTACCATGCAACCGCGCGACAGCAAAATTATTTTTCTCTCAGAACTTCACCATTCCATTCTCAAACAATGTCTCAAGGGAATAAAGTAAATCTCGGATGAGAAGTATTTTGGCCAATTTGTCGGCTAGTCGGAACAATACACAACTTTTATGCCAACACAAGTGGGAATGGATCACAATGTTCGATTAAATTAGCTTTTTCTTTACGAAGAAGGAATCAATATGGACGGAACAATATTCTTCGTTTAATACCACAAAGGGTTGGAGCCAAATTAGGCTAAAGTAAGGAATACGTAGGAACAACAGTTGAAGTAAGAAGATACCTAATTAATGTTAGAAGGAATGTAAGTAAATCAGTTACCGTTTGTGCAGCACCCGACTGAATGTCATTTGCGTCTAGGAGTAAAATTATGCGTGCCCATACTAACCCAATAGTGTATGTAATGTAGCCTAAGTAGGGCAGCTGGAAGTATTTGCAAGGCTGCCTGTGAACTAAATCATGCCACAACATGTATGTCAGCTGCACTGTATCAGCGACTTCAATAGCATGTCGCATAACAAATTTTTCTAACAAACTAGTAAATATAGGAGTTTATGAAATACTCCAATAACACGTTCCCTGCGAAAATTCCGAAAATAATATAAAATATCTTAACCAGTTAACTGTGACCGTGCCTGCGATAAAGGAACCAAATTCTAGTTAGTTATTCTCCCATGTCCCTAGTGATCTTTATTAGTCAAGAATATATCAGCGACGTTTTTATATAAGCTCATTGAAGGTCACAGTATCTTAAGTAGTGCATGTACCGGGAACAATAATTTTTGCCTGGGTAAGCAAATATTTACTTGACAGGTCCGCAGGATAGTGGCAGTAAAGCATAATTTCAAAAGATTTGTGAATTGTTTTATGCGCATTTATACAGCAGATAATTAGTTGAATAACAGTGGTGTAAATAAGAATTTAATGCTAAGGCCAAGGCCACATTATGGCAATTATATTTGATGTAATGCGTGAGAAAATTGGAAAATTGATATACTCAATTCTGTACAGCTACCTCAGTTTTATGTGAGATATTAATGCTGCATGAAGGAATAATTTATAGATGCCAAAGTAAACACATTACGGGCAACAAAGTGATGCGGGTCTAAGGAAAGATCAAATGCTTATTTTTTTGGAAAGTTACACGGTGCGGAAAATCAATTAACATTGGGAGAGGAATACAGGGTTGACAAACCTGAGGAAAATAATAATTCCATCGTCATTTCATGAGAATATACTGCGCACTCAATTTCAGAGAGTTACTTCTGAGATTGGTGTTATGGGTAAGTTTCAGAAGGCGACGGTATACCTGATTAGCTTCACAGAATATTTAGCAGAATAATATGAGATGGCCGTGCAGCCTTCTGTGCCGACCACTGAAAACTCCCACTGACTTCAGCCTTTGAAGGTAAGACAGATTTCATAGACCATTGACGGTATTCCTAGCCCTGCGTTGTGGTTTCTCCAAGACTTCTGAGTGGCTCTTCAATTGAAGTTGGCAAGCTTGTGTGGCGTATTCAACGTTAGGGCGCATGTAGGTGTTGTATACCTAGGGGAAGTTAATTGGGTCGAAACTTCCGAATGACCTCCACAACAAGCCGACATGTTAGTTGGCGCTTTTTGCAGTTGTATCTAAATATTTGAACAGTTATGATAGATTAAAATGACCACATCACGGTCGCGTTCTTGGGAAATGGTTTGCTATATATTTGACCCAACCCTAGACAGGTGGCCATGCTCTGGGTGTAATTGAACTGCACGACATTTTTCCAAACTGAACAGTAGTGTATGATAAACTGACCGGTTGTAAATCGTGAGCAAGTCAAGCTGAAGTTGTTCATGGTTGTTGGTTCCGCTAATCTCTAGCCGTTACTGAATATCATCAAAGTACAGGAAGTTTGAAGTAAGCTCCTTTGCCAGATCGTTTACGAGCTTCAAGTATAGGAGTGGTCCTAGCACCGTGCGCTTGGTACACTGCACTCTACCTCTATTGTCTCGGACAGGGATTCTTATACTCTCACTTTCAACCGACATTTGTGCAGGAATTTGCCTATTTAGCACAATAACGGGTGACCTATTCCATGTGAAGTGCAGGTAATAGATTTTAACTCCTGCTCCACCATCAACTGCGTTAGTCCAGTTATTGCGTTTAATTACCAGGCTCGTAGCGCATGAGATTTTCTGTCAGAAGCCATGTTGCTCTGATAATGATTTTCCAGCTATGCATGAGAAAATCAGCGATGAGACAATTCCTAGCCTTGGAATGCACAGGGATTATTTTATCCGACGGTGAATGTTAGGGTCAGTGCGAATTCCCAGTGCTCCCATATCACTGCAATTTGTTTCGCTTCTAGACAGCGCTGATAGAATTTATCCATTGGTTCCTCCAGAGCACTGCACGCTGCCCATAAATCCTTTAGTGAAATTTCATCTATATCAGGAGAGCTGTACATACACAGGGTCAAGTTTTCATTCAACAGGGTTCTTGCAATAAACTTTATAATGGATGGAGATGACGGCCGGACAACATAAACAAGTAAAATTGTGGGCCAGTTTCTTTTTGGATCACATGTGAGTAAGGAAACAGCTGCTTCTGTTGCTGATCGCGTGCACCCGTCATTCATGACCAGTGCAGCAATTCCGCGTTGCAAATCACAAAAGCCATAGTATGCTTGTATGCAAATTGGCCGTTCGTTCAGAAACAATTCATTAACTTCTGTTGATACGCTAACATGTCATAGCGGAACCCACACATACGGCATTTACGGTGTGTCATCAAAGTATTCGATGTTTCAGCATTGAAGGAGACCTTGTGAACACAACATGCTAATTCCCTCAAGCACATGCATTTTCTTTTTCCGCTTTTCGGAAATGACGATGTTCCTTTGAATATGGAAGGATTTCTGCTCAGACGCTTGCGCGGCTAGCGTGCTACAAGCATGTGTGAAAGTGCCTCAAGCAATTTCTGGGAGCTGTATGTTGAAAAGATCCGAGATGCCTCCTTAACAAGCACTGATATCACATGGTAGTGCCTGACCGTAGACACTTTATAATCCTCTTCCTCAGGATATTTCGTATAACATATATAATTACACCGTAGTGTGACATGACCACTGCGACCTATTTGGCTTTCTGTATTTGTTGCGTCGACCTTTGGTTCTTCGTTGGTGAGCACAATATCAAGTATCGACAGCCATTTAGCAGTTGGAAATCCTGTGCGAAAAGGTAGCGGGAAAATACCTCATGCAAACTGGTATTGAATTGCACGCTTTCGGTAGCCGCTATTTCCAAGTCGTCCACATTAATGTTCCCTTCGATATAATGTTACTAGTGCGTGTTTTACTGTATGCTAAGCTGTGAAACGAGATTTTCATCTCACCCAGCCCAGCACATGTCAATATGCAGCTTTGCTTCGTAATGCTTAGATAAGCCATCAACTGCGCCTCTATTGTGCTCAGTCCTTTCATCCAGGTGATAATGCCGCTGCAACTGGTCGAATGTTCTAAATCAATCTACTAAGCAACTGAGTTAATAAAATTTTGCTTCCCGGTTCAAACAGAATGGTGTTTCTCAGAGGATGACATGTGCTGTGCAGTTAAGTAACACTTAAGTGCAATAGCACATAAACAGTTCGGCCTTCAATTATCAAAATAAATGTTTCACTGCCATTAAACACAAATAAAGCTGAGGTAAATAGTTGTAAATTTACCGGTAAGACAATATATATAACACAACTTTAGGATTTCGTCGACTTTTCCTTTCGGTGCATAATGTGGTAATAAAAACTTGTTTATATATCGTTGAATTACAGCACAACAACAAGTAAATTTTTTTAAAGAAGGCGTTACTTGAGAAATACGATAATATTATTGCTGAGTTTATTACCAAAAATATCTCGCCCAACACGCCGACATTACCGTCATATTATTTTCTTCCGTGCAATGACTAATTTCATGCACACGCAAACGTGACACGTAGCAAAGCATTGAAGTACGTCCAACCATAAATCACTTATGGTTTTACGCTTCATTTAAAGTATCTTCAAAATAAATGCTCAAAAATTGTTAAAATAATGTAAATGGGGCATTGAATCGGGTTAACATTTTGTATTCATATGGTAGCTAAAATTAAAGAAAACACGACGTAAAGGACCTAAGTTGTAAGCAATTCAACGTTCAAATGTAATTATGTTTTCAAACAGTTAACACATATTATCTTATCGATATTGTCCAATCCTTTAAAATGTGTTGTATTATAACATATATATTTAAGAGCACGTCAGTGTATAGAACAATTGATTTTTAGGTCTGCACGAAAATGCACGCTTTGAGGACGGTAAAATAACGGAGATTTACTCTGCTTGGTGCCACGACAAACCACAAGGAGAAACTGCTGCCAAAATGTGCATCCTCTCAACTGTCGCCGATGTCCCTTTTCAAGTGCCCCCGGTAACCTTGCCTCAAAGCAGAGAAGCCATGGCAGTGAATACACTTGGATTATGCTGGACCAATCGCCGATTCAGCCTATCTTTTTTTCGGGGTCACTTTCTCCAAGTGGCCCGATGCGATCTCAATACAGACTTCGATTGCCCAGCAAATGACCAACGAGGTGGATAAGCTGTACCAGTATTTCGGCATGCCAGATGTAAAAGTCACAGACAATGGTACAAAATTCACTTTAACTTCCATTCACGAGTGGTGAAAAAAGACAGGAATTCAGCAGACGTTCTCAATGTCCCATCATCCTCAATCACATGGACAGGCGGAGCGCTTCGTGAATACCTTTAAACGTGCTCGTAGTAAAGCGGGACAAAAACGGGTCACGACAGACGCGATCCAGCCTTTCTGGTGCGTGTATCGGTATGCGTCAAACCCAAACACCACAGGTGGAAAAGCCCATTTCGGAATTTTGTTTCAACCGAAGACCCACATATTGTTCGATAAGATTATGCCAAGCAGAAAAGAAAGGATTTGTAGCTGTCGAGGGGAGGAAACTCTGATTGACAGACTCCGCGATTTCAAACTTGGTGACATAATGTACGCGCGGGATTTCCGAGGATGGAGGGTGGGATTGACAGGAAGAGTGATCCGCAGAAAGGTACGAATCATTTACGAGCTGATGGTAGGAAATAGGAAATGGGTCAGACAATCCAATCAGATGAGACGGTATCACGAAAATATTCAAATAAACAGAACCACTATCCTTATTGTTGGACATCCTGCTAGACACGCTTGATTTACAAGAGGATGTTGCGCGGCTAAGTGAATCACAACGGAACCTACAAACATTAGAAACTACACCATGCAGGTCGCCCCGAATACAGAGACGACCAAAATGACTGCAATGTGATACGAAGGCGAAAAACTATTCAAAAAATTGAGTTCCAACAATAAGCAAGCAGGTTCAGTTGGAAAACGGGAGTAATCGGAAACCGCAGCATACTATTGTGACACGGTTCCGAAACGCCTATCGTTGGGACACAGGATGCTACCCAGTCGTCGATAGCAAGGCTGCGACACGCCGGAATCTGATTAATTAAGACCGTTGGCATTGAACAAGTTCTCAAGTGAGATGATAGCTTGTGACTTATAAAATGAGCCATGATCTGTGCCTAATAACTTTCGGTCTATCAGCTTTCGGTCTTCCGTTTTGTCCTTGACTGTTTTGGTGTGGCAGAGTTTAGAGGGAAAGCAGCGTTACAGCTGAAAAACTGCGCGTTTTTGTTTGATCAAAATAGAATACTGACTACCTAATGAAAGATAGGCCTAAACTGAAAGTACTATAGAGCGCAGAATACCTTTTGGCTTCGTTTGGCATAGCAAGACATAAATTCCATCATTGCTTCATCTGTCAAACTAGGCTGCTTGGTCAAAACACTCACGCATGGGCATATGCAAACAGTTAATGCTGTTCATCTGGTATTGTTGGGAAAAAGCATTTGCGTCTGTTTCTAGGTAATTAATCTTTCAGTTTCTCACTGCGAAGTTACAAATCCCAGATTGCGGGGCATCGGCATATATAGCAGATGTTTCGCGATGGTTAAAATGATCACTTGGCTGAATATGTAATCACCTTTTAAGTACATGATTAGATTGTAATTGCTAATGCTCCTTAACGCAGGTTCTCTTAACGATGCAGGACAGTGTTCAGCGATCCGGTTGACCAAGTACCTGTTAGTTTCCTACCGAACTATTTCCTTATGTGCTACATCAAATTGATATCGCATGTTATTCCGACCGGCCTTGGAAACACTATTTTAAGTCCTGATAAATAAACGGTTCATATTTAAGACAGCAATTTAGAGATGGATGCCTTAATCATATGAGCTAAGCCGGTTGGAACGTCTTTTCAACAGCTAAACAAGATATCCCATTAAAATCTGGTAAAAATAGGTCTTCTCTGCATTGTAGTGATATCTTTGACGAAACATTATGATATGGAGTGGATATCATGGAACTGTTCACTACCATTACGGTTAAAATGATGTGTTGTGCCCAACGTCTTGGCGCTTCTGATGGCCCCAATTCTAAAACAAGACAACGACTAATGTTTACTTGCATTTCAGTTGTGTAACACTAATTAATTAGTTCAAATGAACTACCCATGTTGTGTTGCAGAAAACAGTTATTTTAACTGACCCATTATTTCGAACGGTCATCAGGTCTAGAAATCTACAATCACCGCTTTTTTCAGCTTCGCTGGCAAATTGTAACGAAATGTATACATTGGTAAGATGAATTTTGAATTTTATCGCATCAGACAAACCGTTATCGCACTCACGTAGTAGTAACGCGCGAATGTTCCATCCGTTCGGGAATCACGACATTTTTTAATCCAATTGAACTCTGTGGAGCTCGAACCCGAAAAAGAAAATTGTGCAATGCTGACGATTCTCTTTAGAGTGAATGACCGTACAATGTTTTGTAGGTGTGTTTGGCTAACTATAGGTGTCTAAAGGGGATGAAACTCTAAGTATGCCATTCATCGCTCCTTTCGACCCGAGTACAACTAGTAATTTTTTGTTGTAGACCACTGATGCCTATGAAAGCGTTGCTTACGATGTTGTTGTCCACATACCGGTGAGCTGAGTCGATTGCGCGTTTGGGTCGCTAAGTCTATATGCTTGCTTTTCGCATAGTAGATGTCTGACGGGTGCAATGATCACTTTATTATGCAATATATTATAAACTGCAACAAATATGTATGGGAATTGGCAATCGTCTCATGTGTTCATTTGTCACCACTTTTATACAGGTTTTGGAGCAACGGTCAAGTGCAATTCGGTGGGGATATCAAAAAACACTTGGTCATTTTAGCGAAGCTTCTTTAGTGAAGAGCAATTATACAACAACATGAAATATCACTTAATCGCTCCGTTTAAATTGTTTTCCTAGTGTAAATAGCATATGTATACATAGCAGTATGGGTGCATATTTCCTTGCATCGCGGTATTTCACATATATATATATATATTTGAAATATATATAATGTAATATATTTTATGTAATATATTATAATGTTATCTAGGCTCGACTGACAAAGCACCACGTTATTCTGAAATCAACTTTTTCCTAAACATAACATGGATTGTTGTAAAATACACAAATACAATATAGGTCACCACTTGTCTCTTATGCAAAACAATCATGTTGATTAAAAATTGCATATTTTCAAGTATTAAGCAAATGGAGGGCTCATTAATCAAGGCTGTCAACGAGTAAAATTCCTTGTGAAGCAAAAAGCAGCATACTCAGCTGGTGACTAACGCCGATTTTAAAAAGTCCACCACAAAACATTCTTCTTAAATCATTATTACTGTTCCTTATATAATGGTCAATCTTCTGGTATATTTTAGTTCTTGGTAACTCGCGGATTGCAAGTGCCAACCTATACCAAATAAAAACTTATAATGGCCATTTTTTTCATCCGGATAAGAAAAAACGATACTCAATTTTCCTTACTAAATCTCCGCTAGACATGTGTTTTAGGTCAAAAACTTGGTAAATATTTTTTTCTTAAAAATGTGGTTTCTACTTCTTTTTATTCCATTTAGCAACCAGATGTATGGACAAACATTATGTAAATAATGTAACATTTTCTGAAACCAGTTGAAACCGTTAGCAAATATCAGTGAAGTTTCTTTGCACATGAGTGTTATTCCAAAATTAATTCAACTAAGTAAGGGTAAACTTTATACAAAATTATATGCTTATTCAAAAGTATTTAAACACAAAAAGCAAAACTCTTAAGGATGTACACGTGTCACTCATGGGTTACCAAGGTAACATCATTTGTGAGCCTCCTTGTTTGAATAGAAAACGTTACAAGTAAGGGTAGTTGCGATAAAAGTACTGCGAGAGGAGGAAACA
Organism: Dicrocoelium dendriticum; assembly: GCA_944474145.2. Lineage (NCBI taxonomy): Eukaryota > Metazoa > Platyhelminthes > Trematoda > Plagiorchiida > Dicrocoeliidae > Dicrocoelium > Dicrocoelium dendriticum. The sequence continues at coordinate 20,647,138 of OX104067.1, read as the reverse complement.
TTGAAATTAAGCACGTGTAAGAGACAGCAAAAGTTTTTGACAAAATATGAAACGGATGCAATCCATATGTTAAGACCTTAGAACAAAAGTATAATATAATCATCAAAACGCTTAAGATTATTTATATCGAATAGGGATACAAGAGTTATGTCGCTACATCTGAAAGCATGTTTTCAGATCGCCAGTTCACCACTTGGTTGCTTTGCAGTATTCCAGGAGAGACGAGTTGTGTGCATACAAAAATTGGGGTAGTGAGTTGGGTAGTGGGGACACGGAAATTTGCTTAAGTACGCAAGCATGTGATATATTCGTCTAACCAGTTGAAGTGTTTGAAAAATGTGTGCGAACCCGTGGATAAATTGGACCAACGCACACGGAGATATTTCGAATGGAAGATGTAGGCACGCGATTTCCATTATTGTCTGATATAGAAGGAACATCTAAAATTAGTCGAAACTTATTAACCAATATATAATAAGTCTTCAGTCAGCTATATTAGATGGTAACTTGCTAACTGTGGTCCAATAGTAACGCCTTGATTTCATCTTGCTCATTTGCAATGCAGCAGTTAACATGCTTTCTGCGGGTATGTTGACCTTCAAGAAACCGAAATTGTCCACTTCAAATAGCTTGAGAGATTATTTGGGAATATGAAAGTATGAACTGTGTAAGGTGTGCAATACAAGCTTTAATTTGCCAAATGTATAAAGCAACTAGTCTTCCTCTTCTCCCCATATGCCTGTCACTGTGACTGCAAATTACAACAGGAAGTCTACAATAGCAAAATGACCATGTGCGGCTTGCACTGCAACACCCATATCTACGTGCGCCACAACTAATAGCTATTGCGTTCCCAAAAAGCAGAATTTACGTAGACAATAATCTAAAGGTGTTGGACAAATTGCCACACATTACATGTTTGAGTTCGTGAAAGGAAGCACACTAGACACACTTATGTTTTGACCAGAAGGTAGCTTATTCCACATATGCTGGAGCAAAGCTTACAGTCTGCTCAGTCACGAAGCATTGCATGCTGCCTCAGACAACAATATATTTACATCCTCTGAGCTCCATTAAGATAATAGTTGCATTTGAAATTTAGGAAGATTGTCGATACCCGCATTCGAACTCGAACAATATAAAAAAACTACAAATATGTCGTCTATATAGATTTCGCTAAAGACAATTGGATCACTGGGTAATGCACCATTTGTTACAAACAAGCTAAAATAGAAGCATTGTGTTTATGTTAAAGGACGGTCTAAGCTACGGTCTCATGATTTATTCCCTGAGCCGACAGGAGTAGAAATATATGTGGCATAAATATATTTGCGGGGTATGTATTATTTATTGCTTTTGAAAACCAAATCCGAACGTCTCGTTGTCTCAATGACCTTGGTATGCTACTATGTCACCAATACTTGGTTTAATATTTTGTTCGAGAATATTCAATTATGTACCTGCGATCTTATTTTTTCAAGATGAATCAATCCAAATTTAATTCAAGTATCATAATAGCATTTATACGTACTGGTTGACGAATAAAGCTGATTTCTACCATGCGCTTGTACATTTGGCGTTACTTGTAAATCAGGTTGACCTGCACATTCAAAGAGGATCTGTAAATGTATCAGCTACCGGAACCAACACGCTAATTTATCAGGATGGTATTCGAATATATTATTTCCGCATTCTACATGCTGTCCTAAATCGATTGCGTCATTGATGTCCAATTTACATAACAGTATTTCTATTAAGGTGCACTAGAAGAACAATAGCACACAACAAATATATATGCAAATTACTTGCTTCATCTTTCATATAGATGAAACTGAAAGCCAAAATGTGTATTGGGGAGGACATCGTCTTGTAAAGTGGATTAAACCAACTTTTCTAGGTGTTAGTAGGTAACTTTGACCACTACTGACTGCGAGAGTTAAACGACCAAACACAACGGCAAGTAGCTGTAGTTGGCCACTCAAAAATGTCAGTTGCAGTGCGAACGAAGTATACATACTTTCCATTTTTTGCGGGATAAAGTAATTTATGATCCAAGTATTTGTTTAAATATGATTTTCTATTGGATTTAAACATTCATCATTATGTCATGCGAGTTTTTCCGACTTTATTCTTTTAGTTCACTACTTGATTTCCAAAGATAGCCATCATTAAATACCGCACATTTAACTTCAACCACAGTCCGTTGCATCAGTTAGATCTATGATAAATGAACGTAGTGAAAGCGCTCGTCTCATTAGACATACATTTTTGAATAGGTAGCGCTTTGCTCATCGGGACTCTTGATCACCCGGGATAAACAGTCGTTGTCTGCCCCGCATATGTATATATATACTTCCTAGATGGGTTGCAGTTCGTTTATAAAATCAAAATGGGTTATGCATGTATTGAAATAGGAGAGCAAGTACAATGTTCTGAAATGTGTCAACTGTCATATAGACTAGAACGGAATTGGGACACATTCGGTTGCAAATATGTATTAACATTGGTCTAAACAGCTTCAGTCATATTTCCATTTATTTAACCAATAAGTTAACTCTGATTCTGATAAGAATAACTGCCCAAACACATTTGGTTTCCGGGAGGGTACACCTGACTGTCTCTTTGGAATTGTTTAGTGTATGCCTACCACCTGCTCAGCAACAATGTATCAAGATGAAATGGCGCTTTGGAAAAAGCGCAAATAAGCAAACCGTTTTCATATACATAATTTAGTTTTCTCAAATCCGGGGTATCTAACAAGCTGGCCATAAGAAAAGAGAAGCAAAACCAATGTATTTAGCTAATGTAAAGTACAATATCTTTTAGATAGATTTACAATTGCTTTTATGTTAACTTTAAGTTCCGAACGGCTTTGTTTACCAAACGTTTAAAAATGGCACCGATTTACTGCATTTTCTGAACAGATAATATTCACCACTTATTTTCTCAAGATTGAGCAACACAACGAAACATGTAACGAAGCACCGGCCTTCATTATATTTCGTTAAATGAAAATTCAGAAGCGATTATTGGAGCGGAAAGCAATACTTTTTGAAGGAATAGAATCGAATGAGACTGCCATCCGATGCTTATCCAGACTCATGTTTTACTATACAGCTTGAGAGTCAATATACCAAAATCGTAGTACCGTCACATTCAATTGAATACTCAATATTAATCAAATATTTGTCTGGAAATCTTCTGAATTTTATGGCGCTTAGCTGCTTTTGTCAAGAATCCTGACCATTTAAGCCAGCCGCTCTGCTCTGTACTGCTCTACACGCGCCTATCAGTCGAGGATGAGACGCGCTATATCAAGTTTTCATTCCTGACAACCTTGTGTCTTTTTCCGCTGTGCAGTGGCACCTGCTTCTACAGCGCCTCGAAAGAAGCAGAAAAAAGCTCCAATGTTGGCGGCGTCGGGAAGTTGTGCGAACGCTTGGCAAAAGTTATTACTTGTGGAAGTGGTTAAGAGAAATACTTAAAATTTAGTCAATGGATAAGCTACAAAGGATTTCCATTTGAAAGACTCAAAATGCAGAGCCAAGCCATCTATCAGCTCAGATTATCTAGGAGTCAAAAAAAGCCTATGTTGTGTTATTTTTACTTCCACTTACATGTTTTTTTACTTGGGTCACTGTTAAACTTACCAAGGAGGATGATACAGGTTTACAAAGATGCAACCAAGGCATAGGTGTTATTGTTGGTATTTAAGAACCATCACCATGTGGAGAAGGTTGCACAATCAATTTGCAGTCACATTATTATTTGACATTGAAATACAGGTTGGACTAACCGCATCAAATATCTTAGTTGCTGGCTCTTTTAAACCCCTATAAATAGAAAAGGCCTGACAATGTTCGTCTGGCAATTGTTAAGCCTCTTGCAGCTATTATCTTGTCTCCCGTCTTAGACTCGCAAAGTGATCAATTCTGATAGCCAGGCTGCAATACGACTGGGAAGAGGATACGATTGTGGCCGTTCATAAGGGCATCAAATTCTATGATACTCAATTATGGGCTCATCATTCTGGCAAGTAATATGCACAAGCGAATGGAGAAACGTATTAGGCACTGAATTTGTAAAACTTAGTTCGTAACAACATAAATGGAATGGAACCGCATGGATTCATTAACTAGTAGTGAAGTATTACAAAATAGTTGACAAAATAACTCGGTACCTCGATATCGGAGTCTCAGTGCATGTCTTCAAGCTGGAATTCAGTAAAGCATTTAACACGGTTAATCATTGTTTTAGTAGAGAATTGGACTGGGTTTGCATTGCAAGCCAAACTGGTGTGTTGGTTGTAAGAACTGGGGAAGTTAGGTCTAGTACTGCACTACTCATAACGGATCATTTATTGTGGAAAGTCAGTGCCGTTGCTTTGTCATATGTCAAGGAATGATATGGCCATACGCCTCTAGAATTACCTTGAGGGTTTTGCGGACTACGTAAAGCCTGTCAGTAGAGGAGCTAGAATTACTGGTTCTAAATACCTTGGAACTGTAGCAAGATGGCAAACTCATGGGATTTACTATTGAAAGCGAAAAGATAACGCCTAGTTTTAACAGTTAACGGAATTTCGGTGCAAACAATTCCTGCTTTCCTAAAGTAGCAATGTGTAGACAAGGACAAGGACTTAGGTATCGTCATGGAAGATAAATTTAGAAATTCAGTGCTGCGCCAACCTACTTCTATTGGAGCCAGGCAAAAATGTTTTTTTCTGGGGAGAGCATTGTATATTAATAAACGTGATCTCACTCTTCTTTCATCCGAAGCGGTGGTCCGATATCAATTAAATTAGTATTTTAGACTTAGGTACTGTGCCTTCTTAAGAATATGCTTTCATTCGCGAAGCTACAAAGACTGGCCACCAAACTAATTGAAGATCAGCATATTCCGACCGACTTACCTGTCTAAAAATTTTCTCCTTGGATGTTCGCAAACTAATGTAGAGATGAGAGAAATGTTAAAGGTATGATGTTTCTCAGTAGATTGCGCTTGCCAATATGTTTGAAATAGCTACATCTTGTCACTTGCTAATACAAAACCAGACGATCATTAATCAGAGGACCAGGTTGGATATCGGGACGAAAATTTTCCCGAACCGAGTTGCGAGTGGTTGGCATTTACTTATTGTGCATTGGTAGAATGTAACAGGATAGAAGCCTTTACCAGGGACATAAAAATGAATTGGCTGAATCTGTTTCTATTAAGTCGATAGTATGTTATGGATAGCGTCATGAAATTAGAAGAGATCAGTCGTAATTTACTTTCTTTATGCAGCTAGAAAGAAGTTTGTGTTCCAAAGTGCTAGTGCCCCTGGTTGCTTATTTGCATGCGAAATGGCGCTCGATATGCGAAACCCAATTTGGTCCTTTGAGAACAACCTGACCTGACTTAGATTGGAGATCAAGCCGATATTGTCGATGAATCAATGTTTTGGATGCTAGTAAAAGCGGTAGATTCCTAACACTGACGAATTCCAAATATATGAAAAAGCCATATATTGCTTTACTGAAACCATGGTTGGCCACCTGAATTGAAAGCTACAGGATGCACACACAATATATTTGCTTGCTATGGAAATAGTACCATTTGAACAATTTAAACGCATACTTACTGGTAGGGCATAAAGGCAAATAATATCTGTCTAGAAGGAGTTTATGAGTAAGAGTGCATTGGATTAATGTTAGTTTCAAATTAACCTAGATTGAATTACAACTTTAGAAACTCGTATAAAATTCAGTTAGTTTATGATTACTTCTTTTGATCAAGTAGATATTAGAGAATAGATTTAGTTTGTGTGTTACTATAATGCCACTTTCACTAAAAGAATAAACGTTCACATTTTGAGTGACTACATGTTAATGCAACCCATATAATAGTATCAATAATGCTTTTGACATGTAGATAATTCATGCTGATAACTTCAAGCATTATGCTGTCTACCGGCACACAAATCCAGACACTATTTCGATTTGCGGGTTTACTCGTAATTTTAGCCAACCATCAAGCTTAATTCTCAATTGCACACGGCTACAACTATTGGTCCTCCTGTTTTAGTAAACTACAGAGAAACATAAGTATGACAACTTTACGATGGACGGTAAATTAATGCGGAACTATTTGATTAATGACTATCATTTAGGATTGGTACAGAAACCTATCCTATGTGTCCGTGTGTTTACAACAACCATTCAGTTCCAAGCTAATTTAAGCAACCTAAAATGGTTGAATAGTTAAATGTTGGTTAGTCAAAATAACAAAAGTTAAATTTACTCCAGACCATCTTGTATGGTGAATTAAAACAAGAAGGAATTATCTGGCTTACGACTCAACTAGGTATATCTATACATTTGACAGCCACGAAAGCTGTCATTGTTGCTAAATGTTTATAATTTTCCCCCTATTTGAAAATATTTCTCTCTAATTTGGCTTATGACAACGCAGTATCCGAAATATGGACTATTCATATCAAAGATACTAACAAGATGCCATAAAGCTGGAATCAGTATACACATTATGATGGTATTTACCATTCGTTTAGTCATAATTAACTGTATAAATTGCAACGATTGTTTGTGCAACTGGGAGAAAAACAGCACCACATATACCACCTTTATTTCCGCGCCGTCTAAAGGTCTCCCATTTTGCTGTAAATATAAAAAAGCGTTTTTCAGTGCATTGTTTTAATTTATTTGTTCCCTGTTTTGCAATTATTATGTTCAAGAAAATTCCAAAGCACTTCTTGGGCCGATCTTTACCTACAATCTTACTGAATTGCGACACTTGTTAAGTGCCTCCAACGTGTGCACCAAAATTCCAGGAAAAGATTTGCATGGACAGAAATGGAACTAAAAGGCCTGTTTTGGTTCACATAGTTCCTCAATTCAACTACAGACACTGAAAAGAATCTGGCTTCAGATTCACTAAATAGCAGTTGGAAGGTGCAGTTAGGACCAAAACGCTGGTATTAAAATAGAGCTCTATTACCTATCCGCTCTACAAGGAACAGTTTTCAATATCTCTAAATCCAGGCAACATTCCAATGCCTATGAGTGTTTCCCGGACATTTAGTAAATATATTGTCTACCTTAATGAAAAGCACTGTTTCTGCAATTGTTTGAATATTTACCAAAAATTCACACAACTTTAGACAAGTGCGAGAAAATAACTGGGGAGCAAGTAGTGGCGCATTACGATATGCAATATATTTCGTTTATTCATCAACGCCTTCGTTTATCTATACGTTTATAGCGCTCAGTCAATTCTACACATATGCCTTCCATTTATACCGCGCACTCATTTAACTAAATGAATGGTACGATGACGTAATTGATTGGCCGCTCATAAGCATACATCAATACAGCCATAAAGTATGTTCAACAGGTCATGCTTTACGAATAATTTTTCCGCACAGGCACACAGCGAACTGACGCAAGAAAACTCCTGCATAGAAGCAGATACATTGTGGACTTTTCCGTCGATGGCCGGCATAATTTACTTGTTCACTTGCCTAAATCTACATTTTTAATATTCTTTTTTGCGGTTTCACAAAGACATGCGACAAGTCAGTCACTTTAAAAATCAGTTTATGCTCTCCTGTATAACATGCCATGGCCTTTTGAATTACATTAGAGCATACCGTTCAAATGTGCCTGACCTTATAGAGGAAAATTCCCTCCAACTTTTATACGTGGGCTATCTTAAAGCTTTGTTATATGCTGAAAAATAAATAAATTACGACCAAAAGATTCTAACAATATTCTAACGTTTGCAAAAATACCACAGAATTCAGAGAAACACTGCCTTACGACTAACTTAAATACGATTAAATTAAAACACACTGCCGCTTCATTTAAATTATGCCTACGACTTTCACCATCTAGCGCCAAGACCGGAGTTCGAAGACCGTCCCAGAGACATTGACAGTTGCATGCACTTGTCGGATTTTCTATCCTAGACCATTCCGTATTCGATCAAATGTAGAATAATTGCTCGCCTGCGAATTCCACGACTAGTGTTGTTATCGCGCATGATCCTCTACTGGACAAGCCAGCAGCGGCAGCTGATAAAGTGTACAAACATTTCAAAATAAATTGACAACGCAATTAACCAAGCAATTTCTGCTCACTCTACTGCAACTACCGTGCTTGTTTCTATTAATGGAAAGTTTCCTAATTTTGTTTAGTCCGTCTCTTATCAGACATGATCATTTCCAGTCGCAAATATATTTTCTAGAAAGAATGCTTGTAGCAAATTCCGCACACTACCGTAGAATCAGTATTTGCATTACCACTGCCGTTTCAGAGAAGATGTAAGTAATTCTCGCTTTGGGTATCAATACCGTAAAGACAATAATAATGATAAGAATGACGTTATCAGGTCCCAAGCAATCAATTTGATTGCCTCAGTTGTTTCTTGGCACAGAACACGGGACAATTCAATCTTATCAATAGCGCCTCGCCAATTGCCAACAACCTCGGGTTTCTGTTGCGCAATAACAAGTTGAATGAATTGATTGGGTTCATCTGGTGACGAGTCGTCATGAGGTGTTTGGTGATAGACGACGCGGGGTTCGGTTCATTCTTTGGTCCGCTCCGCCTTGGTTAAACAGCAACTGCCTTAGCCACAATGGGAAGTGTTCTGCCATCATTGAGCCAGCCGGCGATTAGTCTTGCCTATGTAAGTGTCACCGCAACTGCAAGTGAACTGATAGATGAAGTTAGAGGCCGAACTGATTGGCGAGCTACTCGGACGGCTCTGGAGAGGAATCCTTCGTGTAGTGTGGATAAGTCGTAGTTGCGCGGTAGAGTAGGTGCGTGCTATAGCGGACCTGAGCTTGTGACCAACTTCATTTGCTACGTGATCCTCCTTGAACGGTAAGAAGTAAGAAACATCCAACTTCTCCGCCGTTTGTACTGGCAATTTCTCCTTGGGGGGTCTGCTATGAATCTGAATGACATTTTCCGGATACCCATTGGCTAGAAAGTCCGGTATAAAAAAATATTCTTCAGCCTTAAGCAATGACGGACTGCATATCCGCCTGGCTCTGTAGAAGAGAGATTTACGTGGCCGCGCTTGTATGCCACTAGGGCGAAGTTGGAAAAATGTAGGTCTTGTCCACCTCAAGGTTGCATTTCTGCACACAGTGCACTGCAGTGTGCCAGCGGTCCTTCTTTTGATGAGCACGTCCAGAAACGTCAGTCTGTTCTATGTTGCCTCTCCTGTGATACAGAAAGGTTAGAATGAATTGATTTCAGGAGGGCAGAAAAACGGTTAAAATGTTCCCCATTAATGAACACTAGAATATCATCTACATAACGCTTGTAAAGCTTGGCCTCACTAATGCAGGCAGTAGCTTTCCTTTAATCCATACCTAAATGATAACTGCCGGAACTGATCCCAAAGGACTACCCATAGCGACGCCGTCAATCTGTTTGTATGCCGTACCTTCAAACTCAAATCGCACATTCTCAGTACACACCAATATCAAGTCTCGCAGGAACTCTAGAGGAATGCCCACAGGGAGGTTCCGACTCAAAATAAATTGGCATAGCTCGTCAACCGTTTCACCTAGGGGCACATTCGTGAAAAGTGATTCCACTTTTATGGCATACATGAGCCCCACGTCAAGTGTTGTTCGTTCCAGTATATTCACCAATTCAAAGGAGTATTTCAAACAATGCGTGCTCAGGAGCCTACGCACGGGTTTTAGGAGCTTTGCCAACCACCGGGCTGCTTTGTGGTACGGTGAGTTATTCATACACATTATTGGGCGTAGTGGAATTCCCGCCTTGTGCACCTTCGGCGCAACCCTCATTCTTGATGTTTCCATCCCTGTCGGATTCAGCTGCCGATAATTTGACTCAGGGATATAACCATGGAGCAAAATAATTTGTAGATGTATCGTAATTTGTATCTCCACCAAAATATTGTTTTCCAGCGTCTTGTCAATACGAAACTTGCGTCAATCTCCGAGACTCGACTCCATTTTTGCGGTGTAATCTGCCGTGTCCATTATTACCTCACCCGTGACATTATCCGGTTGCAGCAAAATTACATCTTTCAATTTCTGCAGTTCCTTGATTGCAACATAGGGTACCGATTTCAAGCAACAACTCTGACGGATAGGCGCGTTGTGGAACTGGTGCGCGATATCCACTAATTTTGCCTGAAACCATCCTGCATCATCCGTTGATTTTGGCGATAGGTCGCTGAGTTGATCGTACAGATATTCGAAATTAATCTGCCTATGGATCCTGTCCACATTCCTCGGCGATATTCGGTATTTTAATCCCAGTGAAAGAACCTCCAACTGTTCTCGCGTGAACCGAGCTGTAGACATATTTACACATGCTTCTAGCCCTCGGCAGGGAAAGGAATGTTAGCCGCTCTCACAGGGGTACCTTGAAAGCCGCGCAATGTCTTGGTCCTAGTACGCTAAAGAGTTTCAGCAGAAAGTGCCTCACATTTTAAAAGGCAGACAAGTGACAAGCCATTCAAAACAACCGAGAATCGCTTTTGTGTCTCCAGGACCTTATGCTCTCGTTCAATGCAAGTTTCGATAAGTGCTTACGCAATCCACGCTAAATTCACATTTTTAGCGAATTGCTAATTTTTCGACAGATTTTTAACAAATCGAGATGGAAATCGACCTGACTGGATACATTCTTGATAAAATTTAACCCGTACGCGTTCCACTATGATCTTGCAGCGCAACGACAACAATCGATCCAATGACCTCGCAACGGCAGCGGGGGTCTTCTATTGAGAAACTTGAAACACTGAGTCCCATTTAGCCACTTCATTAACGCAGTAAGAAGACAGAGGTTGCGATATGTTAACATTTCGATTGGTCTCGTCAGTCGCTACGCAATACAGACAAAAATACACGCAATATGTAAGGTCCACACTTAGTAACCTAGATAAGCTGATAACAATGATGGGAATGAAGTAATCAGGACCAAGGCAAGCTAATTGATTGCCTCAGTTGTTTCTGGGCACAGAGTACGGGACACTTCAATCTTATCAGTAGGGCCTCGCCAAATGCCAACAACGTCTGGTTCCAGTTGCGCAATAGCAACTTGAATAAGTCGACTGGGTTCACCTGGTGACGAGTCAGCAAAAAGTGTTTGGAGATAGACGAGGCAGGGTTCAAATTCATTATTTGTTTCGCTCCGCCTTGGTTAGATAGCAACTGACTTAGCCACAATAAGAAATGTTCCGCCACCCTTTGAGCTAGCCGGCGACCAGTCTTGCCTATGTAAGTGTCACCGCAACTGCAAGTGAACTGATAGATGATGTTAGAGTCTGAACTGATTGGCGCGATGCTCGAACGGATGTGGAGAGGAATCCTTCGTGTAGGGTGAATAAGTCGTAGTTGGGCGGTAGAGTATGTGCGCATTAGAGCGGACCTGAGCTTGTGACCAACTTCTTTTGCTAACTGATCCCCCTTGAAGGTTAAGAACAGATAAACATTCTTCTTCTCCGCAGTTCGCACGGGGAGCTTCTCCTTGGGGGGTCTGTTATGGGTCTGAATGAATTTCTCCGGATACCCAGTAGCTAGCAAAGTCCGGTATAAAAACTATTCTTCAGCCTTGGGCAATTCCGGACTGCATATTCGCATGGCTCTCTAAAAGAGAGTTTTTACAAGGCCGCGCTTGTATGCAACTGGGGCGAAGCTGTAAAAATGTATTGTCCACCCCAAGGTCGCTTTTCTGTACACCGTGCGCTGCAACGTGCCATCGGTCCTTCTCTTTATGAGCACGTCAAGAAACGTCAGTCTGTCTTGTTGTTCCTTCTCCTGTGATACAGACAGTTCGGGTGAATTGATTTCAGGAGAGCAGCAAGACGATCAAATGTTCACCATTAGTGAAGACGAGAATATCATCTACATAACGCTTGTACAGCTTGGATTTACCTATGCAGACAGCAACTTTCCTTTCAGTCATACATAGGAAAATGTCTGCCAGAATTTGTCCCAAAGGACTACCCATAGCGAAGCCGTCAATCTGTTTGTATGCTGTCCCTTCAAACTGGAATCGCACATTCTCAGTGCATAACAATATCAAGAGGAAGGCCCACAGAGAGGTTCTGACTCAAAAGAAATTGGCATAGGTCGTCGACCGTTTCACCTAGGGGCACATTCGTGCAAAGTGATTCCACGTCTATGGAATACATGAGCTTCGCGTCGAGTGTAGTTTGTTCCAGTATATTTGCCAATTGAAAGGACTCTTTCAAACAGTGCATGCTCAGGAGCTTACGCACAGCTTCTAAGAGCTTCGCCAACCACCGAGCTACTTTGTCGTAAAGTGAGTTATTCACACACATCATTGGACGTAGTGGAATTCCCGCCTTGTGAAACTTCGGCGCACCCCTCATCCTTAGTGTTCCATTGCTGTCGGATTTAGCTGTCGATATTGTGCCTCGAAGATATAACCATGAAGTAAAATAATTTGTAGATGCCTTGCGATTTCTGTCTCCACTAATATATTGTTGTCAAGCGTCTTGTCAATACGAAATGTGCACCTATCTCCGAGAAGGAATCAATTTTTGCGATGTAATCAGCCTTGTCCAGTATTACCTCGTCCGTGCATTTATACGGTTGCGGGAAAACTACGTCCTTCATTTTCTGCAGCTCATTGTTTGCAATAATTGTTCGGACTTCAAGCAACACCTCTGACTAATAGGCGAATTCAGGAACTGGTGCGAGATATCCACTAATTTTGCACAAAACCATCCTGCATCATCCGTTAATTTCGGCGAAAGGTCACTGAGTTGATCGTAAAGATATTCCAAATTAATCTGTATATTGAGTATCTCCAACTTCTTCGGCGGTATTCTACATTTTAATCCGAGCGAAAGCACTTCCAACAGTTCTCGCGTGAACCGAGGTGTTGACAGATTGTACACATGCTTCTGGCCCTCGGCAGTGAAAGCAATGTTGGCTGCTCTGAGAAGGGTACCTTGAATGCTACGCAATATCTTGATCCTGGTACGCTGGAAAATTTCAGCAGAAAATTCCTCAAAGTTGAAACGGCAACCCAGTGACAAGCCATTCAAAACAACCGTGAATCACTTTTGTGTCTCCAGGACCTTATGCTCTCGTTCAATGCAATCATCCATATGTTCGGACGCAATCCTGGTTAAATTCACACTGTTAGAGGGCAGCTTATTTTTCGACAGATTTTTAACAAATCGAGATGTAAATCCACCTGACCAGATACATTCTTGATAAAATTTAACCCGTGCGCGTTCCATCGTGATCTTGCAACGCAACGACAACAATCGATCCAGTGACCTCACAAAGTCAGCGGGGAGTCTTTAAGAAACTTCTTATAAGAAACGTGAAACTTGAAACACCAAACACCAAAGACCTCATTACGACTCGTCACCAGGTGAAACCTAAAGAGTTTTCGAAACCTACGTAGGGAAACGACAAAAGCCAGCCGGCAACTGCATAAGCTGTCGCTTGCCGGATTATCACTCGTCTCCTATATATATTTCTACCAACATCCAAGCTTGGTTAGCATTAGTGGAGGATTCAACAATGAGCCATGAATATACCATCAATCAGTGAGACCATGGAGTATCCATATCCACGCTGTCTATTGCCGATAGCATTTACAGTAATAAGCAGTTGCAAATTCCATGTGCAACACAGAAATTAGCTTCTCAAGTCCTACTAGTACAAAAGATATCATTTCCCACTTCGATATGTGCACGCATATAAAGTCGATGGTTTCGTTCAGCGGGACGTTTTTGAAATACGCGACAACATCCAAAGTGAGCATAACTTTCTCATTACTTGTGGCCTCCTTGATTCTGTCGACGAAATGCGAACTACGATTTAAGCTTTAAGTCAACAGCTGTTATCTCATCGGCTCAATACTTGCTACAAACCATTGGGCGACCGAGTGGTAGCGGAATTAACCGGTGACAGATTAGGACAAAACGGGATGTCGGTCTTATGAACTTCTGCCAACAGTAACTCCTCGGAACCTTTGTACAACAAGGTTTAAGACTGTGATATAAAGCATCGGTAATGTACCGCTTTGCACAAATATGTTAATGACTCTTAGTGCTCTGACTTCTAATCGGTTCCGTTTGGTCAAATTTCCTCTTGACCCATGAAATTTATTCTTACCGCTCAGAATTGTTGTCAGTTTATCAAAATAGCCTTTTTTATCTAGTAACACAACCACAGTAACTTTCCCGGTTTGTACAAAATAACATCCACGTCGTGTTTATGCTACATCAGCGCGTCAACGTGCTTTCTTGCTAATGAACCACGATTATTAACATGTGGTTTAAGATATTGGTAACTGCAATGTAACATAAAGTAAAAAAGCATTTTCAATCCATCATTGAGTTAGCGGTTAACTCTTTCGTTTGGTCACAAAGATTTTCGAATTGCAGCTCGTAATCAAGTTGGCAGTCTCTATGTGCGGTGGTACAAAAATTTAAACCGTGACATAAAACCTCGATTATAGTTGTGTCCAGTTTCATGCTAGATAAATGGTGTACCTACCTTACGTGCAAGTTCGAAAACGTAACCTGCTTTTCTACCCGATACAAGGTTTTTTCTAAAGCCGCACCCCTGCGCCTTGCGCAAATGCCGCAAATAAATTTACATAACCAAACATCAGCTTTTCATCTGTAGCTAAATACTCCAGTTATGTTTGGCGTTGTGTTAAATTCCTTTCGAATTCGGCTATCTTGGATTGCACCGCATCCCGTTTGTTAACAGTATTTCGTCTAAACTTCAACAGTGGAGGTTTTCAGGTCGTCGAGAGCATAAATTTGGACACAACTAATGAGAAAGTTATGCTCTCCTTTGATGGTGTCTCGCGTTTCTCTAACGTTCCACTAAATAAAACAATGGACTTATTTGCAAGCATTTATCGGAGTAGGAATTGAAAAGTTGTACGCCTGGGGATTTTAGACAGAATTATCGCTTTCAGCGCACGTAATCTTTGCACACCGGATAACCTCATCGATTAACCACAGAGAATCAGCGATGCCTATCTTACGCCGGTAAACTTGCAGATTTCTTTGACAATTTAGGTTCGGCGTTCCTGTGATCTAGTCACCTCCAGCTATTCATTGCCGATAAGCATCCAGATAAATAGTATAACGTTTAAATGCACATATTTATATATTAACACAGCCGAGACGTTTTCAACGCAAATTAACTGGGCTAAATTCACAAATTCTCTCAGGCCAGCACATACGAAGTAACAAATACTAAATGTTTTTCTGTATTTGGCAGCGTTATACGGGTACTAGAGATATAATAATTGCCTTCTTTGTGTAATTATAAAAAATTCAATGGGAAGACTGATGATACAATTTGTTATCTCTTCGTCCACTCTGATCACATGGAAGCGAGCAATATTTCTAAACGATCGCTGATGAAAGGGAATCCAACTCAACGTTCTAGAAAGCAACAGAATCACAAGTTGTGAAACAAGTGCTACGGTCCCCAAAGAAGCTTGAGTGTGACAGTCACCTGCTTTTGCACACAAATGCGATTACTGGCTACTGCCTTAGGGACCTTGACTAGTTTGTCCTTTAGGTTGCGGTAGACAATCGTAAACGCCAATTCCGTGTCAACTTAATTACCTGTGCTCAGTAAGTGCTTAGAAATCGGTGAGGTCAGCATCTTGAAGCTCGACGCCTCTCCTTCTGTTTGACCTCACGTAATGACATCAACCCCTTTCGGAAGGTGTTATCCGACCCGCTTACGCTGATACCGATTCGTTCAACCGATGTAATTTCTTCGGCACCTACTGACAAATAGGTACATACAGTGTGTAGTGGCGAAGATCGAATGGGTAGGCTTGACTGGAGATCATGGTATGAATTTATTGTTGTCCAAAGAGGGACCATTTTAGAAGCGCTAAACCTCCTTTGAATTACGGTGGCTACAGGTCGCTAGATTAGCCAAGACATTTCGTTTGAATGGCAATTGGAGATAGATGGGCATTTTGGAAGTGGTAGGCGTTTCTGTTTGTTTCCATCCAGCTGGCAGGCGTGTGACCTGATAAAAGCTGCCCAACAACCTAGCGCGAAGAGCCTTCAGGTTTCGGCTCAGTCGTCCTCCTCTACCCGAGCAAAATCACTGACACCAAGTCCAACCGTTGTGAGAAGCCCAGTTCCACTTGCGTTAAATGGTTTACCTTTGTTGTGTCCACCGGACACTGATGTCCCAGCAGGTGAAAGTCTGAGTGTTGAAGACCGGTGGAAAGATCAGAGGACGAAGTTACGAAGGAACGTAGGGCATTTACTTTCTGTAAATCAACAGTTAGCCAAACCACTTGAGACTGGTAGTATGCTTCGCCCTGCAAGGCCAACCTCGTCCGACCAGAGGCGTTATAATCTCGTGATTTTCACGTACCGGAGTCCAGTGATTCATCACCTCAAGGGCGGAACGATCACGACGTCGAGTTTTACACGTTCTAATTGAAAGACTCCTCGACGCTGGTGAGAACGCGGTAAATGTGAGGCAGATTACCCGTCTTGGAAAGCAAGGTGATCAACAAAAGCGGCCTATGAGAATCACTTTTGTGGACGAAGCCCCTCCAAGACCGATCATGTCTCGCCTAAGTAGGCTGAAATGTTTGAAGATCCATGTTCGTCCCGACCTGGACCCAGTAGACAAGGAGCGGCTCAAGTCTGCCATCATTCAGTTGAAAAGACGCACTGGTGAGGGGGAAACAAATCTTCGTATCTTAAATATTCGGGTGGTTTCCATCAATCCGCGAGTCAGGATAAACAGGCTGCTCACACTTCAAGCACGCCCGGTGGCTCCTGCTAAGGCCTGCGAGTAGCGTTCACAAACGTTTGCAGTATTATGAATAAGCGCGAAGAGCTTTGTTATTTCGTTGCGTCTGAGCGGCCAGACGTAGTGGGACTCGCAGAGACATGGCTGCATGCAAAGTTATACACCCAAGAACTTGAATTCAACGGTTACTCGTGTTTCTGTTGCGATAGACTAAAGAATGCCTACGGTGGTGTCTTACTTTACATCCGGTCTTCCCTGCGTGGGAGACTTGTGAGCACCTACCGAAGTGTCGATTGTCTGTGTGAGCTACTGTAGTGCGCCATCCGACTCAGGGGCGGAGAACTGCTTGCGGGCGCAGTTTATCGCAGTCCCCTGAGTCGTTGTTTGGGTTGGCTGCCCCATCTTCGGACCCTCTTGAGTCGTCCACACATACTGCTTATGGGCGATTTTAACTGTCCTCGAATACGATGGCCTGATGTGCATTTGATGCCTGGACATAGTGAAGTTGAAGCAAAGTTTGTGGATTTGGTACTTGAAACTGGTGCATCGCAACACATATGCCAGCCAACACGCATATCAACACGTTCAACCTCGTCCTGTCTCGACGTGATGTTAACGAGCTACGAACAACGAGTGCGTGACGTTAGGATTCTGGAGCCCCTGGCTACCAGCGATCACTCAGTACGAGGGGTATAAATGTCAGCGGAATCTCTGCAACAGTGCAAAAAAGAATAAACGCCGACATTTTGAAGAGCAGCTCGCATTAGCTGCGAAGACCTCCCCAAATAGAATCTTTGCATGCGTGAAGCGACGCACGGATGGACAGCCCCCAACCTCCAGCACTGAGCGTGCGTCCGCGTTGGCGGCGCACTTCGCTTCTATATTTGCTAATAACCAGGTGTCGGTTCCGAGTTCGACGTGTACCGCTTTTACCGAACTCGATAGTCTGCACTGCGACGTCGAGGAGGTAGCTTAACTACTCGCCAACCTTGACGGCACCAAACCTGCCTGACCTGATGGGCTTCAACCATAGGTTCTCAAGTCAATTTCAATCATCCTCTCTCCTATCGTGACTGAACTTTTCAACAGGTCGCTCTCCGTATGTTCGTTGCCGGTTGACTGGAAATGTGCGGAGGTGAGGCCTGTTCCGAAAGGCGGCGACCCTAGCAAATTAGACAATTACATGCCAATTTGTCTGACACCTATTTTTGCAAAGGTTGCGGAGAAAATCGTGAAGAAGGAATTGCTGCAGTTGCTACAGTCAAACGAGGTCCTGACACCCGCACAGCACGGTTTTATACAAAGTCGCTAATGCATTACGAACATGCATGTGACGTGGAATGAGTGGATGAAGGCAATAAACAAGGGGAAGTCCGTCGACGTGATATTCATCGATTTCAGTAAAGCTTTCGACAATTTCAGTCATGAGGTTCTCCTTCACAAACTCAGAATGTGTGGCGTCGGTGGTTCACTGCACCGGTGGATCCGCGACTTTCTTGTTGGACGAAAGTGGAGGGTACAAGTCGACGACCATCTAACTGACTGGTACCCCTCTACAAGTGGCGTGCATCAAGGCACTGTGCTGGGGCCCTCTCTGTTCCTGATCCACATCAACGATCTACCGCAGCTTCTCTGGTCGCCTGTGCCTTGTTTGAGGACGACCTGAATACTTGGAGAGAAATCGACGCTCCCGATGACTGTGGCCTACCTCAGGAAAACCTAAACCTCCTATGCACATGGTGTGCAAAATTCTTTTAACGGTCAACCCAGCCAAGTCTGTATTTCTGTGCCAGGGAAGGGTGCTAACGGCCGAACCTACACCCTTGATGGCAAAACACTATATCCCACACCCTCCGTGAAAGACCTGGGTGTACTCTCACGCTACGACTTGAAGTCCGTGGACAAAACGAACACGCTATATCGTAACGGACTGCGCATGCTTTGGGCGCTCAAACATAGCTTCGGCACATGGACGAAAGAGGTTGCCACGCGCCTATTCTCTTCTATCATTAGATCTATGCTAGAGTACGGTTCGCCGGCCTACTTTCCATTTACCCGAGGCGAAGCAAAATAGATCGAACGGGTCCAATACGTTGCTACCAGGCTGATCCCGAGTTTACGTGGCTTTGTGTATGAAAAACGGTGCGAGAAACTAGGACTCTACACCTTGTCCTACCGTCGGGTGCGAGTCTACCTCATTATGACCTACCGAATTCTACATCTCGGTGAGTTCCCCATGCTAAGGCCAATGCTGCACTTACGAGGGCCATGCAGCACACGCGGACACAGATACAAACTTGTTGTGCCGGATATGATACGTGTTCCCCACCCACTGTGCTTCGAACGGAGAGTGGTAAACATTTTGATTAGTTTGCCCAACATGTGATTGAGGCAACATTTTTGCAACAGTTCAAAACGTTGTTAGATTTGCATTTTGCCTCTATTCGATTCAGAAAACGACTGCATACTTACGATGATATATCACATTTGTGAATCCTGAAATATCGTAAGTCGAATATTTCAAATATTTCATGAGAATGACAATGATATTCCCGGTTGACAACTATTATAATGTTTTTCACAATATTTCGAAAGAGTTGCACAGAATCCATTTCCACTTGTTCAATTAATACAGTAGTCAATATTCAGTATTTGGAATTGGCCCGTAGTGTCTGCGTAACTGCGCCTTGCACCTCAGACTCTAAACATTCGGGACTGCGTATGATACGAGCTTTTGGAACAAAGTTTTGCCGAGGCGACGTTAATCTTAGTCAGGTGTGAAGCTATTGAAAATTTGGTATAGTCGTGTCCAAGTGGATATTCGGAAAACAGATTGCCGCACCGAGCCGTCAGTTATTCTTGTCATTTGCATGTCCACAAAGTGATAGCTGTTATTCTCCATGTCACAGTTGAAACGAGTATTTGGATGTCCTTTGTCTATCGAGACTGAAGGGATTTTTCTGTTGTGATATTTAGAGCGATTATCAACGTTTTATCAACCTACAGATTGTACAGGAACATCTGGCCAAGGTGTAGTTCACAATCTGATTCAACCTTTGGCAAGATGATATGTGCTAGCGTGGAATCAACTGAACTACTCATAGCAATGCTGTCCACTTGTCAGAAGAAGTTAACTTGGATCATAAAGTGCTATTACCCTTTATTGCTGTGGCCAGTGGGAACACTTTATCACGAAATGTTACCGTCCCATATCAACTTAGGCGTTAGTTAGGATTAAAGCGGCGATTTCGAAGCGTACGTTGCATGACTGGACTGCGACTTGCAACACAATGTGTATCGCGGTCCATCTTGAAGTTAGCTTTGGTAATTTCATTTACCTGCACCACATCCATAGTACAGACGCTGATCATGCACTCTGATTGACACTCGATCCGCGCTGCTGAAAAAGGTACACTATTATTTTCGTACGTGATTTGGTAGTAGAATGGATATCGCACCACTAGTACTCTAACTAATTTGCAGCTCAAACATGTAGAAAACTGCAAGGTCCATACTTATGTTTTTCCTGCTCGCATCACGCCCACCTTTTAATTAAATGAATACTCCTTGCCCTGGCTTTGCTTGTTGGATTCGATCATCAGCCCCCATTTATTTAGTTAGCAGTTTGTGTGCCTGTTGACACACTGCTTGACCGGTTGTGAGCTAAACTATACAAATCATGTTCACCTGCAATTTAGAATGTTGATGGCACTGACGATTTGGCATGCATTGACAGCTTGAGCGCTGTTACGACACAAAGTGTGTCAACCTATGAGCAGAAACAATGGACGTCCACTTTTGCAAGTTATAAATTTGTTTTAAATAGCATGGTCGAATTGACATCCACACAGTTGTTCACACAAATTGAGGTTGCTTCCTACTACAGCTTATTCACCTATTGCGTTTACTCGTCGCCGGTGCGATTATATAATATCAGCCATTGACTTTTAAGAACAGCGATTTTATATAAAATATTCTACGAGGTTACCATTCAATTTTAATTATGCAAGATCACTAGTGCATATTAATATATATTTGCTTGTCCAACATATAATATTTAAAATTATTATCGGAAGAGTCTAGTAGAGGTGTATCAATTTACCGTGCCGTTGATCTAAATTCAATAATCTTCCTCCTTGGGGAAATACGCGATCAATCACAAAATTTATGTCACTTCGTAATGACATTAGATCTTTTAACAAATCGCACCCAACTGATAATAACCAATAATTAGTGAAGACTTAGGTTCGACAAATATTAGGAGTAGAAAACCTTAAAAGTATAACCAAACTTCAGCTACTTACCAGTAACAAAAACATGTTTCGTTACTCTTCTCTATGTGGTTTAACAAAATCACTTTATTTATCCCCAGTATTTCGACAAGTGATTTTAATGTCTACCAACAATTAGGCGGCAAGATTCTGATTCGAAGCCCTTGACGAATTTATTGTATGCTCTTGCTTTTCCTTTTTTGGCAAAGTAAATTTTCAGATTGGCCGAAATCATCGTTCATCTTCATCACAGACTCCAAATATAGGCTATGGTACAAGCACATATAAAACGAAAGTTTACTGTTTGGTAAACGCCCTGGTAATTTTTGCGGATAAGTTTTAAATGACGGCTTTCGGGCTAGGCAAACACTTAGTCAAATTGGGAATAACAGATGAATCATAAGCCCGAATTTCGGAGTGCTTCAAACCGCACATTCGCTTAGATTGAAATGGAATTCTCAGTCATCGAAGTTCACCTACACTACGGTACTACAACGAACTGGTGATGTCAAATGGAATAGTGTCTACAATATTGCAATAAGATTACCAAGCTCAGCGAACTGTTCGACTGCCAGCAGACGCCCATTCAGTTAGTGAACCATGTGCAGTAATTGACTGGGGTCGGTGGAGCAGACAGGAATTCAGATGGAAAGATGCAACAGATTGCGCTAAAGTTGGATTTAGGATGCCATTGTACCGAAGCAATTGTTTTACTGGTAGGTCAAGTAGTTGGAAATGCTCATTGCATAGGTCTGACAGGTGCACAGATCCACAACAAGCTCAATAAGGCAGATTTCAAGCAATCCATCCACAAAGGATTTGCTTCAAAATGGTCTTCCCGTCAGTTAAATACCCTTTTGACTAGCGTTGATGGTTGCGAACCGGTGGCTCAGGGGTCCAGGTTGTGCCTAATGTTCCAAAGGCTTCGCTTTCTACAACTTACTAAATCCAACTGATGAGATCAATCAATTTTTAAACCGGCCATAGTGTTCATAGTTTTAGAGTGGGAAACAACCTCATTTAAGGTCCTAGAATCCATGTGACTAAGGTTCAAGTTAGTGAGACTCGCGGTTCACATGGAGATTGTATTACAAAATGACCCACAAATCAGACCATAACAACTGTGGCCAACGTTGCTCCTCGTGACCAGGTAGCTAAGGTTTAGCGGTCACAACTAACATCCCAATGGTCCGAGGTTCGAAGAATGCTAACAACGGAACGATGGTTTTGATGGGGTAAGGCACAGGCTTAACATGTACCGTAGGTCGGTAATATAAGTAATTGATTTTTAATTATTTCGTTAGTAGATAAAATAATTTACGCATTTGATAAGCGTTAAATTATTTGTATTAACTGTGGTGGTTTTGTGGGTGAGGTAATACAGGTAAACACAAATAAAAGGTTGCAATTATTAAAACTCATTGCAAGCAAAATACAGATTGCTCACTCCACTGCTCATATTTACCTGCGTTACTGTGCGTCATAAATCCAAAGTGACTAGTGAACCAGAATAAATTCAGTACATCAGTTAAATTAATACATTGTACAGCGTTGCATTATGTGTTCAATCGTTTTTTGGAAGCAGCTAATGTGTGAGACACAGACAACTGAGTTTGGAAGGGTGTTCCAATTTTGGCAGACTCGGACGGAGAAGTAATTTCGTCCCCAATCGTGACGGCGGTGTTGCTGACTCAGTTTCAAGCTATTGACTCTAAGGTTGGTGTTTAGGCTGTATCTGTAGGTGCCAACATCGGTTATTAAGGTCGCTCAGTATCTGGTAAAATAATAGAAAGTGTCTCTAGGTACTCTCCTGTAACCTCCACTGAACACTCCGAGTCTTTTCAGTTGTTGTTTCCAAAGCAGGTCGCGCAACCATTTGACAAAATTTGCTGCTCGACGTTGGGATATTCGGGCGCTACAAGGTCGTCCTTTAGCCAAGGAAGAGACGGCTGGATTGCGTAGTTGACTTGGGGACAAACGTTGGTATCGAGTATCAGAGAGAAGATGGACGAATGCAAACTCTCGAATGCCTTCCGCGAGAGAGACCAAGGTGCCGCTTAACATGTTTTGAAGCAGATGCTCACTGTCTAGAACAACTGAGATCGTCTTGTACACCAATGTCAGGTTTCTGAGGGCATGTCTGCAGATCGTGCGCCCCAAGTTTGTAGAGATAGGCGTGGTCATTGCGGATGTGCACAACACGGAATTTGTCCACATTCAATGACAGTGCATTTCTCACCGATCAATGCTAGGCCCCATCGAATTCGCGCTGGAAAAGCTCGTGATCGTCGATTCCGTTGACCGCCCGCCAACTTTGAATGCTGTCCGTGGAAATTAAATATGCCGAGGCGATAGCTCTCGCTAGATGTTTGATGAAAACTAAGAAAATCAAGGCCCAAGTACCGCACATTGCGGTACGCCGCACTCTGCTCCCATCGGGTAAGACAGAGATGTTCGGGATCAAACCTCCAATTGCCAGTCGCGCAGAAAGTTACCATCACATCCTAATACTGGCTCTCCGAGCCCCTAGAGCTGCAGTTTGTGCAGGCGGATATGATGATCAAAACGATCGGTGGTTTTCAAAAGCCATGTAAATATATCAGTTCCGGTCCCCTCATCAACAGCTTTGGTCCAATTGAAAGGTGTTAACAGCAAATTCGCGGTAAACATAATGAACAACTGCAGTACATCAGCCATTTGAACTGATGTTTTGCTGCCATTATGACCAATAAAATAAAGAATAATAAGGAAGAGAGAAGGGGACTTACATGAAAGCTTTAACATTCTAAGCAAGCATTCAAAGAAAAGGCGCCTACACCTTTCATAGACGACATATCATCACTAACGGTTGGTTAGCGCGCAACGATAACGCAGCATCGAAGAGAGAGCTTCCTTGAGGATTTTACTGCCCCGCGTCATAATCAGCCAGTAACCCGCAGATAACTCAGAACAAAACACACTTTAATCATCAATCTGTATAAGAGGCAACAGCAGACGCCCCACTGGTGTCGGTGGCGAGCCATGTTCTGTGGAGTATCGAACTAAGCATTAGGCGGGTCACATGGACTCTAACTCGGAAGGCTAGACGGACCAACGGCACCCAGTTTGGTTGTCAGTGAATTCATTTCCCACTATCAAGTCCACTTCTGTCCACCTCGAGTTTTGCGCCACCCTACACCTGGCAGACTAAACAAGGCCGTCTCAAGTAGGCGGTGACCAGGCATACGTAACACGGGCCGAGCTAACGCAACTTATTCCGTGCCATCTGTTTTTGTTGGTATCTAGCATGATTATCACCACCTAGTACTCGCTTACGCACATCATCGTTGCGGACACGCTGGTTCCATCCGAAACAAGAAGTCCTTCGCAGACAACGATGATCAAAGGTTTGTAGGGGCTTCAGGTCTTCAGAGCAAAGGGGAGTAACCCCACTACCCGAAAGCAGAACGGCCCTCACTGTGGTATCGTATACACGGCCTTTCACACGGAGGAAAATTTCGCTTCTGTCGCCAAAGGCTTCGCAGGTTTAATAATGTTGTTATGGCCTATTCAATGCGTGAACTGACGTTAGTTTCTGTTCACACATCTTTGCTGATGCAGCTGCCAAGATAAGTGAATTTATCAACTATCTCGACTTCCTCCTTAGCATGTGGCAAGGGGTTATAGTGTGGCTGGTGGTCCTGCAACAAAGTTTACCCTTTGAAGGTGCGAAGCCCGCACCAAATAATTTGACCACTAGACAGGATAATCATGGTTGAAGTTGCCGCCGCAACATCCTGAAATACAAGATGATATCGTCTGCATAACCAAGATCAACTAATCTTCCACCAAGCAGCACTTCAACGCCTACAGAATGGGACCTCGCAATGAAACCTTGCACGATATTATCCACGACGGAAATAAACAAAAATGGGGTAATCGGGCAACCGTGACGAATGCCACTTGTGGTCAGAAAGCTAACCGATATGCCATCGTAGGCCCTGACGCGGCCTACAGTTTTCGAGTATAGAGTATGCAGGATATTTATATATTTTGTTGGAACACCTTTCCGCGCAACTTTTTCGAATAGTATCGAGCGCAAACTTGAAATCGAGGGACCCAGATATTGTCGGTGTGCGGTATTCATGGCGCTGCATTAACAACTGCCGCAAAGTGACTATATGGTCCATGCAGCCACGTCCAGCGTGGAATCCTGCTTGTTCTTCCTTACTCCGTGGTTTACGTTCCACAGGGAGGCAACAAACGAGAATACAGACCAGTGAATTTGTCACAGCTGCCGGTAGGCTAATACCACTGTGGTTAGCACAGCCTGCGCGACTGCTCATGTTGTACATTGCTACTGTACTCGATTCGATCCACGTAGGCAGGACACCCTCTCCCTTGCAGATTCGTTCGAATAAGGAAGTCAACCTTTGCAGAGGACTTGTCCATCAGACTTACATAATTCAGGTTGGAGGGAATCCGGGCCAGCGGCACGAAAACGATTAAGGGCTGTGGTCGCTTCTCAGACCCCGCTCTAAGTCTAAGGCTGTAAACTAACTGTTCATGGTTCGTCTTGCATCATCTGAGTAGGGAGAGGCTAGATAGCAATGTGCCAGCTGCACGGATCTCGAAAGTGTTCCGCCTAACGAGCCACACAGCTCTCCTTATTGCGTATCTGTATACCGCCCTTTCTCTGCTTGTCACACTGACGCTTGGTTTCCTGGGAACACTAGTGCGGATCAGCTAGAATAGTTACAGTAATATCTACTGCTCCTACATCCTACATTACTTGGGCTTGTTGTTCCACCAGGTTCCTTGTCAGCAGGCAGACTGCGCTTTAGTTCGTGCCTGATAGGCCGTCTGGTCACATTGTGCTCAGTGGCAGCCAGGAGGTTCATTCTAGGTTCAAACAGGTTCACCGACCTATAAGATATCCAGTGGCAGGTGCAGTGATGATTGATAGCGTTACAAGTAGATTCGTGACACATGATCTGGGACTATATACTCCACGCTGCTCCGACGCATTGACGCCGTAACTCTCCAGGTAGTCTATCGGTACGTCCGCCATGACCGCAACTATGATTTTTGCGAGCATAAGGCGAATCGTTACCTGGAGGTAATTGTCAGGATCAGACCAGCTTGTCTTGTGACTGGAGATTATTTTACCTAGTTTTCACATTGAAGGTACTTTGTTTTCACATAGACAACGCAGAAAGAATGCGGCCAGCGGTTCGGATAGGTGCCTGGCTGATACCTTCAATGATTTAGGATGAATATTATCCACTCCAGGAGACGAATGTGGACGTAAGCACAGGAGCTTTGTCAGCAAGATATTTGCTGGGAATGTCATTCTGATTAGCACAGCTGGTGTAGTGACAAAACTAAGTACATTGTTTGAGGCTTGTAGTCCTTGGAATGTAGGCAAATACTGGGCCCGTAAGGCGTTGTCCGCATCGTTTGCTGTGTGTGAATACCAACCAAACCCATTGAATGGTGGGATTCCGCGTTACCGTTCGAAGCCAATGAGCGTGGCTTTACAGAAGCTTGTGATTCGAACGGAAGCGTTTTGCTAGCTCCTGCTGGTGTGGTGAGTTATCTTCAAGAATAAAATGTACATGATTCTTGAGCTTAACTACTTCCTTGTCAAATATTCGGAGCTAGATTGTTGTTGTAAATGTACTATGTCTGATCTCCTAAAGACGTAAATTTCGTGTTCTGTTCTTCAGGAAGGAATGTAGTTTGTTGGGAAAGTTAAAAATGTTAGATATGGTGCTATGGTGACTAGCGACGTGAAGGCCTTCGGAAACATTACCCAGGCTATTTCTGCCGGGCACTCAGTTATTAATATCAATCTTGCACTTTCAACCAATGCGGTCGATGGCGTAATATATCGTATCTTTTCGTGCTTCTCATCGGGGTATTCGACTCAGCAAATGTAATCATACAGTAAAATCGTACGATTTACTTCGACCAAGAAGACTGCATACATTTAACCAATCAACAAAGAATGCCTTGGTTGTGAGCATTAGATCTAACATTGACGGAAGTGGTCGATGATGGGGTCGGAGTCGACGTCCTCTATCTGGAATTCTCCAAATCGTTTGAACGTATGGAAAACTGCATCATACCTCAACGGCAACAGTGATACGGAATCGGAAATCCTGTACTTGGTTCGATTGCCAGCTACCTTCACCAACAGAAGCTTCAAGTACGAGTTAGGGGATCACATTCTGACCAACTTGAGGTGGAATGTGGTGTTCCATAAGGCTCAGTGCTGTGACCGCGCTTATTCCTGGTGTTTATCAATCACCCGGCATCAGTTATCGCCTCAAATTTCCTGCTTTTCTCCGATGACGTCAAGATATGGAGGGCGATTAGTAACAAGCCAGATCATGACCTAGATTGCATTTACGAACGGTCAAAGAGGAACATGCTTCAATTGAACAAAGCTAAGTGAAAGGTGATACATCTGCGTCACCAGTTGGTAAGCTATTAAAAACTTGCAGACCACATCTTGGAGAACGTCTCTCAGGAGCGTGACCTGGGTGTATTGGTACATGAAGATCTCGGGTAATCAAAACATGCACAGAAGTAGACGAGAACCGGCAATAAACACTTCGGCTTCCTTCGCAGAGCCTTCGTCGGTTTGAAAACTCTAACTTTCCAAAATGCTTAACACCTGCGTGCGATGGCAAGTGGAATATGCTATTCAGGCGTGGCAGCAGTGGCAGAAACAGGATATCATTGCTCTCGAGACGCCTCAACGAAGGGCAACCAAGAACCTCAGTGGCCTCTTTCATCTGACCTATCAGCTTAGACTGAAATCTCTAGGAATGTACAGCAGTCGATATCGACTTTTGCGGGGGATCTCATAATGGTTTACCAAATTCTGAAGAATCCCATGCAGCAATTTCCCTTCAGCAATTTCAAGAGAGCAAGAACGAAATGCATTTATGCCGGATAAACTGAATTCAGATGATTTCGTGTCTTTTCATTCAGCCGCTTACAGACCGATCGTGGAGAGTAAGTAAGGCAATTGAAAAAGGGGGTTAATCGGAAAATCAATAAAACACTAAGCAAACCAAGGTTATTACCTGCGTCTTACCAAGGCAAGGCAAGACTGGCCCCAAAGTCCACCTGTTTGCAAAAATTTGGTTTCATTCGTCGGATGGCTGAGGCTTCAGTGAAAGGAAGCAAGCTCGCGGTGTTTTGTCCGCTGATAACCTTGAATACATCGCGTGGGTTTTCGCACAAGGTACAATCTAGCAGATGCTGAGCAATGGAGCTGGCGGGGAGTTTAGGTCCACTATTTGCCAGGTTCCGTGGAACTTTCCATGATTCTAGTTGATAGCCTTTTCTCGGTTCGGCCAATGTTCATGCTACCGCAAGTACAGGTGAATTGGTAAACACATGAGGCGGTAACCTGAGAGTGAGGCCTATCCAAGTTGGATTCATGGAACAGCTTCTTGGTTTGATGTAACAACACCAGCTCAGCTGCGTAGTAGCAGCTTTTTATGGCTTGGCGTAATCTGTAGCACAATCTTCTGTCGTTCTGTTCCATCCACATTCTGCCACCCGCCGCTGGAATTGAAACACAACATTAAAATAAGAGGACATCCTCGGAAACTGACAATTCAGTATAGCAGGCTTGGGTGTCGTAAACATTTTTCTTCCCTGCGCGTGTGCCAGCCTAGCAACGCCCTCCCTAATTATCTAGTCTCTGCTCCCAATCTGACAATAGTAAAAAAAACGTTTTGACGATGCATTGTCTCACTAACATTTCATTCTATGACTTGTTAGCCTTGGGCTACAAAGCACAAACAAACAGTGTCATGCCAAACGCCTAAGCAATTGATTTATGGATTTATACGTTTGATACGCGAACATCTTCGATATTCCACATTAGTGTATGGTGAGTCCACCACAATGCTTTCACTTTATCACGCAATTGATTTACGCAATAATTTCCATCCCTCGGGACTTGTTAAGCAATGATATTTTATCTGGAATAAACCATTGTTCCATTGTTCCATTGATGGATTATTAGCCGTTCTGAAACTGCTAGGATCAGTAACGCGGTTGCATAGGGATATGCTATAGACAATCTCATGTAAATAGGCTTTAAGCTGCTTAGCTTCGGTTGCTGCTGTTTGCAAATCATGAATGGTAAAATCACCTGTAATGAGAATCTGGGTGTATTTCCAATTTATCAACATTGGTAATACCGATATTAGTCTGTCATCCATCCCCGAAGGGGATTTCGGTGGTCGGTATATTACGGATACAATCAGTTTAATTGAATTTGGAGCACGTGCCAACTTGGGGCATAAACCAGCAATAAAGCTAAACGATAAGCGCACACTAGGGCAAAGATTTAGTCAAATGACTCCTTCCGCCCTCCGAATAGTCCACCTTTTCCGACCTTGGTAACTTGAGAGCTTCGATATGTTTCTTTTGTGAACACAAAAGCGGTTGCTACAACGGAATACTGATCGCCTCAGCTGTAGTGAGGGTACGGAGGCGCAGTCTTTTCCATTGGAGTGGCGGAACCTTGTAGAGTATTCGAAGGACGCCGACTGGATCGACTTCGTGCCCACTATCAACTAGATGAGCACAAATAGAGCTAGTTATAGCCCCGGTACTGCGTCGACGTAACCAGCGTGGAAGGTGCTCGGTAAAGCGCTTTGACAAGTGCAGAGCCGTTCGACCGATGTAAGTAGCGCCACAGGCGCACTCAAACTGTTAAGTGACCATGGAAGCGGTCAGCATGGGCAATTTGTCTTTGACAATTTTAGGAATGTAAGTGCGCAGGTTTCCACATGTACCTGTGTGTTTTGTATCATATCAGTCTCCTTTACAAGCAGGCTAG
Source organism: Dicrocoelium dendriticum (assembly GCA_944474145.2). NCBI lineage: Eukaryota > Metazoa > Platyhelminthes > Trematoda > Plagiorchiida > Dicrocoeliidae > Dicrocoelium > Dicrocoelium dendriticum. The sequence continues at coordinate 20,617,224 of OX104067.1, read as the reverse complement.
TAATTTTTCCGTGTTGCAGTCCATTTGTTACTATCGCTTGTTTCAAAGCACGCACATGTCCATTGCTCAGTGAGACCTGTAAAATCAAACGAGCACACAACTGTGAGTCCAACTGTATCGGTGTGCTTTTTCATCCCCATTCAGTCTGTTCTGTGTTAACCTACATACTAGTTGTCCGGCAGGTTGTCTTTTGCATCGTATGGTGCAAGTTAGAAGCTGCTACGCCGAAACCCTGAGGAAACAACAACTGATTTCAAGAATACAAGTGCACAAGCGAGATTGCCGTGACCCCGATGCATCGTCTCTGGTCTCGGCACATGTTGATAAGGAGGTGCACATGTCTGATTGGAGCAAACTCAAAATGCTCGCGCATAAAAAGAGAATACGAAAGGAAGTACATGAAGCGTGGTCTACTACAGAACATTCCACAAACCTGTGCATAGACCTACACCCGGTGTATCAACCATTGAGAAATACGGAAACTGGACGGATCAGCAATCATAATATAACGCAGAAAGCAGTGGCGACCGAACAAGTAATCACCGAACGTCCCGAGCTGAGCAATTTTGCTGAAGACGTCCCACCACCATCCGAAATGACAACGTAATTGCTTAACTGTATAATGTACAAGCTCGTCCAGTGCGTCTTCAGCAATTGACTTTTGAAATTGGCCTCTTCGTTTATTATCATGGGACATTCGGTGATTACTTGTTCGGTCGCCACTGCTTTCTGCGTTATATTATGATTGCTGATCCGTCCAGTTTCCGTATTTCTCAATGGTTGATACACCGGGTGTAGGTCTATGCACAGGTGTGTGGAATGTTCTGTAGTAGACCATGCTTCATGTACTTCCTTGCGTATTCTCTTTTTATGCGCGAGCATTTTGAGTTTGCTCCAATCAGACATGTGCATCTCCTTATCAACATGTGCCGAGACCAGAGACGATGCATCGGGGTCACGGCAATCTCGCTTGTGCACTTGTATTCTTGAAATCAGTTGTTGTTTCCTCAGGGTTTCGGCGTAGCAGCTTCTAACTTGCACCATACGATGCAAAAGACAACCTGCCGGACAACTAGTATGTAGGTTAACACAGAACAGACTGAATGGGGATGAAAAAGCACACCGATACAGTTGGACTCACAGTTGTGTGCTCGTTTGATTTTACAGGTCTCAATGAGCAATGGACATGTGCGTGCTTTGAAACAAGCGATAATAACAAATGGGCTGCAACACGGAAAGTTTACTAGTCTGCATGTAAAGGAGACTGATATGTAACAAAACACACAGGTACATGTGGAAACCTGCGCACTTACATTCCTAAAATTGTCAAAGACAAATTGCCCATGCTGACCGCTTCCATGGTCACTTAACAGTTTGAGTGCGCCTGTGGCGCTACTTACATCGGTCGAACGGCTCGGCACTTGTCAAAGCGCATTACCGAGCATCTTCCACGCTGGTTGCGTCGACGCGGTACCGGGGCTATAACTAGCTCTATCGTGGCTCATCTAGTTGATAGTGGGCACGAAGTCGATCCAGTCTGCGTCTTTCGAATACTCTACAAGGTTCCGCCACTCCAATCGAAAAGACTGCGCCTCCGTACCCTCACTACAGCTGAGCGATCAGTATTCCGTTGTATCAACCGCTTTTGTGTTCACAAAAGAAACATATCGAAGCTCTCAAGTTACCAAGGTCGGAAAAGGTGGACTATTCGGAGGGCGGAAGGAATCATTTGACTACATATTTGCCCTAGTGTGCTCTTATCGTTTAGGTTTATTTCTGGTTTATGCCCCAAGTTGGCACTTGCTGGAAATCCAATTGAACTGATCGAAAGCGGTGTTACTTTCGTTGCTCTTTCCCCATATGTTTGTACAGGTCTGACGAGGAATTCAGCGAAAAAATTGTTTACCTTCGGTGCCTTGTTCTTGATGACTCTACAAATTGTCCTACCGTCGGGATCGAGTCGACCTCATTATGACCTGCCGTATTCTACATATCGCTGACTTCCAATGATAACGCTAATGCTGCAGTTACGAGGGCCATGCAGCACACGCGGACACAGACACAAACATGTTGTGCCGGATATGAAATGTGTTCCCCAGCCACTGTGCTTCGAACGGAAAGCGGTAAACATTTGGAACATTTTACTTGAACATGTGATTGAGGCGACATATTTGCAACAGTTAAAAACGTTGTTAGATTTGCATTTTGCATATATTCGACCTAGAGAACGACTGCACACTTACGATGACATATTACATTTGTGAATCCTGAAATATCGTTAGTCGAATATTTCAAATATTTCTTGAGAACGATAATGATATTCATGGTTGACAAATTTTATAAGTTTTTGCACCGCATTTTAAAAAAGTTGTACATAATTCATTTCTACTTGCTCTATAATACAGTATTCAGTTTTCAGATTTTGTCGTAAGCATACTATGTATTGAACAAGGAGGAAATGTTGTAGCAATAAATAATTATGAAACTAAATTACAAATAAAACGGCACAGAACGCAAAATAGAGTTTAATCGGACATACATAATATTTGGCGACTCTCTAAACGGTGTACCTCGTTATATCCAGAATGTTTGCCAGAATTTTCCAATAATGGTAATGGGAAAATTCCCATTGCAAACTACAGTCGCATTTTAGCTAACGATTATGACACACTTGCTCAAAAGAATGACCGAAATAAAACAGAAATTATGAAAGAACAATTACTTCGCGACGACCGCTGATTACATAAATGTCTACATGTCTTTAATGACTAAATGGCTTGCATTGTGTCAAAAGCTCAGCATATGTGGTGCTTTCGGCGCTTTTGTTTTTTGTGATTTTAACGATAATTTAATCCATAAAACGTATTCATCAATTACCTGATTTAACAACTTACGTTTTCAGTGATGGCTTGTAGAGATATTTTGACAAGTCTCAAAACAAATCAGATAATATATACAGGTTTAAATCCTGCCCTATCGTTTATTTACGGTGGTCTGAAATGCAAAATGAAAACTGCAAAGCAAACCAAACCTTTTTTCTCCGGTGATATCCGTAAGGTTGTAAGTTGAAACTCAGATTTTTTCATATTGACAACGTATCACACAGGAATTTCTATCTAAATGGTTGGTGTAAATTTCATGGCGCTTAGGTGATATCCAGCATAGAAATGGTGCTAGCTGTGATATGTCCTGAAGCAGCAGGACAACGAAGTATGTAAGAGTCCATAAACAAACCAACCATCTGACCCAAACAATCGACGCACACCGTTATATGGCATCATCCGTTATTGAGAGAAGGACATCAATATAATTAAACTTTAACTTTCAGTTGCGTTATACGACGGCCCCCTGCTGTCTTAGCTTTGATGTTTTTCTGTGTTTCGTCTTAAGCCATCGGATTCCGATGTTACTATTAAATCAGTATATTCACAGAGCTGTGTGAGTGGTAGATTCACGAAATTGCTCAACCCAAATGACCCCTACGCCTCCCGTTGCAGTGTACACGATGGATCATACCGAAAATCAGTCGAGTTTCTAGCAGAATTTCGACCAAATGTTTAATGTAAGCGGTGACATTTGCTCAGACTGAAGCATCATATGCCTTGGCCCGGAAAAGATTCCTCGAAATTTGGGTGACACTGAATTTCATATCAAATGCTTTGAACCGATGTTATTGCATGAGTGAAGCTTGCGGATGTAGCGCAACTGATCCCGGTAGTGTATTTTTTTAAAAACGCAGGCACCACCTAAACAGTAGTTTTCCGTTGGTCGCTCTCGCGGTTGATCTTCATGTACGCATCCCTTTTCCAAGGGATGTACGTGAGGAAACACCCAGTAATTCATTACATAGCCGAATCGAAGCTCATAGGACGGCTGTGGTCTCACGAATATAAGCAAGGCAACTAGATAAAAGCAATATTTGCCATAATGGTATCAAATTTAGTGAGTTGGAACTTGTCATACTATCCAGGGCTCAAAAGAAATTCAAAATGTCGACGAAAGAAATTATACAGATTATGGTCGTCCATCGGGCTTCCATTTTAAATAATATGCTTTGTTACATTCCACATATAGGATCCTGCTAATAAGTTAGCTTGTTATAAAAAAACCAGAATGAATTAAAGTTCATCAAATTTCACGCGAGCATCAATTCAACCTCTCCCTGAGGGGTTACATGCTAGCACTATCAGTGACACTCTCATTGGTTATGAGGCATTAACTGGATGTAACAGGTGGACTAGATGTAGGAATCTATGTGGATACGCATGCTCCCAAGTAGGTTCACACATTCATGGTAAAGGAAAGTAGACAGGTATGAGTGTCAGTGATAGAGGTCACCGAAAGTACGCCTGACTGTAGCTGGTCAAATTGGATGAGATGTTTAAAGGTTCTCATAAGCAACCTGCCAATAAAACTTTATAAAAAAGAGTTATTATAGCTTGGTTTTCTGAACTGAGCAGTAGCAGATACTCCTGTGTCAAATTTGCAGTTTTTGTCAGAGCATTCATTAAGGTATCAAGCTCACAATATTTGATCTGTACAAGGTGCACTCTATCAGTATCACATATAGTCCCCAGGTAGTATAGTCTCTAGTCGAAACAATACAAACCGCAGGGTATTTGTAATAACAAGAACAATATAATTGGGCATATTGCTTATCAGTTGAAAAGCTGTGATAAGGTTTTGCTCAGACCGTACACCCAAAAGTGATGTCATTTTCTTGCAACAGTGGTATCATGTCATCTTCGTAAATTTGCATTACTGTCAAGGTAGTTGCCCGCTATTTTTGTCAGGTATGATGGTATGTGGCACATCTGCAGTTTGTGTATGCGTTAGACACCGAGGACTAGTTACAATGCGTAAAGTAGGGGTATTACCTCATTAGTCGTTATCTGCGCTTACATTGACTCGATGTGTAAATGATATTCCACAGGAAAAATACGACATAATGCTGTCTACGTAGAGGTAGCTTCCAAAATTAATGCGAAAGAATTGCAAACTCTCACGCTCTCTGATGGGGAGTGACAGCCCAATCTACAAAAAAGCACATCTGGTAAAACGAAAGTTAAATCACAAATTTGTCTTGCATTGTTGTATAATTAGGATAATGTCTTTTTTACCTAGGTCTCGCGTCCAATTTTACTTAAAAGTCAAATTGAATTGATTTGCATGAAACAAAATGCGCAGCAGTTTCTGGTTATCTTTTGGTCTTTGCATGTAAGGCGCATCGAGATTGAGTTGTTACTATCGCCGCCCATTATAAATGCATAGATAATGACAGTGAAATGATTTTATTAATGTTTTGTCAGATTTCTAATATTACTTTAGATTAAAGAGCGTTATGCCAGGAAGGTCGACTAAGGATTTTAACTAGTTAACTGCAGCTGTGATTATATGCAAGTTATGAGAGATGTTAGCGAAGGATTGTCTGGCTCGTGCTATCTGGTTATCAATCTGCATTAACAACATAAGCGTATAAGAAAATCTGATTCAAAGTTCAGGAGAAGACCGTTGTACACAACTGTGTCTGCTGTTACGTATGATTGGTACTTCGGGTGTCAAGCGACTCTGACTTCACAGTTGTGATAAAAACGTCACCATACACTTGTTGCACCAAATCGCAAGCAAATGAATGTATTCTTAATAAAAGATAGCACATTTGGAAGTCCAAATCGTCCGTAAATGTTGATATCAACGAATGTAAACGGCAAGTGCATTTTGTAAACCAAACTGAAATCGTTGGGACAAGGAAGGAAACTAAATGTACAGAGCGCACATCCTTGTTTAACCCCACTAACAATGGAAACTTGAGAAGAGCAATTGTCGACCTAAGGTGACCATTTTAGCGTGATAAGTAATGTAGATGATAGACAAACCATGAATTTGTTCCGGAACTCAAAGAGAACTATCTAAAGTGGCAACATTTTGTTAGACACCCATTGGATTGTTTTCTACATGGCAATCACAGAATTATTGTGGGTACTTTGAGTCGATATGTATGGTGTGGTATGTAGAAAATATAATGTAGGGCAGGACAGGACATGACAGGATAGAATCCCGGGGCGTAACAAGCTTCCGCTAATCGATCGCCATTTCGTGTGCCAGTAAGCGAACAAGAGCCCTCAGCACTGCAGCTAGCAGAATGTATCCGATATTTAGTAAATGAAGACATTTTAAGACCTGTCAATAAATTACAGTAATTTGATGAAATGTTACACAATTTTTACAAGGTTCACGAATAAGCCGTCTTATTGTAAGAGTATTATGGTTTGGCTTGTAATTGTTAATCTCTGGTTTCTCTCAATGTTTTGCATTGATCCGCATAGTACTCTGATCCCAGTGAAACAGCAAACATATACAGGCAGAGCAGTGACCTATCAGGACCATCTATTTCCGTGGTAAATGGGGATACCATGAGCATCCAACCATTATAATGTATACATAAAAGCGTGTCGGTAAATATGACATTGGTCAACATCTGATGTCACACCGGAACACCGTCAAATAGGGCAAGATATTGCAGGAGGAATCTCTCTGCCGAAGAACTTGTATGGTAGCAGCTTCCACGGGATCGGCACTTTGAATGGCCGTGTTATTATATTTGAACGTTAGGTTTAATCTTAGGTTGGTGTCGTTTCCGTTCTAAAAATGTATATCACATAAATCTATCAGATAGCTTGCAATTTGTGCATACCCTTCTACCTGATGCGTTCTTGTTGCACACATAAATAATTTAATGATGTACGAGATAATCAGCGAGATAATCCGTTGCAACATAATCACACAGTGAAGAAAATTGTCTAAGTGAAACGATGTTCCCCCAGAACGGTTGGGAGTATGTTTGTAACAAAAACCACCAAAAAGTGCTGCTAGTAAGGACAATTGTAGGGATCGTTTTCTGTGCAATAACGTAGTACGGCCATCCACGATGCGTTCGCTGGGGACCTGATTCCATGCATGGTGGTCCCTCAAGTATTTTCGTCCGTACTTCCACGTATAATTTGGTCATATGCTCCTGAGCTTTAGAGTAGACAAGGTTTGCTATTTTGACTCGTTTATTTATCTTTTGTTTTATTTGACTGCAGATATATGCAAAAGGCTCTCTTCACACTGGCAAAATTTTGTCCACTATTACAAGCAAATGATCCATCAATAAGTTGACTTTTCTTGACACTGACTTGTTTAAATTTTGCTGTTATCACATATACCGTTTTTACCACAGCTGTATATTTCGAGGCAATCCGGACACACTCCCCATTCTCTCATGCAGCTATTTGGTATCCGGCGCCAGTGATAAAGTGACATTTCGTCTTACGTGGATGTACTAAATAGGTAAGATTCTTCTGTCTGCTACCTCAGGCGATCGGCCCAGTAGTGTTGAACAATGACAAACAAGAAATGTAAAAGGAAATAAAATAGAGCTGGAAATAAAGAAGGGCAAAGGTACAGAAGCAACACATTGTACTTAGTTATTTTGTACCCATGTGGTCCTAGAACATAAACAAATCTCCCAATGATTCATTTGAAGGTATTCTCAGAGGAATTGTGCGATGGCTTTGACAGATGTAGATAATCGACAACAAGGGATTGGCAGAGCACGTTTATTCTACATTGCTGTGACGGGTCTTGCAGATACCCAGTTTGTTTCCTCTAAAATAGTATAGAGAACAGTTCTTTGGAGAAGGTACTTTGGAAGAATTATTAAAATAAAAATTCAAGATTGTTTCCACCCAGACTACGTTACAGGAGTACTGGCATAGCGAATTTAAGAACATAAATGCAAAGTTGCAATATTAGGTCTAGCGGAATAACTAACACATTGTGTGATCATGATGTCAAAGTTGGACTCTGCCTCACACCGTCGAGGTGCATACCAGTTAATTATTAATCCTCAAAAACTAAATTATCTTATTGACTTGTATTCCTCCGGCATCTACTTTAGCAAATGAAGCAAATCCACAGGAAGCTATGCTTGATCGATTAGGTGAATTTGATTGTAATAAAGCACATTTTAACAAATCCCAAAATAGGAAATCTATGTTAACTTTAGTCTCTGGAAGTTAGTCAGAAATCTAGATAAAACGCAAGCAAACATATTTTACATTAAGCTCATTATTATATGTTTCGTAGCCTTACAAATGTTTCCGTCGATGAAGAAACTAACTAAGTATCAAATTTCAAGTATGGCAGCAGGTTTTGACAGGCAGTGTGAGTTGCTAGCCCTGTAAGTCCATATCCGTAGGCAGGTATTTGTAGTCTTCCGACAGACACAAATGGACACACTGTACAAATACTAAATGATAAATAAAATTTAATCTGTGCAATACTTCTTTGGGAAATGCTCTAAAATTCATTCATTAATTCATTAAGTTTCAAGTTCTATATTTTAGGAGGCTGATAATAAGATTCAGTTTTTAAAGTCGACCCTTGTTAGGATGTATTGCATAATGATTACCATACAAAGTTACTTTTGTTAAGTGTTGGTAAATCCTCTGGTCTTTATTTTACCTGAAGCTAATTGTTCGTAGTATGCAAGAGGATGAGAAAATAGTAAATTAAATAAGTTAAATTTTAATTTTTACCTTGATATCACTTTGTGAAATGTTCATACCTAATGTTTTAAATAGCTGTTTATTAGGAAACTGCAATATTTTCAAGTTACGCCGCTATTCATAACATCGGCTCCATCAAAATACGTTGTTACTGCTGCCATTAGCATACATAGGATCGTTACAATGAGTCGAATAATGGGGAGCAACTCAAATATAACTAAATAACCCAGTAATTGAATAACATAACCTTGAATAACATAAAAAATATTAGTGCTGATTAACCGAAGTTGGCACTTTTAAATATTTGATCCCATAGTCAGCCAAAATGCAACGCAACGTCATTACGACCAAACTTGTTGACCGAGTTAAAAGCCAAGGCGCTACCTCAAAAACTAGCTTGACCAACCGTGTCATACCACTTAACGAGCAGCACTCAGATACCGCACACAAAATGTTGCTAATTAAATCGCGTCTTTAAGCAAACACGCAGAAGCGAGCACTGCGTTAAATATGCAGCAAACAATATGGTAAAGAAAAAAGTATGAACAATGGACCAGAAATAAGTTAGCATTCCGTGTATCAGATGTAATCACCTAAGCCATTATGTGTGCGCCAGCAGGTGTCTCATCAGCTACGGCAAGAGATATGAATTGGCTGATGCTTAATTCAATATTCCATCACGGTCTACACTGAGATTGCGAGTCGCAATCCATTCATACAACAAGTACTAAAATATGTCCAATGTTGCCCTCTGTCATCTGATGGCTAAATTATAGAGGTTTCAAGTAACTACCCAATGGTTCCGCGTCTTATGATTGTTATCTCCACCTGACGAGATAAAATGATGTCGAAAACCATCGCGGTGTGTAGTGCTTTCGGATAGAGAACATCCAATTTCCATCTGCTTGATCCAATGTTCCAGTGATCGAAATGGTTATGGTTCACTTTAAATTGTTGCAGTGGCCACAACGAGATTGAGCGCCGCAAACGTATAGCCCCTAGGCGTGATTCTACAGTAAAATTTCATCATAATTAATAAAAATTTACATGGTATATTTAAACATTGAATATTGGTGAAACGTTGTACTCTGCATCAAACTTATGTCTCTCAGATTTTCCGATAATATTTTTAAAGATTATTGTAGCACATACAACAAAAACTACTCTGAATTTGCTGAGCATATGTTCACCTAAACATACCTAGTTGCCAGCGTCTCAGTTTCATAAAGATTTTAAGATCAACTGTTTTCACACAGACCAAGTTGCGAACTCCATCGTACTCATGCGATAAGGTAAAGTGGAATGCTGAATATGCTGTTTTAACTGAGGCCAAAGAAAATGTACACATACGAATTCACAATGATTAGTATAAGAAACATGAATGCTATAAAGTTCAAACATAAGTCAACTAAGTTCAAACCATTTATAAATTTTTCCTCAACCCTAAACTTATGTATCTAATATACGCTCTTATCTCGAAGACTGGTAGAGTTTTACTGTCCACTTTGCAAATATTCCCGCTGCAGACTATACCATTGTCTTTATTAATGATGAAAATTAAGGTTACTAGAATTGCAATTAGATTGAAATAATCAATAGCTTCGGAAGTATTCCTTCTTTTTACCCTAGTCGAAATTAACGCTTTGTTGACTTAACGGTTACTGACAAAATTTGAAATGATCGGTAGATGTAACGTTTTAAATACTCCAGCTGATGCAAATAAGATTCATTATATTTGAACTTAGTGTATCCTACATATTATAACCAAGTTGATAGTTGTACATCATAGGAATCTGCGGCATCAACAACCATAATTTCCGTCAGTTAATCTAGCAATACAAGGTACAAACGTCGTTATACTTAACCAGTAAATACAAGATGACGGTACTCAGTTCGTCCTGTAAGTGCCGTTAAGCCAACAAAAACGTGGTTCAGTATAGTATTCTATTTCGGAAAGTGACGTTAGTTGGTAAATACAGATTTTCTCTTATGGAATGTTAGAGTACAAACGGAACCTGGTCCACTTTCGAATTTCTAGCTAAAATTAGCACTCCCTAGACACTGGAGCTTGTAATGTGTCGTATGCTTGCATTCCTTAAAATAGAGCCCCTTATAAGATGCTTCTAAGCAACCCTTCATTAATGTAAACTTATTAGAACTTTTCTAAATTATAGAATGCTGCCAGTTCTCTGCAAATAATATGTTTCCTTGGATTAGCTGGAAGTATTAATTTAAACCGCATCAGCTTGGCATTTCTCAGTGGGCTATTCACTTGCGATATCGCTAAAATTAGTGTTACTCATTGCAATGAGAGATTCTAGCTTCAGCGCAAACTATATATTATATATTGGTCTATTTGCACCAGTGTGTAGGACAAATGCGGTGGCAAACGATAATTGGGTAATAGGAGTACAAGGCAAGTTGCGCAAGGAAATAAAGAAAATATTGGATTATCAGCCCACTGGTGGATAGTAGAGAAATATATGTCCGTTGATATATTGTGGTTGTTGAGGCGCAGCAGAACGGTAGTTTGGAAATTTACAACGTGTTATTACGCAAACTGGACCTAAGTGACCATATTTGAACTATTATAGTATTCCGAAATCGGCTCTAACATACGCGAATATACAGCATTACCGTAACTTGCGCATTTCAACAGCGTGCAGAGGCATACTAATTTGCGAAAGGTGGCTGCAAAAATTTGTCCCGGTGGATATAAAAATAGAATGGTGACGTCATTGAATATTAGTCCTGCATAACTCAACTAAAGTGTACCTGAAAAGAAAAGGCAGGTGGCCAAATCCATCGTGTTCAGGCGAGCGCAACATGAAGTCGTCAGTTAGCGGACATTTGTGTAAACACTCCAAGTACATACAAGTGTAGCCAATTCAAACGGATTTACAACATGCTGATAGCAATTGGCAGGGGAGGAGAGCCTCTTATTCATTATAACAAAGGATGTCCATCCATGTTTGCTGTATGTTATGCTTGCGTGCAGTTGGCTCATTGGAAACCATTTCCAACTTTCAAGTGATTTGTTAATACAAATAGATATTGGTATTCCAACTTATTGCGTATGATACCAGTGCAGTGGTAACGTGTAAATTAAAGTCTTCACTTGCTTAGCTATGCTTTTAGTACGCAACAACAATGCATCCTCGCTTTGGTGTAAATTCTTTTGCAAATCGGAGCACAATGATGGACAATTTTCCTTCACATTGACAAGTTGCATCAAACACCTGAAGAAAAACGCCTTGCATTTTCCGCGGAAGGTGAAGGAAACCGGTAAAAAACTGACAGGCGAATGACATGATGAGGTTAATGCATCATACTTTGTTTCATACAATATACGTGTGAAAATAGCTATATTCTTTTTGCCTGTCCGACGGACGCAACTTAACTGAATTTATTTATCTACCGTTACTACCAAAGTTGAAAGCGAAAACCTAGATTCGCCTGCTAGAACGTGCAGTGGAAATGACAAATCTTAATAGAAGCAGAATGGCTACACTTTTGACGTGAGCTTGTTAACAAATGTGATGTTGCCTCGACACAGTGCACAGTTAAATCAGTCAAAATTTAAGTTTTGTAAAAGGGACATGCTAATTCATACAAGTTTGCTAAACAATTTTTTTTTTGTGGAGTGTCTTGTAGCTGGAAAAAACAGACAGCTACCAGACATTCTGAAATGCGCTTGCCAGATTTTTGTTCCATTTGGACTTGCCAGCAGCGCGTACCTCAGAATACCTCCGGTATCGAACAAACGATATTATCCTCACCAGCCAGCGACTAATGATACCGTCGCTATGGGTGACAGCAGCAAAACATCATGCATGATATAGACCTGCGACACAACACAGCTCATCCTTCAGTGTCATGCATGTTACCAATACGCCGAGGACGGGGTTGGTCGCAGAGAAACGACTTTCTTTGTAATACTAAACCAATGGAACTGGTATGTAAGTCGCTAAGCCGATCACTGTCTCGCAAATTCCTGGGTTCTAAAACTACAGGATCCAGCAGGTCTGTGCTACTGAAAAGATTATATAGCATGAAACGGCCGTCCAGCACCTTCTTGGGTCTATGCTTGTTGTCCGCTCCAGTCTACCTTCGAAGAATCTACCCCAAAATATAATAAATACTTCTACGGCTTACTAATAATCAATAATCGCTTTGGGGTCTTACAAGTCATCTAGACTGGTGTCGGCTTGTAGAGGTTGTCGACCCTATGGCAACCATGTGCCCTGTATCTTCAAAAATGTACGACAATGGCGGACATTAATGAACACTTTTCGGTGGCTAAATGATTGAAACACTGCGTATCATACAAAAGTGATGTATTATGACTGTATTCCCACAAACGTTGCCATCCGAAAATGTGTGATATTACCGTCTCACAATGCTTAGGTAGAGTAAACAAGGCACATACCTCTGACAGGAGACGATCGAACTGGCGACACGGAGAGACTACGTTTAACACTTCGTCGCATTCGTCCGCTGTGTGACCTCCATTACTACTGTATGCCCGAATTCCTATAACGAAGCCACACTTACAATAAAAACCAAAATTAAGCCAACACTGTTTCCTCTACCAGATATTTTATTTCAATCCACTTAGTAGGGGTATAGGTGGTAACTGACTCTTTTTTAACATATCTAGCTCCATAGGTTTTGTTGCCAACAATTCTGACAAATTCATGGCTGTAATGTCGGTTCACGTCTGCGCGCTAAGTAACTAGCAATATTTTTGCTTTCTTATCGTACGTCCGATTTCGCATGAAGAATATGGCTGTTAGTCCTAACTCCAGCCCAAACCAATACACATTCGTATGGCTAAATTCTATGAGGGTTAATGTTCTTCCTTACAGTTCGTGGTGCTCCGTACGCAAATTTGGAAAATGCTTGTTGACTGGACTGGACTTAAAGGGCTGCTGTGCGTTTGTTAATAAGATCAAGACTTTTCAATCAGATTATGTGCTCTGGTCTCTCAGTCGGGCTAAGTGCCACTGGCTGTCTGTCGAACATGCCTTCGATAAGTGAAAACGCGTGCGACCTGTATTGCCTGACTGAGCTTGATGTGGATGATGACAAGCTGCCTACCTGTGTATTGCCCTGAAGCTGGATTATACTGGCTGTAGGAAAGTTAGTCATTGTTGGAGAGAACGGGTGAACCGTCCTCGTGATCGTGCTCGGTTCAAATAGTGATACCATCCTGTGTGGAAAGGGCTTCAGCCAAGCCACCGATTTGAGTAGGTCCGGTAAATGAGATTGCCAAGAACAAAGAAGGCTGGTATACATGTTAAATGACATCGGGCTGGCATTTTGCAAAAAGCTGGTTCTCATCTACAAGTCTGACTGTATTTTTTTACTTTGTGTTTATAGCGGATATGTGTTGTTTTGACAGAACTGTGGATTTTGTAGCACAAGCCATTCCTGGTCGCTCTATAAGCGCAGGCGTCCTGTAGCTGTCTTATGGAATCCACAGTGATAGGCAAAGTCAGAACCGGATGCTGCCAGTTCTACCAAATTTCGTCTAATTGGCATAACACAGCCTGAAATTGTCCATCATAAGGTCATATCTATATTACGTTTAAATACCTCACATGCCCGCTTTGCTTCCATGACATAATGAGTTCAAACATCATGTTTTAAAGATATCATCATGAAGAGATTTATTGCAAAATACTAAGGCTATGGGTTAGCTTTAAGTTTCATGCGGCGCAATTTTGAAGAGATAAGATTACGCTGACTATTTTTACACATAATTCAATAACGTACGCTTCCCAATATTGTACTTGTTTCACGGGAAAAATACCTCAACAGTGGATATGTAAACGGACATCTACTCCCTCATGCCATAAAATATATCGGCTATAAATTTCGAAATAACACATAAATCTAAGTCTGTGGATACTCAGATGAAAAACCTGCAATGCACATACAACGGCATGGAAGAGCAATCATGTTATTCCTCCTAATATTGGCTGACAAATGTTATTTTATGTATTCCGTGTCCCATTGCTCTGTGGTGCAGATTACATGGACATTTCTAATTTCCCGGTCAAATAAGCTGAAACACTTGCAACATATAGTGTTATTCCTCAATATTTGCAGTTTCTGTGGTCGTCAGGTTAAAAATAATGGGATATAAATAACAACCCATTTAGCAGTACGTATTACTCCAGGTCAACTGAAGTTGATGGAATGTAAACGCTGGACTTTCTCTTAGTTCGAACGGCTTAGGAACTTTCTTATATGGGCAAACTAGATACAACAAACAAGTATCATTGCAATGTAACTATTAAGACGTCATAGACGCAGCAATGGTGTATTGTATTTTGCAGAGGTCGAAAGACAAAAGTTAGCTTGCTACCGAATAATATGCACTAAATATACGGTGGAGACACAAGGTATTATCGAAACTGTGCAACTGATATTTTAGTTACAAATTAATAAATCAAGTTTATACCAGCTAAAAAAGAGCAATGCAAACACTTGCTCCCCTAAAAATATCGACCTTGATACTGACTACTGTGCTTTAAAATACTGTCTTTTAACGGATGCCCGGTTTCGCTTAATCAGCGAGTAGCTAGGCTAGTAGAAATTCAACTACATTCTCTCGCAACAAGAATTCCGTTTTTACAAACTGGTTTAGGTAAATTCTATGAAGGAATTTTGTTTGCTTTACTTTGTATATTTGCCGGCATTCAAGTTGGAACGCAATTAAGCTAACTTAGTGAGGTCTTCACGTGTCAGATCCTTCATGTCGATTAAATCCAATGGTAACTATTAGCTTAGTAAAAACAAGAAAATTATTTTCGTTCAGAGCGATGTGTTTCAAGTTTTAGGCACTAACGATAACTAGCTTAAGCAGGTGTTGCTTATGATTCCGAAAATATAACTCAGACTCACCAAGGCAAAACCAGGAATGTCCCCTCAACCTACATTTAAGGTCATTTATTTTTGTCTCATTAAAACTCAGAAAATCAATATTTGCCGATGTGTCGTTAACTAACCTACAAAATTAAAAATATTATCGCACACACGCAATAGAGCTTTCCTCTACAGCTATTGCGTACAACAAAACTATTAATGACACCGAGTAGTTAAAAACAATCAGCTGATGCTGGAGGCAAGTGATGTGATCTACATGGATATATCGAAAGCATTCGATCGCTTACAGTATCGGGTTCCTCATCCCGAACACCAATATTACGACACTGATGACATTCCCTTGAGCTGGATGGCTAACTTTCTCAGGTGATGACAATTAGTTGTCAGAGTCCGGAGTACCTTATCTGACCCCATACCAGCAAAACCTAGTGTGCCCCATGGCTCAGTTCCATGTCTGCGATTCCATTTGGTAATTATCAATGACGTTACATGAAAAATCGCCTCAAATGTCCTGCTGTTTGCTGACGATTTCAAGATATGGAGCCGGATACAGGCGTACACAATTCAAACTTTATTTAATGTGACCTGTTAATGCTACATGGATGGTCCACCCGAAATCCGTCACAGTTCAACTTAGACAAATTTATGGTACTCTCCATGCGATACAATAGTACCCATTCTTACAGGCTAAGAACTATAGTACTGCAACCATCATCCGTCGAAAGTGACCACGGTGTGCATTTTCAGGATCAATCAACAGTTTCAAGCAATCTACATAGGCATTGAAATCTGGCAACCAGTAAATCGGCTTGCTACTAGGCACGTTCGGATAAAAAAATAAATATGTTCAGCTTATCCGGAATGCTATGTTCTTTCCCATGTGGAATACACAATACCAGGCTAACAGCCACGGCTGAAACACGACTTTAGTGCAGTAGATTAATCTCAGCATCGGGCTTCCAAATACATCGTTGGAATGCGCCACTTAATATACGAAAATGGGCTGCAACGGTTGGGATTATTCAGCAGGTGATATCATCGTCTACGAGGCGACTTGCTTCTGGCATTATTGATTTCAAACAAGCTACTCTCCAACTAACTCCCGATAAACACCTTGGATTGCATTGTTCGCCTAGGGAAAAAACTTGGAGTTTAATACTAAGGCACTAAATTCGATAAGTCCCTTATTTTCAAGGTAAAACATTTGACTGCATTTTTCATCAACTTTTCTCGGTAACCCACCAGTCTACACAACAGGCATTGTAAAGCAGTGCTTCCTAACCTGTATAAAATCATGCTTTAGTGTTCATTGTTTATTATATATCGCGCATCTATAAAAGACGGAGTAAATAGATGCCAGTGTATCGGTGAAATGAAAAGGGTGTTTAAATCGACTTGGATGATTTAAGTGAAAGAAGCAGGGAAAGAGATTAATTATATGGTGACTTGAACGAAATTAAATGAAGGAGTGCCTCATTTTTTGAAGTAAAAAATAGCCAATGAGCGTATGAATTTAAAACAATTAGACATATTCTTGCTATAGGTTCTAGCTTTTTATAGTGAAGTTTTCCTTAAATCGAATGAAATGTTTGCACACGTTTTGTCGTAAGACTAGGTAACACGGGTAGCATGGCTTCAAGAAACTTGCTAACAGAGCATGTTAATCATTATCGTGAGGAGTGTTTTCTTAGTTGCAGTTTAGTTAGCTATGAATGTCGAACATCAAAGCACATATCTGTCTGTCGCTTATTTCCCTTAGAGGATTTTTCCGCGCTCTTGCACGGATTGGCGGTTGTTGGCTTATAAATGTGTGTGTGGATGAAGTGGATACTTCACACGTAGCGGCAAATAAATAGGCCTGTTTGATGAAGCCTTGTGACAAGCTTTCTTCTTAGTCTGTCCCAAATATTGTTAGTCACAGTTCCAGTAACAGCTCCTTTTAGAGCACATCACTTCTGCCATCTTTGTTATTGTCATACGTCTCCCAAAATCGTATGCCTCATACTGTTCTCGTAGGTCGGCTAATAACTTTCATTAAAATGTTTAATATAATTTACATTGATATTATGACTATTCTGTTGAGATGACATCGTGGCTTCACTTAAACACATTGTACTCGTTGAAGGGTCTAACATATATGTTTGATATGCTGGTCTGCGCAGAATGAAGTCACTGTTCGAAAATTTCCGTTTAACCATTCTGAAGAGATGGTCTTCTTCCGCCTGCCCTAGCTGCGGTTTGCCGCAATGTGGTTGTGCTCATTTGAAAAATATCCGCATGTACCTGAATTTGTGGAAAACTATATGACTATACCCCAGTTAGAGATTTGATTCATTTGCGTTGCTTTTTCTCTGACTATTGTTCCCTTTGGTCCACCATCAGTATTTGTTCTCAGGACATACAATAAATTTAACCGCTACTTATTCCTTACTTCCTTGGTAATTCAAACGAAATTGAGCACAATGCTGATTTGGCCTTGTGTCTCCAATAGTCTGAAAGGCTTGCTGAAGGGGAATATGATGCTCATGATTGTACTTAAAACTGCGGTTTTGTGGATAAAGTGCTGTACGTTCTAGGACATCTGTAAGTGCATGAGCCAATAATCTAGACATGAAACATTACAAAATCTATTATCCCTCGTCTGGAAATTTTAGTTTCTGAAAATAAAATGTGTTTTAGGTAGACTTTCCGAGACTACAGCATCGTTCTGACATCGAGTTAATTGTGTATATCGGATAGTACCTTTTCTTCCAGCAAGAAGGCTATCGCCTGCTATGCTGTTGTAATCACTTGAGGTGAACAACGCCGCTACATCAAAATATAACAATATTTCATCCTGTTATATCGCCGTGGGTTTGCTTTTCTAAACACATCGTTCAACAGTTTTGAATAAGTTTTATTAACGGGCAAAATATGTGTATATCTGTAGGCAGCGAACTGTGGTAAAATGTATTTCGGAGTTTTAGGTATTGGCAAAAGGTGGCGGGAAGACGTCTCACTTTGCATAGTAAAAGGAAGGAGGTAACACGCGATAGTACCGAATTTTCTGGTTTGTCATTTTGTGTTCTAATTTTTTAATTCAATCCTGGTTTTCCAGCGGTTGCAAAAATCGTAACACTTAATGGACGATAAAAAGCAAACAGCCAAAAGCTTGGGAGGAAACAACAGCATTACCTTGCAAAATTGTAACAAGCGAGGCAAATGATAGTTGGAACCCTGGGAGGTAAAGCCATTATTTTCGGTAGAACCAATTTATAACGATCACAACTTGTTAGAGGACAATAATTCACTCAGAGATAAAAAATACTGCATTAAGTTTTCTCCAGAATTACACGCGTTTCTGAAGCATCTAGACAGTTCAGCTTGTAGTCGCGCTATGTATTTACAATACCTTAGTTTAGGCACACTCAGTTTCACTTAATTCTCAGAAAACAACTTGATCAGTATGGATAGGTAGTTAAGGAAACAATGTAGCATATTAAACTGAGATGATACGTAGAATATTCCGCGAGACATATTAGTATGATTAATTGTTTAAAACACTGCATCAAATCCCCATTGAATCTGAAGCACAATTTCGGATATTTTCTCGGGATTTTTCCAGCAGGTTGCGTTGGATTCAATAACAGGGTTCCTATTGAATAACGAACTAAAAAGTAACCGTTATTCAATGCTGCGTACAGTATTAACTTCTGAGCATTATATCGGCGGACCGACTATTTTCTAGACAAATGGCATGTTTCCATCGTGTAACGTAAGCGGAAATGTAGAGCCAGCAATCCAAACACGATACAACCTCAAATGTGCGCCGGACTATAAGCGCAGTAACTCTTAAAGATCGGTATAATACATTTGAACTGTATTAGATCGATTAATGCTGGAAGTATTAGATCGTTCCATTAAAATGTACCGAAACATCTATCCATTACGTAAGGCAGATAAACGAAGCTGACGATACCATTTTAGTTTGGCTCAACGTGTCAAGTAATTTCAGTTATCAACAGATGATCGGTGTCGTGGAAAAGTGCATACTGAAGCAATCGTGCATTTAATGAAAAACAGGAGCCCACCCTTGAAAGTACGTAATAATACTAATGTATCAACCAACCAAATCACGCTTCGCATCTAGTCTGAACATTTGATCCAGAAGCTCCAAAATAAATGCAGATTCTATGTCACCAATTACACTAACTCACCAAACCCTCCTAAACGGGCAGACTTCAAACACGCCTGATTTCATCTATTGTACACTTCAAACCAGTGGCCACGACTGTACCTCTGAGCAAGAGCTCGCCAAATTTTGAGCACAGTCGGTTATCGAACGAAGCGGTCGCCTTAATTAAAACATTGGAGAGAACCACCTAGACACATGTAGCAACACCCACAATGTTCCGAGTGACCTAGCCAACATAAGCGACCAATCGCTTAAATGCTGTTCCAATTGATACCAACAGACTTGAAGCTAACAGAAGGAATCTCGGTACTTTGACGGTTGTGCGTTTAAAGGGTATAGAATCGCATGTCATACGTTGCCAATGACAACTACATGCATAGTGCTAATAGATTAGCTTAGTAAAAGTTCACGCAAATATCGATTCTTTCCCTCATCGAGGAATTACATGCTAACAACTTCAGTGCCAATCTCATTGGTCATGAGACATTAGACAATGGGACTTCCTGTATGTAAGCACAGAGTTGGATATATGCGGCTATGGGGGACAAGGATGCGCCGGATTAGGTTGACACACTGGTGTTAACAGAAGGCATACAGGGATGAGTGTCAGTGATAGAGGTCAACAAAAGTACGATTGATTGTACCTGGTAAACTTTGGATGAGGTATTTGAACCTTTTTTGTTATGTCAAGGTTCGAAAGATAAACAAAACACGAAGCTTTGAGCAAACAATTGTTTTCGATTAATTCTTCATCAGGCTCATACAGTAATATACATTATGTTAACATCTGCTGTAATCGTTAGTGTAACAAAGAAACAATTGATCAGACAATTTAACTTGTGGTCGTGATGGCCTTCATCTGATCACGTGACTGAGGTCAGGTGAATTTGCGGAGTACCATTACTTCCTTCACGGCTGGTGGTCGGCCAGGGAAGTTGTAGTGTTTGTATAAGTTTCTTCTGAACACACAAGTTCGGATTTGTGAGACGTATGCATATTGCCTCAGCGGTGGCGAGTATGCTTGCTCTTAGACGATGATTTTGTCTTGATGGTATTTTGTAGAGAATTTGAAAGGCTGTTCGTTTGTCTATCTGGTGACCTGTGTTTATTAGATGGTTTGTAATCGCACTGTAGTTTGTTCTATTCTCGCGCGTGTAGAGCCAACCTGGTAGGTGTTCCTTAATTCTCTTACCTAGATGCCTGGTCGTCCGTCCAACGTACCTGGCCCCGCACGGGCAGGTGAACCGGTAGATTAACATCGATTGGAGATGATCAGGCACTCGGTCTTTGAATCTCGGAACTAGTAAAGGTCTGCTCGTGTAAATCACATTCAGTTGAGCCGCATTAAAGGTCTTTTTGCAACTTTGCTGTAGTCGGCGTGTGCATGTTTCAGCCGCACTATTTCCTTTGAATGGAAGTGTCAAGTAAAGCTGTTTCTTTTCAACGGTTTGTTTTGATGCTTTTGGTATGCATCGCTTCATATGGGTCTCGATAAATCGCTCCGGATATCCATTTTTGAGAAGCGCCTCTTTGATTCGTGCTAGTTCGGCTTTTATGGTATCTTCGCTGCAGATTTTTTATGCCCGATCGGTTAGCCTTCGTACCAGCGTTCTTTTTTGGCTCAGTGGGACACTTCACGTTTCGTGAGATGTGAACAACAGAAAGATAAATCAGAATGTGTAGAAAATCAATTGTTCAAGTGTTTGAAATCACTAGTGAACGACGGCACCATCACCAAAGAAACGTAAGACCGACTTCGTCCCATAGGCTCCACTACTCCCCGCCTTTATGGTCTCCCAAAAATACATAAACCTGACACACCATTGAGACCCATACTAGATATGAGGAATTCACCGTACCACAACATTGCGCAGTGGCTGACAAAAATGCTGAATCCCATCAGACAAATGATTGCTCCTCACAGACTGGCAGATACATTCCAGTTCATCAACGAAATTAGAGATATGAATGTCCAAGAACATCGGATGTTTTCCTTAGATGTTGTTTCATTGTTTACCAGCGTGTCTCTGATAGAAACAGTTAACTACTTGTGCTCATACATTGACCAGCATGGTATAAATATCGGTATACGAAGCAACCAACTGAAACCACTGATACTCAGATGTACGTACAACGTTCAATTTCAATTCAATAGTGAGTTTTATAGACAGGTTGATGGCGTTGCAATGGGCTCCCCGCTTGGTCCATTGTTAGCGGATATTTATATGGGAATGCTAGAAAACGGTCCATTAAAACAGATCATATCCGGACTGAAATTCTATCGGCGCTATGTGGATGATATAATTTGTATAAGCGATCGGACCACCAAACCCCAAGATATAATCGACTGTTTCAACAATGCGCACCCCAATGCCGCATTTACAGCTGAATAAGAAAACAACAACCAAATGAATTTTTGGACGCAAGTCTTATTAGAAGAACCGATGGATCAATCCAAAGGAAAGTATACAGGAAGCCATAATGGACTGGACAATACATAAACTTTCATAGTTTCGACCTACTCAGCCAAAAAAGAACGCTGGTACGAACGCTAACCGATCGGGCATATACAATCTGCAGCGAAGATACCATAAAAGCCGAACTCCCACGAATCAAAGAGGCGCTTCTCGAAAATGGATATCCGGAGCGATTTATCGAGACCCATATGAAGCGATGCATACCAAAAGCATCAAAACAAACCGTTGAAAAGAAACAGCTTTACTTGACACTTCCATTCAAAGGAAATAGTGCGGCTGAAACATGCACACGCCGACTACAGCAAAGTTGCAAAAAGACCTTTAATGCGGCTCAACTGAATGTGATTTACACGAGCAGACCTTTACTAGTTCCGAGATTCAAAGACCGAGTGCCTGATCATCTCCAATCGATGTTAATCTACCGGTTCACCTGCCCGTGCGGGGCCAGGTACGTTGGACGGACGACCAGGCATCTAGGTAAGATAATTAAGGAACACCTACCAGGTTGGCTCTACACGCGCGAGAATAGAACAAACTACAGTGCGATTACAAACCATCTAATAAACACAGGTCACCAGATAGACAAACGAACAGCCTTTCAAATTCTCTACAAAATACCATCAAGACAAAATCATCGTCTAAGAGCAAGCATACTCGCCACCGCTGAGGCAATATGCATACGTTTCACAAATCCGAACTTGTGTGTTCAGAAGAAACTTATACAAACACTACAACTTCCCTGGCCGACCACCAGCCGTGAAGGAAGTAATGGTACTCCGCAAATAAACCTGACCTCAGTCACGTGATCAGATGAAGGCCATCACGACCACAAGTTAAATTGTCTGATTAATTGTTTCTTTGTTACACTAACGATTACAGCAGATGTTAACATAATGTATATTACTGTATGAGCCTGATGAAGAATTAATCGAAAACAATTGTTTGCTCAAAGCTTCGTGTTTTGTTTATCTTTCGAAACTTGATATTTGAACCTTCCTTTAAGTAATCTGTAACAGAGGTATTTCAGCTTAGATTTATCATTGCTTGGTATTCTGACCTGTCCGGTAGCAGGTGTCCCTGTGCTAAATTGTCAGCGCTTGTCCGAGCAGTCCGTAAGGTATCAAGCGCACAATCTTTGATCAGGCCAATACGCACTACACCAACAGCACATTAAGGCAACAGGTTAGTGTTGCCTCTAGTCGAAACAAAACACCACATGGAATTTATCATAATAACAGCAATATTATTGAACAAATTTCTCATCAAGTTTTAATTTGTGACAATGTTTGGCTTAGAACATACATGCAGAAATGATTTATTGCTCTTTCAAAAGGGATATCTTGTTATCTTTGTATAATTATCTTCTTTTGCTTTCAAGGTACTTGCCCGCTATGTTTGTCACATGCGATGGTAGAGGGCACATTTGCATTTTGAGTACGTAATAGACTGAAGACTAGTTACAATGCATAAAGTAGCAGTGTTACCCTTATTATTCGTTATCTGGAGTATCATTGACTGGATATTTAAATGATCTTCCCCACGAAAGTACGATATAATGGTGTCCACGTAGACGTAGCTTCCCAGTTTACTGCGAAAGAACTGCATACTCTCACGCAATTTGATGTTAAATGGCAGTCCCATTCCACAAAAAAGCATATATGACAAAACGAAAGTTAAATGGCTAATTTGCGTCTATATTTGATACCTGCCTGTTGTGATTAAAACGTCATGATCAACTCGTTGCACCAAACCCCAAGCAAATGAATATATACTTGAGTAATTATAACACATTCGCAAGCTGAAATCGTCCGTGTTTGTAGACATCAACAAATGAAAACGGCGAGTAATGTTTGCGGACCAAGCTAAAATCATTGAGAAAAAGATTGGAGAGTAATGTATATCCTTGTTAAACCAGCTGGTGATTGGACGTTGGGAAAAGCAGTAGCCGTCCTGAGATGATTATTTTAGCAGGACCAACCATGTATGATGATATGCACCCCATGCTTGTGTTCCGGAATGCAAAGAAAGCAATCTGAAGCTCGCCAGCTATTCTGGGAAGAAGCGATCGCATGTGAGCTTCAACGCGTCGTCTCTACCGTACACGAAAATGGACTACCGCAGAAATTCGTACCAACACATTCAAATACTGGAACATACGGGTGCCAGCATTTTCTTATAGAAATGCGTTCATAATTCTTCCAATTAGAGTAGAATGATATGGAGGTGATTCAACTATCGATTCCATCATTTGATAACATACGTATAACGTTGCTAAGCATGTGGTTTAGCATCAATTTGAGAATTTTATGCTAAGAGCCACCCTGGAAATTCCAAACACTTGCTCAGCACTATAGGCACTATTTGCAGATTGTGCTGTTGCAAGCACCGAAAAATCATTGTAAGCATGCGTATTTAGCCAGTCTTATCATGCAAGTACAACTCAGGATCTCACGTCTTTTTAAAGACAACATGGATCGATGTAGCTTGCAGGTCGATAGCAATGTTTTCAGTAAATGCAAAAGTGGCTACATGCTTTGTTGCCTGTACTATATGTCTATGTCAGAATTAGCGTGTGCGGATCTTGCAGTATATCTTTTAACAACATGCAGCAGGGACGACAGTAAATAAGAGAACAGCGTTTGACTGGTTTCCGTATTTACCTTAATTACACGGGTAAACTTCTTGCGTCGCTGTAACCCAATTGCTCAGTCGTGCGGGCTTTGGCGATCATGTAGCCTGTAGTAATACTGCAGTTTTTGTAGAAAATGGATGTGCTCCATTTTTTACTGATGCGAGTGATGAAGTATTGAGGCGTTTTTGAATTCACTGGATGCAATAAAGAGGTTCCACCTGCATTCAAGCTCATTAAAATTTTCTCATTATGTGAGCCGCTTGTGAGTTTTAGGCTGGGGTGGACTACGTGCAACGAATACCTTTGTGCATTTCATGCTTGGTTATTTGTATTGCATTAGGAGACAACAAGTTT
Source organism: Dicrocoelium dendriticum (assembly GCA_944474145.2). NCBI lineage: Eukaryota > Metazoa > Platyhelminthes > Trematoda > Plagiorchiida > Dicrocoeliidae > Dicrocoelium > Dicrocoelium dendriticum. The sequence continues at coordinate 20,592,141 of OX104067.1, read as the reverse complement.
CAGCTCTGCTAGACTTCATTATTTATCTATGCACGAGGTGCTTGGACGGTAATGAATTTCGCAATAGGTCACGGCTATTACAATATTCCCGTATATTGCCAACCTAATTAAACTGAATGAGGACGAGACAGATGTGGTGCTAGTGGTGTGAGCGTTAGAAGTTCTTTTGATTCTACTTTGTTTCAGCTCATTCAAATGCAACAAAAGTGAGTAGACACGAATTGCATAGGATCAGGAGGCATATCGGAGCACATTTACCATGTCTTTGGTTTCACACTTGATGTAAATTCATATAGTGCTATTATGAGACGTGGTGCTGGAATGCGCTCGTCCGGTTGAATATATGCAGCTGGGTTAGGAAATAACGCTGTTAAATTTTTATAACTATACTTATAAATTTTCAAATATGAATGAAACCGCGGCCGTTATTACTCCTCACATACGCATCAAATGCTCAACATATGCATCCGTTATTTCTGCAATTTATTCACATCACCAGATTAGCTCAGCTCCAGGTCAATCACAACGTACATTAGATACATGAAACTTTTCATTTCACAATATATGCCGGCGATCGTGGACGGCACACCACTCCTACACGCAAGGTTATTAGCAGTGGAGACGTTCCCATTTCTCTTATACATAATTACAGCTCAAATTATTCAAAAGTGCAACTAATCACATATACTGACGCGAACGATGCTATCAGCAATTATAATATGTTTTCAATACTTCTGAGTGACACTAGATGCATTATCAATAAAGGGTATTTTGTATGCATGCTTGCACTTGTATACCAGCTGCAATCAATCCACTTACCGAAACGTGGCACCACACTGTTATATTAGACGGTAGTCTAATTCCCCCTTTAGCACCATTTTTCCAAGGAACAATGTAAAAGAAAAGGTTGAGGATGCCTTATGCAACTCCATCACGTATGTACAGCTGAACTGTTTGAACATCCATCACTGGCAAATGACCCTGATTCTCTCTGGTTCTCCATCTCAGGAGCTTCGGTTTACTTAGATCTATCCGCCATCCGCCAAATTCATCAACTCTGTAGGTTGTCTGTATCACCTCAGCTTTCGAGTTTGCTTCGGAATTGACACACAAACAAAGGATAATTTTAAATGATTACAACATCCCTAGCCTTTATTTATTCAGTCAGTTAGTTGAACGGATTGGGTTACCAACGAGGTTTATAAACACAGTGACCGTGATGTTTACACTGGGTATGGCCAAAGTACATAGAGAGGTTTGAGAGGAAAACCATGGTAGCGACTTCAACATGATACTCCCAACATTCACTGTTAAAATGGTCACCAAAAATTACTCCTTCTGCTGTATTAACTGTAAAATATTCCGTCAATTAATCTGGTCCTGCAATTGGGATGCCTGCTTTCCCTTTAACAAGCACACATTGTTGCAAATACTTTTATCATCAGCTTCAGCAAGCCATAACAACTGTTTCTGTAAAGGGGAACGATATTGCAATGTTTTAATGGTTTAATTCAAACGTTTATTGAGTCAGAAATGTAGAGCACTTATCGCGCGCTTAAGAGGGAGAGGCTGCCTTACTATGACTCCACCGATGCACAGAGTCACCTGGAAAATCAAGCACTTAAAATGAAGATAAAGCAACCCTACGATTGACGTAAAGCAAAAGATCTGGTCAGCATTCTTCTTCGAAGCAAAGCAGCACCTATTGCTTTGCTCAGTGTATTGATGGTCGAAATCCAGGCGCTATGTAAAAAGCATTTGGCTAGCTATTCTCTAGCTGCTTGCACGCTACACGAACGCTCTTATTACATTAGGGCTCTATATATAGTGCTATTGCTCTCTGCAATCTACAACGAGCAAAAAGTTTATGCAATCGTGCTTATTTTTGGAAGCTCATGGTATCACCCAACCCACCATGAAAAGAGGATGGCCTGAAATAGCACTGCTGTGTTTGTAGATATTTTCCGTTTCACTTGGATTATATTGCTTTGCAGATCAATGCAAATCTTTGTTTATCAGCCCCCGCCACAAGGGCTGCGAAAAACAGGAGATTAACAATTACAGGACGGTTCATAACACATTAAAATTAACAGGCTGATTCGTGAACTTTGTAAAAAATTGTGTAGAATTTCATCAACTTACTGGAGCTTATAGACGGGTCTTAAAATGGTTTCCATCTGTAACGACTGAATACATTTTTGTAGCTGCAGTGGTGAGGACTGTTGTTTGCTTATTTGTACACTATTTCACCCATTCACTCAAATTATGCCAGATTACATATATGCTTGCATATACAGAAAATATTCTATCGGGTGCCTCATAAACGGTTACAGATTCAGATTGCTTTCTTTGCATTCCGGAACACAAGCATGGGGTGCATATCATCATACATGGTTGGTCCTGCTAAAATAATCATCTCAGGACGGCTACTGCTTTTCCCAACGTCCAATCACCAGCTGGTTTAACAAGGATATACATTACTCTCCAATCTTTTTCTCAATGATTTTAGCTTGGTCCGCAAACATTACTCGCCGTTTTCATTTGTTGATGTCTACAAACACGGACGATTTCAGCTTGCGAATGTGTTATAATTACTCAAGTATATATTCATTTGCTTGGGGTTTGGTGCAACGAGTTGATCATGACGTTTTAATCACAACAGGCAGGTATCAAATATAGACGCAAATTAGCCATTTAACTTTCGTTTTGTCATATATGCTTTTTTGTGGAATGGGACTGCCATTTAACATCAAATTGCGTGAGAGTATGCAGTTCTTTCGCAGTAAACTGGGAAGCTACGTCTACGTGGACACCATTATATCGTACTTTCGTGGGGAAGATCATTTAAATATCCAGTCAATGATACTCCAGATAACGAATAATAAGGGTAACACTGCTACTTTATGCATTGTAACTAGTCTTCAGTCTATTACGTACTCAAAATGCAAATGTGCCCTCTACCATCGCATGTGACAAACATAGCGGGCAAGTGCCTTGAAAGCAAAAGAAGGTAATTATACAAAGATAACAAGATATCCCTTTTGAAAGAGCAATAAATCATTTCTGCATGTATGTTCTAAGCCAAACATTGTCACAAATTAAAACTTGATGAGAAATTTGTTCAATAATATTGCTATTATTATGATAAATTCCATGTGGTGTTTTGTTTCGACTAGAGGCAACACTAACCTGTTGCCTTAATGTGCTGTTGGTGTAGTGCGTATTGGCCTGATCAAAGATTGTGCGCTTGATACCTTACGGACTGCTCGGACAAGCGCTGACAATTTAGCACAGGGACACCTGCTACCGGACAGGTCAGAATACCAAGCAATGATAAATCTAAGCTGAAATACCTCTGTTACAGATTACTTAAAGTAAGGTTCAAATACCTCATCAAAAGTTTACCAGGTACAATCAATCGTACTTTTGTTGACCTCTATCACTGACACTCATCCCTGTATGCCTTCTGTTAACACCAGTGTGTCAACCTAATCCGGCGCATCCTTGTCCCCCATAGCCGCATATATCCAACTCTGCGCTTACATACAGGAAGTCCCATTGTCTAATGTCTCATGACCAATGAGATTGGCACTGAAGTTGTTAGCATGTAATTCCTCGATGAGGGAAAGAATCGATATTTGCGTGAACTTTTACTAAGCTAATCTATTAGCACTATGCATGTAGTTGTCATTGGCAACGTATGACATGCGATTCTATACCCTTTAAACGCACAACCGTCAAAGTACCGAGATTCCTTCTGTTAGCTTCAAGTCTGTTGGTATCAATTGGAACAGCATTTAAGCGATTGGTCGCTTATGTTGGCTAGGTCACCCGGAACATTGTGGGTGTTGCTACATGTGTCTAGGTGGTTCTCTCCAATGTTTTAATTAAGGCGACCGCTTTGTTCGATAACCGACTGTGCTCAAAATTTGGCGAGCTCTTGCTCAGAGGTACAGTCGTGTCCACTGGTTTGAAGTGTACAATAGATGAAATCAGGCGTGTTTGAAGTCTGCCCGTTTAGGAGGGTTTGGTGAGTTAGTGTAATTGGTGACATAGAATCTGCATTTATTTTGGAGCTTCTGGATCAAATGTTCAGACTAGATGCGAAGCGTGATTTGGTTGGTTGATACATTAGTATTATTACGTACTTTCAAGGGTGGGCTCCTGTTTTTCATTAAATGCACGATTGCTTCAGTATGCACTTTTCCACGACACCGATCATCTGTTGATAACTGAAATTACTTGACACGTTGAGCCAAACTAAAATGGTATCGTCAGCTTCGTTTATCTGCCTTACGTAATGGATAGATGTTTCGGTACATTTTAATGGAACGATCTAATACTTCCAGCGTTAATCGATCTAATACAGTTCAAATGTATTATACCGATCTTTAAGAGTTACTGCGCTTATAGTCCGGCGCACATTTGAGGTTGTATCGTGTTTGGATTGCTGGCTCTACATTTCCGCTTACGTTACACGATGGAAACATGCCATTTGTCTATAAAATAGTCGGTCCGCCGGTATAATGCTCAGAAGTAAATACTGTAAGCGGCATTGCATAACGTTTAATTTTTTTTAGTTTGTTAATCTAAAGGAACCCTGTTATTGAATCCAACGCAACCTGCTGGAAAAATCCTGAGAAAATGACCGAAATCCTGCCAATATACCAAACGTCATTTAAATAGTTGTTCATATAGCTACCATTCTAAGTAGATGCAATTACTGAACTCTTTACAGGAAGTCTTTCGTGCGAAATGAAGTCGACCTTCTCAAAAGCTGCTCTAAACTGTGTGTCTTCACTGGAAACACACGTCCGCTCACGAAACAACGTTATGTTGCACATGCTGACCTTCTCAATGGTTATTCATATCTTCGGGTGCGCTTTAGGCGGGAGTTCTGTTGGCCAAACTGTGCAGCACTTATCCCAACGCGTGACTAGACACTGTACATCTTAGTTACATTAATGTGGCACTGCGGCCATTAGTAGCCCTTTTTGGTTATATTCTCATTGAAATTGAAAATGGGTGCATCTCAACCGTGCCTTTAGGGTAGTAGTATACAAGGTGCCACCTAATATTGCAACGAAGATATTAACTGTGTTTGCGCTCGTACGGATGTTAGTCCGGTCCCCTCAGCTTCCCTAGCCGGCGAAACGGAGATCACTGTGGTAAACGGCTAGAGGCTCTACTCCGTAACGTGTAAATAACATGTTTCCAATTTTAGTTTATGTTACTTGGACAAACTGGGTTTGTCCTACTGTTCTTTTTTCCCTATATAAGATTTTAATGGTCTGAGGATGAATGATTTAAAGCAATTGTTAACCAATTCCTCGCGTTTTTTTCATATATTTAGGCTATCTTTGGATTAACTCAACCAGACCCATACAAATGCCTAGGTAAAGGTCCATTTTTTCAACACTTTTCTATCTAGGCAGATGAACAAAACTATCAGATAGTAAGGATACAATTCTAAGTGGTAAAGGATTTTTATAATGTAAAGTTTTCTATTTGAAAAAGTTGAATTTTTAAATAATGGAAATGGCACTGAGGACTCATAATTAATGGTGGTTCAGAGGATATTGTGGCATCTGCTGATAGCCACTGTTGAGTGCGATTTCTCACATGAGTCAATGAGGATTCGATGCAGTGGTTTATCTCATTAATCGTACTGAAATAACTTCGGGAAGGATCTACATAACTTCTAAACGGAATGTGCGTCATTCGTCCTTAATGATCTATCTATCTATACTGATCAGTTTGTTTTCTGAGAATTAAGTATAACTGAGTGTGCCTAAAGTAAGGTATCGTAAATAAAGAACGCGAATGCAATTAGAAGGGTCTAGATGCATCAGAAAAGCGTTTAATACTTGAGAAAACGTAATACATACAATTTTATCTCTGCGTGATAAAGTTTTGTCGCCTAAAATATTGCATTTGTTATAACGTTATTATACCGAAATTAATGGCTTTATCTCCCAGTGTACCAAATTTCATTTGTCTCGTTTGTTACAATGTTTACAGAGTAATCCTAATTTGCCTCCTAAGCTTTTGGCTGCTTGATTTTTATCGTGTGATGAGTGTTACGTTTGTTGCGACTACTGGAACACCTGCATGGAATCACAGAATTAGAACACAAAATGACAAACCAACAAATTCGGTACTATCGCGTGTTACATCCTTCTTGAAACTATACAAAAGCGAGACGTCTTCCCGCTTCTTCTTGTCAATACCTAAAACACCGAAATACACTCTGCCACAGTCTTCTGCCTACAGACTAACAAATATGTCGCGGATTAATAAAACTTATTCAGAACTGCAGAACTATTTGTTTGGAAAAGCAAACCCACAGCAATAGAACAGGAGGAAATATTGTTCTGTTTTGATGTAGCGGCGTTTTTCACCTCAATTTATAATAACAGCAAAACAAGCGATAGCCGCCTTGCTAGAAAAAAGGTACCATCCGGTACATACATTCAACTCGATATCATAAGGATGATGCATTCTCGGATTTCTAACTAACAACAATTTCATTTTCAAAGACTGACATTATGAGACTGGGCGAGAAGTGCTTTTGTGATTGTTGGTCTCTAGATTAATAGCTGTTGCGCTTACAAAGGTACTAGGTCATACAGCACCATAACTGCGAAACCACAATTTTAAGTCCAAACATAAGCATCTTATTCATCTGCAACAAGCGCTTCGGATTATTGGAGGCACATGGCTATATCAGCAGTGTGATCAATTTCGTTCAAATTACCAACGAAGAGAGGAATAAGTAGCGAATAAAGTTCTTGCACGTCCGAGAACAAATACTGATGCTAAAACAATGGAAACAATAGTCTGACAAACCCGACGCCAATGAATCAAAACTTTAACTGTGGTAAAGTCATATAGTTGTCCACAAGTTCAGATATATGGGAATCATTTTCAAACTAGCTTAAACACATTGCGGCAAACCGCAGTTGGGGCAGGCGGAAGAAGTCCATCTCTTCAGAATGTTTAACCAGAAATTTTCGTACACTTGTTTCATTCCACCCAGAATGGCATATCAAACATAAATATTAGACCCTTCAACGAATAAATTGAGTTTAAAGTAAGGCCCCGATATCTTATCAACAGAGTCTTCAGAATATCAGGGTACATAACATTAACTAATTTAGTGAAAGTTTTCAGCTGGCCGATGACAATATGAAGTATACGATTCTGGGTGGAAGTCACAATTTAATTTTTTAAGTCGAATTAAACGTCCTATCCATCTCAAAGATACACTGGCATCTATTTACCCCGTCTTTTGTCTAGATGAGCGATACATAATAAAAAATGAGACATCTTTATATACGGTTTACCAAGCACTGCTTTACAATCCTGCAGGGTAGACTGGTGGATTACCGAAAATGTTGATGAAAATTGCATTCAATTATTTTACTGTGCAAAGAAGGTTCTTATCGTATTGATTGCAGTAGATCTAAACTCCTCGTTTTTCCATAGATTCCATAGGCGAAATTTATAAATCCAAGTTTTCTACTGGGAGTAGCTTGTGCTAAATGAAGTATGCCAGAAGCAAGTCGCCTCGGAGACGATGATCCTGCTGCTGAATAATCCCAACTGTTTCAGCCTCTCTTTTTATACGATGTGGCGTAATCCAATGACATATTCAGAAGTCTGACTCTGAGATTGGTCCAATGCATTAAGGACGTGCTTCAGTCGTGGCTGCCAAGCTTTGATTATGTATTCCACACGGGGAATAACATAGCATTCAGCATGCACTGAAGATATTTTTTCTAACTGCCCAAACTTCCATCATCGCAAGCCAATGTGCTGGTTACAAGTTTTCGTTGCCTATGTAAATTGCTTGTAGCAACCGTAGTTATACTGAACAGACACGCCATGGTCGCTTTCGACGGATGATTGCTGCAGTATTAGCGTCTTTAGCCTGTAAGAATAGGTACTCTGGTGTCGCATGGGGAGTACCTTGCACTCACCCACTTTGAACTGTGACAGATTTCAGTTGGACCATTCATATACCATAATCAATTCACATTAAAGTAAAGTCTGATTGGTGTACGCCTGCATTCGGCGCCATATCTTAATGTCGCCAGCAAACAGCAGGACATTTGAGGCAATTTTTCGTGGAAATTCATTTATAAATATCAAAAAGAATCATGGACATCGAATTGAGCCCTGAAGCATACCAGACTCGACTGGTATTGGGTCAGATAAGTCTTTCCGGACTCTGACCACTAATTTTCATTGCAGGAGAAAGTTATTGATCCAGCTAAAGGAGGGTCACCAGTGGCGTGCTGCTGGTGTTCGGAATGGGGAACCCGATGCTGTAAGTGATCGAAGTCTTTCGATATATCCATATAGATCATGTAAATTGCCGTTAGCTTCAGAGGACTACGTTCAACTACCCCGTGGCATTCTTTGTTTGTTAGGCGCGATCGATGTCGATGAAAGCTGCCTGTGCAATAATCCATTGTTGAGATATTTAGCACATACACAATGTATGATACTGGGAGGCGTACCTTTTTGAAAACTCTGTTATAAGGGTCAGCGTAATTTTATATCATTTTAATTGGACCGCTTGAAAGAAAGAGGTAACCGATCGGCGTAGTAGTTTTTCAGCAAATCTCGTTATTCTTATGCATTGAAACATGATGTTTGAACTCACTATGTCATTAAAACAAAGCAGGGATGCGGAGAATAAAACCGGTGCATAGATGTGCCCGTTATGATGGACATTTTCCGGCTCTGTAATGCCAGTTAGACAAAATCTGGTATGGACTTGCAGCATCCGGTTCTGGGTTTACCTATCACTATGCCCTCCATAAGACAGTCACAGTACGCCTGCACTTATAATGCGACCATGGGGGGGGTCTTTTACTACACAACCCACAGTTCCGTCCAAACAACCCATTTCCGGTGTGAAAACGAATTAATGAAGACCAGCAGGCTTGTGGAGTGGAGCCACGTTCTATCAACATGGTCAGCCCACACACATTTAACTTGCACTGCATCATTCATTTCTTCTTGGGATATCACGCCCACCGGAATGTACTCAAAGTGGTGGCAAGGCCGAAGCTTTTTCCACACAGGATGGAATCACTCTTTGAACCTAACAATGTCACGTGGACGGTGCACCCGTCGCCTCCAACAATGTGTTGCTCTTTCCTACAGCTTGTATAATCAAACTTCATGGCAAACGACAGGTAGGCAGTTTGTCATCATTCACATCAAGCTCAGCCAATCATAGCATATAACACTGGGGGTTTCACTTGTCAATCATATGTCAGACAGTCAGACAGCAGAGCTTGGCCCGAATGAAAGAACAGAGCACAAAATCTGATACAAAAGCCTTGATCTTAACAACCGCACAATGTCATTTTAAGTACAGCATAACACCGTGTACACACAAGCATGTATTAAAATGTGAGTATGAAGAACCACAAACTGAAAGGAGGATTATTCCCCTCATATGCATTGGGACTACGAATGTGTATTGATTTGTAATGGGATTATGACTAAAGGCCATGGTATTTGTGGGAAATCGGAAGCACGACAAGAAGGCAAAATATATTGCTAGTTACTTAACGAGCAGGCTTGAACTTACATGAGAGCCTTAAATTTTTCAGAAGGCTAAGCAGCAAATACCTATGGAGCCATATATGGCAAAAGAGAATCGATTACCACATATACGGCTACTAGATGGAATGAAAATGAAATAATGGTTAAAGTAAAACAGTGATAGTTTTATTTAGTGTTTAATGTAGATGCGGCTCGTTTATGGGAATTCGGGCACACAGTAATGATGGTCACACAGCGTACGAGTGCGACGAAGTGTTAAATGTGGTTTCGCCGTGTCAGCAGTACAATCCTTTCTGATCCAAGGTATGTGCCGATTAGCAAGAATCATCGTTTGCTCTAACTTAGTAATAGCATACTGCGTTGTCACACATGCGCGAATGGCCTCCTTGTTACGAACCCAGTCAGAATACGTCACTTTTTATGATACTCAATGTTTCAGGCATTGGGCTATCGAAAAGTGTTCAAGACTATCCCCAGTATGGTGCGTTATATGAAGGTGCAGGGCACAAGGTTACCACTGGGACAAAGACAAACTCTACAAGCCGCCACCAGTCTAAATAGCTTGTAAGATACCAGAGCGATTATTGGTTATTATTGAGTCATAGAATTATTTATTATATTTTGGGATAGATTCTTCGCAGGTAGCCTGAGGCAGACAACAAGCACAGAAGCAAGAAGGCGCTAGACGGCCATTTCATCCTACAGAATATTGTCAGTACCGCGGACCTGCTGGAACCTGTAGTTTTCGAATCCACGACTTTGTGAGACAGTGATTGGCTTAGCAAATTACATGCCAGCTCGATTGGTAGAGGTTTGCAAAGGAAGTCGTTTCTTTGGTGGCCAACATGCTAGCATGCATGACAGTGTAGGATGTGCTGCGTTGTATCGGAAGTCTATATAATTCGTGGTGTTTCGTCGCAGTATCATAGTTCGCTGGATATTACAGTAAAGGTAGTTTTCTCGAATCTGGCAGTATTCAGCGGGCAGGTGCTACTGCCAAGTCCCAAAAGAAAAAAAGGGCTGGTTAGCGCGTTTCTGAAAGTCGGTTGGTTGTCTATCCCTTCCAGCTGGGAAGAAACATCCCGAAAAGTGTAAAATTGTTTAGCAAATTTCTGTGAATTACCACGGCTTTTGTCCAATGCTCGAAGGTTTGCATGGTCGAGTGCGCACTATTTCGCGGTAATATCCCATTTGCTAACAATCTCACGTCTTGATTGCAGCCATTCGGTACCCTTATATTTAAATCTTTCAGAAATGTTTGTCATTTAAAATTCACAATCTAGCAGGCGGCCCTGCCTTTTTGCCTATGACCCCAAAAATAACGGCAGATCAATAAGCTCGGTTAAGTAATATGGGTCAGTCAAACAAAGAAATATAGCGGTGTTCAATCATAATTGTTTTTTGAAAAATTATGATGCAATAACCTCATCGTGTTATTCGCTGATCAGTTTTTTGCCGGTATCATTCATCTTCTTCGGGAAACGCAACGCGTTTTTTTCGGGTGTTTGATGCAACGTGGCGATGCGAAGGTAAACTGTCGCGCATTTTACTCCGAATTTATACCAACCAAGGACGCCTTGTTGTTGCGTACGGCAAACAGATCTAAGCACTTGAAGGCATTGATTCACAGGTTACTATTGCACACAAACGGCTAGACCGGAAATGGTATCATACTCAATAATTTGGAACTCTAGCACAACTATGTATCAACAACATAAATCACTTGAAAAGTATGAAATGGCTTCAAATTTTCCAAATACACGCGAGCATAATGGGAAGCAATCATGGATAAGCAAGCGTTGCTATAATGTATAGGAGGCTCTCCACCCCTGCCGATTGCTATCCACGTATTGTAAACTCGTTGAAATTATCTACGAAAGAATATAGTTGGAGTGTTTACCCAAATGTCCGCTAACTGACAATTGCATGTTGCGCTCGGCTGAACGCGATGGATTTGGCCATCTGCCGTGTCGATTCAGGCACACGTTAGTTGAGTTATGCGGGACCAATAGTCATTGACATCACCATCAGGACCAAGTTTTGCAGGGCACATGTGGCATCTTATTATTCCTCTGCAACCTCGTTGAAATGCGCAACTTACGTTAACACTGTATATTCGCGTATTGAAGAGCCGGCGTCTAGGATGCATAATAGGTCACAGATGATAGCTCAGGTCCATTTTACGCATATAACTCGGTGTAACCCTCCAACACACCGTTCTGCTGCGCTTCATCAACCACAACATATCAACGGATACATTTCTCTACTATCCACCAATCGGACGTCTATCCAATTTTTCCTTTATTTCCCTGCGCCATTTTGTTTTTACTCCACTGCTCACAATTGTCTGCCACTGCATTTGTCCTACACAATGGTGCAAATAGACTGTAAATATTGTACAGGCCGTACTAAACTGTGAATCTCTCATCGAAACGGTTAAAACTAAACTAAACAATATCGCATGTGAATAGCCCACTTTGAAATTCCGAGCTGTTGCGGTTTCAACTAATACCTCCAGCAAACCAAAAGCAACATATGTGTTAAAGGGAACAGGCTGCATCGTATTATAAATAAAAACTTGTAATACGTTTACAATAATTATGGATCGTTTAGTGCAATTTATAAGGGGTTGTGTTTCAAGCAATGCAAGCATAGGACACATTGCAAGCTTTAGCGTCTATGGACTGAAAATTTGTGGCTGGAAATCCGATAGTGAACAACTCTCCGTGTGTAATCTAACTTTCCATTGCAGAAACATGTAGGTATTAACCTACTAATGTAACTTCCCAAAATATCATTCTCTACTGAACCACCCTATTGTTGGCTTAGCGACACTTACATCATAACATGATAAGTGTCATTTTCGAATTAATGCTGAATTACAAGGACGAGTGTATCTTGTATTGCTAGGATAACATACTGAAATTATCTGTGTTGGTGCCGCAGATTACGGTGTTGCATTAATAGCAAAACGTTTCTATTCTATCTGATGCACTCATTTCAAATATAATGACACTTATTTGCATCAGTTCGAGTATTTAAGGCGTTACTATTCGGTTCCATTTCAAATTTTTACAGTAACCGTTAATCGAATAAAGCATTCGTTTCGACTATGTTAAAAACAAGACATGCTTCCGAAACCATTGATTTTCCAAGCAAGTTGTAAATCGGAGAATATTTCTTTTCATCATTAATTAGGAAATTGGCATAGTCTGCGGGGGAAATACTTCCAAAGGTGACAGTAAACCTGTACCAGATTTCGAGAAGGGAGCTTATCATTGACGGGATCATCATTGTGGTTATTTATGGTTAGATGCCAACTAAGTGGTAACATAGGAACAGTTTGAGCAATACGACTTAGCCACGAATTGGTTGATTTGTTTGTTTTAACATGCGATTGACTTCCTGAAATTTCACAAGGTAAAACTAATTTACCGGACTCTGTCAATGTCACAAGTGTAGAAACAGCGATTTTGATATTGATACAGACTTACCATTCCTTCACCTCTTTGATTAGAAGGGAAACATCCTAAATGATTCAACTAATTCTATAACGGCTACCTAAAAGAAAACAAACGCAGCTTACCATAAGGAAAGGAATTTATGCTCTCTTTAGAGTGCAAGTGATTAATTGCGATTATCGACGCAATTGGGTATTTGTAATAATGAGAAAAATATCTAGCAAAACAGTGTTTATCGAAATACTGATCAATTAATGACTTCTTCTTAAGAATAACTCTACGAGATATTGTTGTGTAATATTGGTACAATGACAATAAGTACGGATCCATTTTGTTAGTCACACAAGTGTTTAAAAGAGAAATAAACAATTATCCTATCGTCAGTGCCAACAAGTATGTGAAGTGTGCTGATTTACAGAGAATAAATATGATTATGTAGCTTCCAGGGGCGAACTCAAAGCCCTCAAACGTATATCTTGGGAACATCAAAATTAAAGAGTACCATTTGGTGAATCGTGCTGGTCAATGAAAGGAACAGTTGTTGTTTGGGAACGTATAGGTAGTCCATAACGTCTAGATACAGGATAACTAGATACCGTTCTTTCATTGAACTGAAATTCTGAATCTAATTTTATTGACCATTTTTTTCTACTGGTTAAACATAGATTATTCACGTGAAGCTGTTCACCGTACATTATCCATGTTCCTTTTCCTAAAGCATGTTAAAATAGTATGTATACTCAACAAAAGCAAAGCTCTTGTTCAATGTGCTCAAATACTATGACGTGAATGTAAGAAACTTGATGGCAATGTGGATGTATTTTATTAACTTAAAAACTTTGTGCTGAAGTCACTAACCTTTTCAGGAAAATGAAGAGAACAACCTTGAAGATGTTATCCCAGTTAACATGTACGCTTAGCTATGTGTCTAGACTTTACGGACAACTTTGCACTAACAATGCACATTTAGTCGTCAGTGACAAAATCATGTTACCACCGTAACATGTAGGTTTAGGGTTGAGGAAACAATTTTAAATGCTTTGAACTTATAGGATTTACGTTTAGACTTTATGGCATGCACGCTTCTTAAAATAAGCATTGTGAATTCGTATGTGGACCTTTTCGTCGGCCTAAATTGAAGCGGCATACACACGATTCCACTTTTCCTGATTATATGTGGAAAACGGAATACACGAATTGGCCCGTGTGAAACCAGTTGCTCTTAAAAGTTACAGAAAATCAAAATGCTGGCAACTTTGTAGATTTAGAGCATCCTATGTTCAGCAAATTCAGAGTCGTGCTTCTATTCTTTTTTAGAAAGCATTAGTTTCGACGCTACAGTGAAATATTCTCGGAAAGCTGAAAGACTTAAGCGGGATGCATAGTAAATTTATTAACCAAAATTCACTACCAAAGAAAATGATATTCACATATTACGTGGGATTACTGTATTATCCCGCAAAGGGGTTGCAACTTGAAGACGCCTAATCGCAATGTGGACCGTGCATCCCGTTAAAGTAAAGCATGGCCTTTGCGATTACTAGGAGAGTGGATAAAGCAGATAGTGATTAGAAGTTTACCGCCCGAAATTAATGCACACTATCATGCTCTTTGACATCAATTGATCAACAATTGGGTAATTAGTTGAAACCTATAATAATTTGGCTACCGTGTCACAGCACGCAACACTGGGCATATTTTACTACTTGTTGTGTGAATGGATTGAGACTCACAATCTCAGTGTAGAACGTAATGAAATATTGACATGAGCGTCAGCCAATTCAAACTCTCAGACCGTATCTGTTGAATCATATACAGGCACACATATAATGCCTTAATGATTAGATCAGCTCCACGAAATGCTAACATATTTCTGGTCCATTTTCCCATATTTTTTCGTTTACCATATTGTTGCATTGACGATACTTAACTGAGGACATTGCACGAACTGTTTGCAAGTAACTCATTCGCCATATGCCCATTTTCATTAAAAGAAGCAAACTATTATTGTTGTTTTGTAATAGATAATGTGGTGAGACCACACACCTAGACAGGGAGATTGGCGTCAAAATGCTTATCAATGCTAGTATTCCTCCATACGACATGATCATAAGTTAGATCAGTCTCTCAAGTATCGCTTATTATCATGCAAGTTGGTGAAGCCACTTTCGGTAGATCACTAGTAGGATTGCAACTTACATTTGTGAGACAAATCCGCAAAACATGTTAATCATCACCGTTTTTTGTTATTCCTTCAGGGTAGGAAAAGCCTGTATGCTTTTTCTACATGGAATAACTGTGATTCCCTGAGCCGTCTTACGCCATGTGTGTTTTATTTGAGCTGAATTCCGAACCACCATACTAATAACTAGGCTGCATAAGGAACGTTGTACTAGCTGCTACGCGTCCGTTTGAAGACGCGATTAGATTAGGAATAGTTTGTGCATGATACATTGGTGTTACCCATTAAGTGGTATGACCAGTTTGGTTAAGGTACCTTTTGATTCATCGCCTTGCCTTTTAAATCGGTCAATCGCCTTGGTCGCAATGACGTTGCTTTGCATTTTTGCTGACTAGGGGATTAAACAGTGTCAACTTCGATTAACAAGCGCTATTATTTATAATGTTATTCAATACTGAATTATTTAGTTTTCTGGGGTTGCACCGCTTTATTGGACTCCACAATATAACGATTGAAATGACTATTTAACATAAAGATCAGAAGGTGTAACACCACTTATCTAAATCAGCTGTTTAATGTTAATTCTCCTGCAAAATTTTCTGGCAACGGTCGAATTTAAAAGCTAAACCTTATTATCCGCCTCGTACATAAATTTATCTGGAGACTCAGAGTAAGTAAATGAATTTCAGCGTAATACCCAAGAAATATTGCATAGATTAACTTTCCGTTTTCTTTCAGTATACTTTATGTGGTTCACATTTAGGTCTGTCAAAATACTTCAGTTGCATAACTAAAGATATTAACCTACGAATACAGTGACTCATAGTAGGAACATTTACAAGCTGCGAATATAATAGGAACGTAACTTACTTAATATCTGCTTTCTGGCCTTTCGGCTGGAGTTATGACCTATTTCTAAAGAAGGAAGAGGCCACTGGTGTTATATTTTAGGATTTGATAAATAGGATTGATTGCTTCAAAGGCACCTAACCAATCCTGCATAAATTCATATGGAGTTGTTTTAGTTGATATAGCAGAAGCCAAAAGAATTATAGTCATTAGATCAAGTAATTTTTGAGGACAAATAACTAAATAAATAGCGCGCTCCTCAGCGATGTTATACACAGTCTAACTTTGACATCAGGATCACACAATGTAGCAGTCACTCCATTAGATCTAAGCTTGAAGTGCGAAGTTGATCCTTTCATGTTCGCTAGGTCAGCGCTCTTATAACGATAGTCTAGATGGATATTAGTCTTGCAGTTTTATTATTCTGACTTCTCACGCATCTTACTCTACTACCTGTCCTCTAAATTTCTCTGGAGGAAATAAAACTGAGCATATGCAGCACCCATCAAGGTGATGTAAAATGAAGCTGTGAAGCCCATCTCTCAGATTATCTACAGCTTTCAAAGGCACCGCAGTAATCCTCTGAGAGTTCTCTAGAAAGGAATAGTTCGGTTGTTTATTTGTTTTATATGGTCTGTATGTAAATATTAAATTGAACCACCATCCGTTGCTCCTTTATTGTTACCAGTCCTATTTTACAGCTCTAATTACATTCTTTTTCGCATTTCTTTCTTTATAACTATTGATCGCACCTATACTGATCCCGTGAGATGACAGACTGAAGCATCTTACATATTTAGTACACTTGTGCAGGGCAAATTGTCAGATTAGCACTGGCGCATTTTAAAATAACCGGACTCGAAATAGTTATATGAGAGATTGAGCTGTGCGTCAGGATTGCCAAGAAATATAGAGCTGTGGAAAAAATCTTGAGTATACTCGATACTAGCGAACTCACACAAGAGAGAGAGGCAAAATTGTCAACTTATTGAGAGTATATTTAATTGTAATATTAGCCAAGAACAAGTGCTAATGGGATGAGAGTCTTTTAAATATAAGTGAAGCAAAAATATAAAAAGTGAATTGAACGAGTAAAAATAGTGAGATTGGCTGCTTTAAAGCCCGGCAGCACATGCCTAGATGAGAAGTGGAATTGCGGATTAAACATCTCGAGGGACCACCCCGCATGGAAGCAATTCCCCCGGGGACGGTACCTTCGATGGCCGTATTACTTAAATTGCATTGAAAGGATTCATTTAATTATTCTTGTGCTCAACTCTGCCTTGCACTAGTATTAATAAATAACAAACTCCCAACACTTCAGAGGAAACATTATTTCACTTAGACCATTTTCTTCACAATGTATTTGTACAATACGATCAGTTCACGTAACCGGTCGGTTTCTCGCAATGTCAAACAATACACCATTTATTTATTAATTTATGTGTTCAACAAGGATGCATCAGAGAGGTAACTGTTCACAAATATTAAAGAAATTAGTGTTTTTGTCATATAGAAATTTTGAAACCGATAACGATAAGAAATTAAGACGTAATATAAAGTTCAAATATACTAACGCGGCCATCCTAAGTACTATTCCAGTGGGAACTGCTTCCATACAAGATTCAACCCGCACTTTCATATCCTAATTGACCGTGTGCTTGTGTGACATCAACTGTTAACAAACGTTATTTTCATAGACATGTTTTCATATATACATTAAAATAGAGGCAGCCTCAGCCTATTACATCATGAGGACCACTAATATACGGCACTAATTTTATGCGTTAGTAAGTCAATTCAATGTGCTTGGCATGGAAGCGAGAATAGATCAAAGTAGTCGTGAGTAAGAAGTAAACAAACTAGAATGTTAAATATTAAATTATATATATTAATTATAATGACCTCAAAGAGAACATCAATAAATAGTATAGCTGGAATTTGGGTGTTGCCCGACCGAAAACACTGAACAACTCCGACGGGTTTCCAAGTCATTTCATCTCATCCCGGGTAGAGATAGCGGACCACGAATCACCGACCATCAGAATTGCGCGTCGTAATCCGAACACACAAACGATAGTCCACTTTGCCCCTCCAATTATACAAATTTTATGATTAACAGCAACGCAGAATGTTCAACCGTTTGTACGGACACGTTTTACGGTATGACAGCCGATGAGAGAAAACTTTCCGAATTTGCCATAGAAAAGAAGGTACTAAACAGATTTCTCAGAAACTTTATTCATAATAATCATTCAACGGGCGAAAACTGAGATCTCGCCAAGCACTGAAATTCGACATATGGTTTTGAACTGTTACCTCCAGAAAACATGAGGAAATTGTTGGAAGTACGAAGAAAATTGGCGAAGATATTCGCTGTAAAATATTACGCATAAGTTGGAGGGGTAATACGCAGGTAGTTCCTGTTTCCATACCATTAATTAATCCTAGTTTGACATTTTGATCAGACGATATTTGGTAGGAAATAAATTTGAGTAGATTGAATCAACATATAAGGTTACGTAAAAGAACAGAATGTGAGACGCTTTTAATAGCTACATCTAGAACAGCCAAGCTGTGCTGGTGATCTCATTGTAACAAATTCCCATTTGATGGTTTCTGGCATCATACATAAAATTGTCCTTCTTTGTATATTTTTGCTTTACAATTTTGTAGTAAACTAGCTTGGTCACACAAGAGCGGGCCTAAAGAAAGCCATGCTGTGTAGCTGAGAGGTGCTGCGACAGTAAGAACGAAAACAAATATCCCTTATCAATTCTATTAAACATGCGTGAATGACAATGTGACTGATGAACCGATAAACTAGAATTTAATTTTGATCATTATGTAAGTCTCGATATTATCATAAAGGTATTCTCATGCTTAAAATATTTACCATACTGAAAGGAAACTTGGAAAACATTCAGCAATAGCAGGGGATTTTCATTACCACTGTACTTGAACAAAGTTGATGCAATCCCATCAGAGCCTGGTCTGCAGGATGGCCGTAGATAGGCAACAACATATTTATCTGGGCCGTGGTTGAGATTTGCTTACTGAGTTTCTGAGGTTGGTAAATCCAGCGGTTCCTTTTCAAGGTTAAACGACTCATCAAACTGTGTGCTAAAGGCTTCTACTTTATCATTCCTTGAATCAATACATTCGCCTTCTGTTTTGACGAGGTGGGCGGGTAAGTTGATTTCGCTGCCTGTTCATTTTCGCAAAATGCGGTCAACTGATGAATAGTGATGCTTCCTGCTTGTACACCTGTGAATGTTTATTCCTGCCCCAACCAGTAGTCTCAGGAATTCGATGACGTCATGTGTATCTTTCTGTGTTCGAGGTCTCACTGGTATTTTTCCTTATCATGTGGGGTGATAGCCCACTTTTAAAAACAAGAAACAATGAGTTAGCACCTGTAACAAGCATGTGCTTATAAAGTTCCCTAGGATAGTTTGAGTGAAAAATAAAAGCAGCAATACTAAGCGAATCGTCAGTTTGAACGTCTAAATATTTAACCTGGCTACTGCATAATGACCACTTGCAATGGGAATGAAATGTGCTGCCTAATTTGACCGATATGGTACATTAATCGAATTTGGCTACTTCCAATCTATTCACATAGAAAATGATGCTTGCATCTATACCGTCACGTTGCGAAAGGTATGTTAAGCTTATACGTTGATGAGCGTTATTTCGTCCTTTGAGTGAATGGGACTACAACAAGTAGTGCAAGTGGAAAAGTTTGTCATAAAGACGGTTTGTGCAAAACGCTAATGTAGGGGCAAGGGTGATGTGATTTGGAATGCCTTCCAAATTCGGAACACTCGAAGATGAAAAAGGTTTTATCTACATGCAACTCGATTGCAGCGCGTGGCATGTATCACATTGTGATACATGGTATCCCATTGTGATATTTGGCGAAGTTGAAACAGATCGCGACATGCATGTTTGGGGTTAATCAGTATTCGGTACACCATAACAAGCTCTTGGCGCAGACGCTTTTATTTTCCCCTGAACAGGCCTAGGGTCTGCAGTCTGCGTTGTTTGGAGAGGTAAAACAGTTCACTAACCATTTTCGTCACCCCACGTTGTGAAACTTTGAGCGTGTTAACATCAAGTTAGCGCAAAAGGTCATCACGCCCCAATCGCCTATTCCACGAGAGGCCTCGGGTAGTCATCCGGCATTTGCAGGAAGATATGTGGAATGAAATCTCTGAAAGCTCACCGTAAGAGTACAAGCAGTTGACTGGTCCTTTTTAATGCATGTCGCGAGAAGCCAAGATCATCCTACATGATTACCCCGAGATCGTGTCCCTAAGAAGCACGTTGCAACTTCTGGTACCCATATTCATGGGTATGCTGATGGCGTATGTTAACAACTTCGCATTTCGTAATGTTGAATTAGTGCAGTGTTTTGGATGACAATATATATGCTCTCTCGAGTGCCGGGTGAGCCTCCACTGTCTTTATGTCATGCCAGATTTGGACATCTTTGCAAATAGTAATAAGTTGGACTGGATTGCGCTAGTAAAGATTATTGAGCACATAGACACACGTTATAGAAGAAGTCAAAGTCTATCCATATGTAAGGCGAAGGATAGAAATGGTCCCAGTTTTTAGCCCTAAGCAGAACGGATAATGTTATTTTATTGGTACGTCGTGAGAAAACTTGGACCAGTGCTGGCATCACTTGCGACTACTCAGCTATAATTTGGAACTTAATATTTCCTTATCACATCCAAGGACATTATCCATTATATCACTGATTTTTGCTGACGGGCCTGTGGTAACAACGATACCATTATATTTTGCTTTCGGTAGCCAGAGGAAATTTTACTCCCTAACACCGGTGATGACGGAGGTATCAAACTCAGCATGTTTCGCGTTTGTTGCAAATTCGATCAACAGTCATCTTGTGGTTTGCAAACTCCACCAAGGACTTTAACAAAATGACCAAGTTCCGATATGCTATTAAATATGTCGGTTAACTGTTTCTCATCCGTGTGGCTGAGCCTAACAAGCGGTGTATATAACCTACCCGTGTGCGCTTCGTGCCAAAGGAAAAGAGTAACCAAGCAGAGTTAATGGTAAAGCACATTAGTAGGTGTGTGAATTAAGTTTAGATAGTAGGTTCTTCGAGCAGTAACCAACGTCTAGCTTTCGCTCACTTCTAATCACTTTGTAACAGTCAACGGAATGTTGTTGGCTACACGTGGAAGCATGTCACCAGATTTCCAAGGGTAAAACTACATCAGGTTTATTAGAACGTAAGAGAGCGGGTATTATGTATCAACAGACTTTAAAAATCAAGGCGTTGTTCATCATTTAGGATATCATACAGTATCTTCTTTGTTGAAGTTTGCTATCTCTATCGGGATTAACGAACGGATTGGCAGGGGAACACAAAAAGACGCACCTAGAAATTTGTGGCAATAAAATTTAAATGGATAAAGTGTTATTGCTGAATGGCTTGCAATGAGCATTTTAGGAAGAGGAAGATTAAGAGGCAGATGGTTAGCGGCATTCGGTTTCGCATTTGCCTTTCACTGTGGCCTCCACATGGACAGCCAAAAGAAGCCTGCACTTACAGAAGGACCATTGTTGGCTTGCGCTTCCCTACCCAGAGCTCCCACCACACACCCCATATCCAGAGTAAATCCGAAGGACTTAGACCGCGAGGCATGTGAATGATAGCCACGTTACATCAACTGAGCCAGCCCACATCCTTCACAGGCAAACACAAGCATACTGTATTAATGAAATTAAGCGCACACAAGGCGGTGGTTGGACCGTGGTTCGCTTCACACTCAGTACATGGAACCACTCTTCGAGCCTTACAAGGCTACAAGGACCGTGAACCCCGTCCCCTCCAGCAACGACCAAATGTCTCCTAGACCCAGTATGGACAAGGTAGTGGGTAATATATAGATAGGCAACTTGTCAACATGCACATCAAGCGCAGCCTCACCGGTGATGTCAAACAACAGCCAATCACGTGAAATAATATTACCAAAAAGTAAATCTGGTAAAGCATAAGGCTATGCAGACATTACTTCGCTAAATTAGCATATGAAATACGTTGCTTGTCAACGAATAGGCGACAAGTACAAAATGTTCACAAGTTATTTAAAGGTGCTACAAAGGCAACATATTTACCGAAGATAAGCGCAATTAGCGGAAGCAACGTGTGCAATTAATATATGAGTATTCAGGTAGGCAGAACGAACCAATTAAGGTGGATTGAAATTGGTCCAGCCTAAAAAGACCTAGTTTTAAGTGTGTGTTAGTTTAACCCAACTGCGGTGAAGTAGGATCCTGATTGCAACATCAGCCTCAGAATTTAATACTAGGAAACAGGTAGTTTAGTGCGTACGTATAAAGCTTGCATTTCAGCAAAGCTAATTAGAGGTCTACCGGGAGAATAGATATGGCAGGTCGCCAGACCGATTGGAAAAAGGGGTTTGCCAGTTTGTGGAGGAGCGTCCTTATTCAAGACTATCGTAGGGCAATGGAAATGCATCTTTATAGTGTGAACGTCCCTGTTTGAACTAACATGCTTATGGAGTGAGCCACGGCCACCGCTACTATGTGTTGCTATTGTCAATGGGCCGCAATGCACTTTCGCTGGAGCTAGCGATAGGTCCATTTGATGTTTTTGGATATGTGTCAGTCTCAAGCCTGGTATGTTTATTGGTACCAATCTCTACCGGTTTATTAAAATGGCGTGCGTTGATTGAATCTGTATTAGGTCCTATGACCAGAAGACATATGTCGTGTGGAAACGTAAGGATCTGCACTGACTGTACGGCGTCGTCTCAATTAACATCGTTGGAATGAGACGGTTCATCATTATGGTTATTTTAGTCAGATGCCAACTGAGTTATCATCATCATCATACTACACGTTAGCTGGAGGTAGGGAAAACCTCAGCTACTGTGCCAACTGAGTGTTAACATACGAACAGCTTGAGCAATAATACATATCCACAATTTAGTTGATTTTTTTATTTTAACTTACGATTGAGTTCCTGAACTTTCACTGGGTAAAACTAATTTACCGGACTGTGTCCATGTCACAAATGTGGAAACAGCGATTTTGATATTGATACAGACTTACCACTCCTTCACCTCTTTGTATAGAATGGAAAAGTCCTAAATGAGTCACCTTCTTTCCTAACGGCTATTAAAATAAAGCAAACACAGCTTACTCTAAGGAAAATTGTTTGGATAAATTTTCCAGGTGCACTACCAGAAACTAACATACATATTTACTTTTCACAAATGATAAGCTAAACCATATCCATAAATCTTTGCACGGTGAAGCAGTCGCTTATTTTTCTCTGAGACTGGTCCGGTATACGAAATGGATATTGAGCTGCTAACGAAGTCTGCCATCGAAAAATCCTTCAGGTAATTTCCTTTCCCGGCTGCCCACTAGCGATTGATATCTCTAATGTCGCTTACACCTAAACGTCGCTACCTAGCTAAATACAAAGTATAGCATTAAAGGTCAAAATCTTATCCATTGTCAACTTTGACTCATCAGATCATTATACGCATAAAGCCGCCCGAATCGAAACACCACCCCTTCAAACGGACCATCAAACGGGTCTTCGGTTATTAAACATATTCACCATTCCCAGGCCCAGACTTGAAGATAGATTGGTAATCGGTTATTAAACGTTTGAGTATGGATCACTCAATTATTTTTACAGTTGCTAGACCGTGTTTTTCACTCGAGTTACAGTGTGAAATGTATTTAAACACAACAGAATTTATTTGACGCATGACTGCTTGCATTACCGGCTAGAGGTGCATTTCCAATACATCTGCTTGCGATTTTGTTGACTCCCAAGGTTGGATAATGAAAGATGGTCATTATTCTAAAAAACAATTTTGTAAACACTAAAGGAATTCAACTCCAAAATAAACAAATTAATTCCACGGTGTTATTTTCAACTTGATTAACCAATGTATTAGAACAAGGAATGTCGATGCTAATATGCACTTGCAAAAACCTACACTAAGATTTTTTTGAGATTATAAACTTTAACACGCGTATTGTTAGTCAACGTTAATGTGTGCGTTGGGCCTCGCTACAAGTTCTGTCGTTTCAGGCTGCAGATACTGTGAGCTCATCGGCAATACGTCGCGCACCAAGCAGAAGTCAGGTATTATATTGCGCACCTAATCGTCAGCCCTCGGTAACTCAGTTGTAGAGTAGCGGACCGGAAATTCATTGGACCGAGGTTCGATTCACCGTAGAGGCAGATTAGTGTGTGGGGTTTAATCGTGACTTCTACTTGCTACGAAACTTACGCTACTCACAAAACGTCCTTCAAGTATTAATTGCTAAGCTAGCTACGCACAGGGTAACATGTCCCGTTGTTGCTGTGTTCCAAGCGCATATTGGGTTTTACATGTTAGTGCACACGTACGCCGTTTGTTGCTAAACTCAGTAACTGATTACAAATGTAGTAGCTTTACGAACCTGTACTTTGGTTGGATATATTAGTTATGTACTTTTGCAGCCCACATAGCCCTTTGTGAATTATTATGCGTAGGATTCAATCGTCATATAACGAGTCGGATACATATCCTTTTACGTAATAACTTCCATCCCTAATCCGAAATAAGATTAGCGGAAGACGAATATTGTGTTATGATACCCAGTTCATACATACTAGTCCGCCACGTAGGTACAACCAACAATGAATGAAAAACAATATCATAAATTAGATTAGCGCTCAGCTCTTTTCCCACTGGTGCCGTGCCAGCTAATACGGTGTGCTTAGTGGCATTGTCAGATGATTTCGCACACAGAGTAGTGGGCACTGCCAATCGACAGCGTTAGCCTCGAGTATTTTGAGGATATGCAGCCTTTGACTAGGCGTGAGGACTGTGGACAATGCGTCAGGGTTTCTCTGGTGACCGGTGTACATCAAATGTCTCGTAATGGCTGAGGCCACCTCGTTTCTGCTTCACTTGCTATAACGGTCGCTTCTTGTTCCGACTGCAGAGTAGATTTGGAATGTGTTACATGTTTCCGACTAGAAAATTTTAAGGAATCCACTTTGCATAGCTTCCTTCGCAGCTACATGTGAATCAATATAGCCAATGAGAAGTGAATTGGTTCCACACCAGTGTCCTCACTGAGCACTTTAGAAGTTCTCTTGTGAGCAGAAACAAGCACAAATCTGATACATTGTATTCTGTTTGCATTAATGCTCTTAGTCGTCTAGAGGAGGTTTTCTGTATGTGATCACATTTGCAAAGCCAGCTTAAGGAAAACCGTTTGTTTAACCGCTATCATTTGGTCTCCTTTTTTCCTCTCACCAAAAACGCTCCTTGAAACTTAATATCAATATATAGTTCGAAAATTTAAAGTAAAGCATACACATATCTTAGCTATTATTCTATATATTTTAACGATAATCACAACTACATTTACGTCAAAATCATTTGCCGTATTAGTGACTGCTGCAGTTAGTTTAAACAAAGAGAATGTATAATAATTTTCGAAAGGTATGGAAAGTTAAAAGATGAATTAGCTGCATCTTAAATTGATATGGTTTTCTAAGCGATTTCACCATTATATTTAATATGTTCAATAGTTGCGGGTATCCCACCAAAACGTTTCTTCGAATATTAGAAATTGCTTTACTGCTTTTATAACAGTGGCGTTTATTTGCTTTTGATAAGAAAGCGAATATTGCTGGGGCAAACACATTAGACTCACTTACTACTTGTCTTGAACGTATGGTTAAGCAAACAAAAACTTCACTTGCTTGCAATAAGATCGATGTTGTTACTAATGGAACGAAATAAACTAAATAATCTCAGTAAATTTTGCTTGACAGTCGTTGTGTTAGCTTAAATGCAAATGTGTATTGCAAAATATATTATCTTAACCGCAGGTTATATAAGAGTGGCTCAATTTTGCATATGTTAAAACAACTTTCAAAACGTTCCGTTTAATTTTATTCTACCAGTTGTGATAAGATCCGAAAAACATCAGCAGCAATTTGTTCCTTGCAGATGAACCATCAAAGTGGTGAGGAATATATTTCTTTAAATTATAAACATCTACCTTTTATGAATCGTGAGGCACGGATTTCTGTTTGTTGAGCAAATTCACATCTGACTTAAGCATCGTAACATAGAATTACATCACTAACTCTTCCATTTATATTGTTCCGAAACAGCGACCTCAGAATCAGCTATCTCAGGACATAGCCAGGTCTGGGCAATCCTAATTAGATCCAGCGGTTTTGACGCTAGGCGTTCTCTAATGTTGGTCAACTTAGTGCGTAGGCCTAGGGCGTTACCATCCAAACACGATAGGGTTTTGAATGTTAGAATTATTTTGGGAGATGGCATGTACGTGTTTAGTATTAAGCTGACTATTCTTCCATCGGCCGCTAATCGATTCTGCGTGGGCCGTTGATTCTTGAAGTTCAGTCAGGATGCGTGATAGCAGAGAGCGATCCGAATCACAATGTTTGCTTTTCCGTTTGTTTGTCTTGCCAGGTTTCACGGGTGTTACTGTGTCTATCAATCTGCAGGACTGTAAGAGTTAAGGTTTTATGTTTTAAACGTTTCAGCGAAGTGCTGATCACTCTTGACCGTTTACCTGCTATCTTTGGCCGAATCTGGGTTAGTAACCTGAAGCGATACTTCAGCCAGTTATCCAATATGAATACCAATCATCCATTCGTAGTATAGCAGCACCTTCAATATTTTTAAACCGCCAAGCCAACAATTTTGCGATAACGTCGAACAGGGGTGTTTCGTTGATGAAGCACCACTGCTTTAAGTCCTGAGCTTGCGTTATGTGATCCGGAGTTTCCGGTGGTTTAAGAACACCATGAGCAAATATGGTTTTCATGGTTCGTTTTTAGAAGGATCCCCATGGATTTCCTTTAGTTTGACAGCCTATGCGTACCACGCTCGATGAGCTGCGAAGATGGATTGCTGAGAGTAAGACGGTCTCTGTCGCCTCTGTTGCGTTCAACTTTACTCGAAGTAAACGAGGTTTCACCGTAGTGCAATGAAGCTGGCTTATTCGCTACTCGTCTCTGTATAGTAAGCTCAACCCGACTACCAAGCGCAACGCAGTGGAAATTTCACTGGTTGCGATCATCTAGCAATTTGCTTCTTCTTGTGTCAGATTTGGATTTGGATAGTAGGTGTATACGATAGTTAGCGCAGTGTATTTCTGTCTACTGTATATTACTTTGTGAGTGAGGGCTGGCAACTAGGCTTGTTTAGCAAGCACTAGTGAATGTCGTAAAAGCTACATCGCAGTGCGCGTGCCTGGCTCAGAAAATGGACGCACGGTTGTCACTTTCGGAGTTTAAATCAAAGCGACAGATGCGGATCAGTACTGCCGAAATGGTGACCGACACGTCCGTTGAGGAATCCAGGGATGAGTTAAAGAAGGTCACGCCGAATTTGACGATTCCAATCAGCGGGTTAAAAGTTGTCGGAGAAGGGGGCACAGATATCATTGAGCGAATAACAAGACTGACATTACCCCTCGAATTAAGTGCAGTACTCCGAGAAGGTCGTTGAAAAACAAGGTTGATCTTGTTAGATTCCACTGGCAAACCTGCAAAGCAGGCGATCTGCTGGGCTGTTTCTATCAGCTTTTAGGCTTTTCATGCGTACCATTATAAAACGGAACATTAGAACATCCCTGCATTCTGGCAAACCTCGAGCACATTAGTCAGATTGATTCGTATATGAGATACTACTTGACTTACACCACCACACCTTGGGTGGAACGCAAGGACACAAGTTAAAAAGGTTGCCTTTTATGAGCTTCGTGCGCTTTTCGGCTCCGTACTTTTGCCACTTACTTGTACTATTTTTAGTAACGGCCTTTGTTCCACTCTAGCGATGCATTTATTTATTCACGCTGGGTAGAGGTCGAGTGATCCTCACGTTCTTTGTCCCAGTCGCACGGTCTGCGTGGGATACCATAGGTGAGTGTGTTACGCAGAAAAATGTACACAGGGATTGGTTGCTTAATTGGTTGACAATCTTTTCTACCGGGTTTGGCCGTTCAACTTAGCTTTCAGTGTGCATATGCAAGCGATTAAGTGTCAGCGATGAGCGAATGCAATTGAAATCACATAGTTAGTCGTAGCTTAGTTAGTGCATTTCGAGGACTACCAGAAAGCATTTATAATCCTTCATCGCTCGCAACAGTGACAAATGTTTACAAACGAGGTGGAGCGCCATCATTTAGCACAAGGCGTGCTAAAATCTTGGGTTACCTCAATCACTTACCGTACGAAATCATTCCTTAAAAATATGTTCATTAAATACCGGAAGCTAATACGATTCGTATGAAGGTATTATGATTGCGCGCTGTAAAGATGGAGACGTAAAAGCCTACTACAGATTGGAGCACAATTGTTGTGCAACCGGTAGTTTTAAACTACAATCGTTTACAATAGTGAACTTCGGAAGTGGATGTCGAAATGAACAGAATTAATACAGCGAAGCTAATTGGCAAAACGCAATCATCCATTTTGTATCGTTTTTGAATTTATATCCAAAAATAGTTATATCAACTGGTGGTGTCATTCAACTGCTTACATTAAGTCACATACGATTACGTGAAAAATATTATGAGACACATTCCACCAAACCATAAACCAATTCATGTTGATCTTTTCTTTTCTTGCGTCTGCATCATAAATCATATAACTACGTCGCCTTGACGGTTGCGACTTAATAGTTGCATGTCGTATTCTAAATCTAATCAGAGACAGGATGCGGCAGCGCGCCATCATATTTTGGCAGGATGTTAAGATTAGGTACGTACCAAATAGAAGTAGTGATCCACCCTGTGGAAAAAATACTTAAGTACACTCCACATTCCGATACGTTGCAGCAAAAGACAGAACTACGTTATCCTAATATTTACACCCCATATATTTTGCAGAAAACGAATGCGTAACAGTATTTTTGATGGAACCTGCTCATGTCATTCGCTAGTACAAAGTGATCGGAGTGCTTATACGACAGTATATAAATATGCCATCAAGCCACTTGTAATCCAACTAATGACAGACCTTAACGAGTTACCTAGATTTAGGGTACCATACATTCTCACTTTTTAGGCTGAAGGGACAAGGATATAATTACAGGTACTCTGAAAACCCAACATTCAACTTCTAACCGTTGTGTAAAGCTCTGTGCGCAGAGCTCACTAGCCAAGTGATTACGGTGATAGCCGCCAACCACCATGCGTCGAGTTCCACTCCCATATCAGGCTATCTCTACCTGATGAGTCCAAAGCAGTACGCAACTTTTGGTCTTGGAGTGGAGGGATGGACGAGATCAACGCCAACTCCCCCCACTGCAGTCGTATACGTTCCCATTGCACGGAATGGCAAAGGCTGACCTCAACATCAACCGAAGCCACAATTATTATACCTTGTAACATTCTAAGACACACGGCGGGTACTCCAAAAATCCAACATTTCACATCATGTATATCGGTGTTTGAATAAACAATGGGGACAGAAGTTGTCTTTCGTCAAACTCCTCAGATCTAAGAGAAACTATGATATCAGTGTTTGGATTGTTGCAAAAGTATCACTATCCGCTCAAAGGCCGCAGTTCCAGACACGCAATAGCTAGCTGCATACTCCCTGCTGCTTTATCAAAGCAGATTTGTATAAAGTAATTCAAAATCATGCTTCACGGTTGACTTTAATTATGACACATGCCAATCATTGAGATGGCGAAGAGCCCAGGGATCTTTGCAACCGGACTCAGCCATGAGATTTCTAAGCAGGAGCCATAGTCGGACTAAATCCAGCAAATCGTTGCGGTCAATTCGATGACTGCAAATATTAATCGCATTTGAGACTCCTATTTATCGTCGTAGACACTGACACCCATTGGACTTAACGTTCTGTAGAGAGGGCAAAAACATATGCTGCTTGCGTGCATCAAACCGCTCGCCAGCGAAAGCTTTTTTGACTAAAGCTGTGCGCGACGATAAATTAAAGCGTGCTTCAACACTCTGCGTTTGCAAGTATTCCCCGTGCTCCAAACTGAAATTCGTTCTGGATGGAATGAATTAAATGAAGAATTTGGAAAAGTATCAAATTCAGCCGCAAAAGTCGTATGATTCTGAGGAAAAAGCTTTCGCTTGCGTGCGGTGTGTGAATATCGTTAATGCGCCTGAATCCAAAAAGAAGACGGATTCAGGGAGGATCTTGGACGAAAAGTAGTTTAGAAGGTATCCCGTTGTATTTGCCTTAAATTGCTTCTGGTGGACACACATCCTTAAACGCTCGCAAAAAGCCCAAATATCCAGTTTCTACTCTCTCATTCGCTTTTCGTACCGCTTGCTCTAATTCGAAGTTTTATAAATGCATTTATTCTTTCTCATTGGATGTACCGTTCCAAAGTTATTCTCCCTGGAGTTCTTCAAAATTATCATAATTTGCTTGTGCGATAACGAAACGTTTTTCCCTGAAGCTCAGGAGTAAGCAGGCATCTTGACACATGCTTAAGTTATCATCCATGAGTCTAAAACACTCCTCTTACCCCCTACATATTGTTCCAGGATACGGTATCCAATACAACTATGCAATCAAAATTAA
The DNA here is from genome assembly GCA_944474145.2 of Dicrocoelium dendriticum. NCBI lineage: Eukaryota > Metazoa > Platyhelminthes > Trematoda > Plagiorchiida > Dicrocoeliidae > Dicrocoelium > Dicrocoelium dendriticum. The sequence continues at coordinate 20,561,432 of OX104067.1, read as the reverse complement.
AGTTACCTTTTATGTAGTTCTTCATATCGCAACTCCTTAGTGCCTTATCTGTCTCGCATTTTAGCCGACCCAGAAGTTATGTTGAAACAATTGCGCAGACGATGGTCCATATACAAATGAAAACGCTTTTGTTCGTGTCATTTTATATGGGCTCCTCACCGATTGCATGTCGTTGTGTGTCCTCAGTGTTGGAGTATCTTGCTGTAAACGCTTCTTCGCAGTTTTGGAAAGCTTTCATTGATTTGTCTTGATGGGCCGTCTGATTTTTGATGATGCTGAACACACGAGCGATGTTATTTCCGCCTTTCGCCCCGACAGAAAGCAAGTCGACTTTTCCAAAGGTAACCGCCTTTAAACGGCTGTTAAGTTGAGGTGGAATGCCGCACACTCCTAAGAAGACCTTGCGGCTCATGCGGAAAACATTTTAAGTTCTGAGTTTTCTCTGTGCTGAGGACCGTGTTAGAAAGAAGACGACGTCCCATGAGCTTAGAAATTGACGAGCGAGCTGTGAAGTGGACCTACATATGGCTGGTTTTTCGGTTTCGCAGGGTACTCGAAGAGCTCACTGTAGGTGGATACTTGTCCTGCCCAGATCGCAAGATCATTGCTGGCACTTGGACTTTGAGTGATGTATGCTAATGTTCGTAGCATGAGGAACAAATGAGACGAGATTCTCCCTATCACATCGGAGCAACGCTCAAACTGTTTGCATTTTTTATTATTCCTGACAAATCCTGGGAGACACCTAGTGGCGAAGTCCGTATTGCAAGCTACCGGTTTTATCAATTTTTTGCTAAGGGAAGACAAGAGTTGTCATTATCCTTTATTTGAGATCATACCTACAGATAGGCACAAACAACACCATTAGTGGCGTCTTGTTCGTAACAGATCTAAACTCTTCAGCGTCTGGGTGTAGTACAAGTTCCCGTCGCGTAACGGTGCCCACATTCTTGACACGAAATAAATTCATGAGAGAGCAGAAGCTGCTTAATTTTGGGGCAAATTTAGGGCAATGTTTCTCGATTGGTAGGCACTTAAACGTAGACGCTAATTTGAGTCCATCGATACTGCTCTTCTTGATGCAATATCTGAAGCTACCATAGTACAGCATGTATCTATGCCCACCAGCATTATCATGGGTCATCTGCTGCCTATACATGATTTCGTGCTGACGCCGATAATATCTAATGTCTGGAAGCTGATCTATATCACATCAATTATCCATACCGTTAACTTTACTCTATTTTAAGTGGAAGTTGTGCTCAGATATTCACAACCGACAAGTTTACGATAGGAAATTCTGGCGTACAAATCCGTCCTGATTAACAGCTGCGACTGGCAACCAGGATTAAAACATATCTAAATGTCCAGACGTTTATGGCGCTTGGAGTATTCTAGGTACCAAAACGAACTTGCTAAAGGAGCATGTCCCTTCAGTTCGCAAAAGATCTGCTTTAGATTGTTCGCAACACAAGTGGGAACTATGGGAGAAATATGCGTTCTCTCAACTGGCCTCGAATTACCCAAACTGCCAGTCATTCGGTCACCCCTACACCGAGGAAAAGCGTGAAAGAATACAAAATATTTATTATGGCTTTTATGCACACTTTTATGTGACTCAAAATATAAACGTTTATTTTAAGAAAGGAGGCAAAGTAGAGGTGGCATACCCGCTATCCAACTCCACAGGTATCAAACCCTTGGAAGGCAACCAGAAAGCGAAATTTCTGTTTCCGCAATAATCCTCCGTACACTCGCCAGTAACTCCGCCTACAAACGTACATAAAGAAATGCATCCTTACTACCTAGAACCTATTGGACTCAGCCCGAACACATTCGTGAAACTTATACTTAAACCGAACCCGATTCCTTATATGGCCCCGACGGACTTAATCCGCTTTTCCGCAATACAGTTGCTGACTAATTTGCTGCATCCATCTGCCAAGTCTTTCATCTCTCTTTGAAGGCTGTGCGTTTATCCAATGACAAGCAACATGGAGCCGTAACGTTTAGGTGTAAGGGATAAGTCCACAGAACCCTGTGAACTATCACCAATATTAATTGAGGTTAGGTCATCATAAAGACAACCAAACGCACTCTACAACATATTTCGACGAAAATTATATCACTTCCTCTAGTGAGCACAGTTTCCAGAAATGAATTTGCTGCTCCAACAAATTGCTAGTACAGAAAACTGGGCAAGGTCCTCTATTGCTGGAGAGCGCACAGATGCGCACTTTGTCGATTTTATCAAAGCTTCCGGTTAAGTCCCATACCGGCGACTACTCTGGAAGCTTATGATAATCGGCGTTGTTGGCAGCCATCACTCGCAGATTGCAGACTTCTTTGAAAATCGGAGCATGCAACTTAGACTGAAAGAAACGTTTTCCAAGACCTTACTCATGACCAACGATATCTCAAAGGGATCTGTCTGGACGCGGACTGCTCAACCTAAACATAAGTGATCTACCCGCAACAATATATTCTTTATTTCAATGTGTCTGTTCTTGACACCTCTAAATTGACTACAGGTAACCCTTGGTCTGTTGCACGACGGGCCCGTCAACTACTAAACTACCAACAATGCTGCAGCCTATCGATTGGGCCAGTCTGCAAGCACACAACTGCAATGTGAACACTGTGACCTTGCCGACAACATCAATGACATAATAACTTTTAGCATAGAGGGTGATTCATACAAATGGTACATAACATTACCTTGACCTTTGCGATGCTCATTGCATTACAGCCTAAATACCTTTGTGGATCATGTACCAAACATGTCAATGGGGCACTATGTGCAGCAATTGTTGCAAGTTTTTCAATGCGAGATACATCCGAGTTAAACCCAGTCAGGCCAAGTTATTAAACAAACCCGACTCGCTATGGTTCTGCGTAAAATGCACATCTATCCCACTGATAAAAAATCGTGATTTTATTATCTCAAAGTGTGACTAGTTACTAGCCAGGTTTAATGCAATGGGAGCCACCAAAATCACTACGGTTGGGGTAAGCATAGCGGACTGTGCAACCCAATCCTCCCCCGTATGTGCTGCTCCTATCCCGCGGAAAAATGCTATGAACACCGTAAGCAACACGACACCTAGAGTCCATAACATCAATTAATGTCCCAATATCACACGTGACTCACATCTGACTAATGCGTTTCTCAGTTTGATTGAAGAATCTACACGTAAGGCTACTACCAAACTCCCGACGGAGTGCGTAGAAAAAGAGCAAGCCGGTACGGGCGAAAGTTGGGTTATGGTTGCTTCTAAGAAGAGCCGTCATTTAAAATTAACATCACCCCCAAAGGGATCGGAAACTATAAAGCGTAGTGGTGTTTTCCAAGTAAAAGCACCAACGGTTTCCTGCGGTACATCTCCGAGTACTTCAATCACTAGCCGCGACATGTAGAAAGGTGTAAAGAAACAAATACTTCTACTGTTCGTATTGTGCTCCAATATCCCAAAATCAAAGTCGACATCAATAAGAGGCAGGTATTTGGATGACTTCATCCAGTGGGATATTATTAATAACCTTATCGGAGGTGTACTGAAAACTATAGACGTACAGGGTAGTACAGGACATCTCAGCTCTCAGCATTTCGGGAAGTCAAGAATACTGCACGTTTCGCTGAACTCCATCAGTGAAATAGAATCAGTACTACTGTCGACAGGCAGTCTCGGAAATGAACACTGCTCCACCCGGATCATTCCAGATGTCCCATAGGGGAGAGCATTATCTAGGTAACCGCAACTTAGAGGACTACCGGAAGGAAATGTCAGCCAACAGCATACTGCTTCACGGGGTGCTTGAAACAGAAGCATGCGATGAGCATAAAGTAACAACCCATAATAAAGAACAGTGGTGTTATATTCATTAAACACTCTACTTGGATGATGTGTTAGCAAAATCAGTGTCACGGGTGCGTACCTCACCGAACTACAAATGATGTAGCCGGAGAGTATTGAAGGTGGTCCTTCAGTCAAAACATATGCTGCTAAAATGCTGCTACATGTTCCGTTTCAGGCTACCATCTGAGCTTCTGCTGAAGACATTCTGTGATATGCCTCCTAGGGATGATAGGTCAATAAAAGCACCAAATGCAGTGGGATCTATGCAAGAACAATGGGCTAATCGTGTGTCGAATGAGCGCATACAACCTGTAGATGATTTTGACCAGACACCTTACACTTTATGTAGAATATTAGGCACGAGACTAAGTACACTGGCGCTGAATAATAGGTTAACCCCTACACCAAGTACACATCGAAATACGATTAGTATCCAGACAGTCACTAGTCGGAGAAAATTCTCCTATGCATTTCACAACCTCCGAAATATTGCTTAAATCGGAGCAATGTTCACGTATGTACATTACCGCCCAAGGGCTCCTTAATAAACTTACCGAACTTCGGCTACGTCAGGTTGCCAATAATTTGGACCTAATTTCTATTACCGAAACTTGGTTACACCAACTGGTGACTAATGCTAAGTTTGAGATAACCGGAATGTCACTCATCCGAAACGACCACCCCCGGCAGAGGAGGTTGGGAGCTACTCTACTACCGCAGCGATCTCCAATATGCAATAAGTGATGGTCTGGAAATATACCTTAACAACACACTCTGGTGCGCACTCTGACTTTGACACAACGACGAATGTCTCGTAACTGTAATTTACCGCCCACAACGTCCACTCCGGAAATGGATTCCCGCTTGATACGTGGCCTGAACAGAGCAACATGCACTAGGTACATCCACATTCTCATCTCCGGGAAATTTAATCTGCACGATCTGGAGGTATCGGCATCACCCAGCGAACTATTCAAAGCAGACATGCATAAACGGACCGCTAATATTCCCTTGTGCAATCATGTCACGAAGCCCGCTATATTCAAGCAGCAAACAAACGGTCCATATTAGACCTTGTGCTCACGACTGAAGACTTTACTGTTGGCAAGTTATTGATGGATAGGCCATTAGGTCTCAGTGACCATGTAGTAATAAACTTTAGCCATGTGTGTTATACATGATATAAATCTGAACATGCGCATGACTGAAAGGCGTTTTATTCATGAAGTACTCTCAATCAAAAATGTCATAGCTAATTCGACATCAAGTTTACCGCTATCAGCTAATTACCAAGGGCCTGGTCCCCAAGTGATGAAAGTATCATTGCACTCCGAACTGATGGTAGAACATGTGATCAAAATGTGGCACAAAAAGCGTAAATGTTGCCATCCGAAATACCTACATATATATATATATTTATTTATTTATGTATATATATATATATAAATATATATAAATATCAATTCAATAGACACAGGGTCACATATAGACAATGTAACACTAAGCAAGCAACTTACCAATACAATCATGTCACTGTGTAGCTCAGAACGGAAACAGTGCCGAGGCACACCGACAGCTGAAGGAGGATAGCATGGTCACCCTCTTGTTTGCGCTGAGAGCTTTATATAACAATCTGAACTGGCCCTAGGGCCTGCTTCATCGGTCCTACAAAAAGCGACCGGCAGCCTACCTCATAATGGTCAGTAAAGAATTTCACCGGAAATCAGCACTCACACACACGCTTCTGACCACGGGTGCTCTCACCTTCTTTAATACCAATGCACAAGGTTTTCTCAGCAAGCAAACCGAACATCGTATGCGTCAAGTCTTCAAGCTTTGGGACCTAGTTATGAACACCAAAACATAGCTGAACGCGGAGCTCACGGATGCTGAGATTGCACTACCCGGTATGAATTCCATACGAAACGATCTACCTAGCAGAGGAGGAGTGCTCCTGAATTATCGATCCGACCTGCATGTTGATGTCATTGAGTACCCAGAAACGCAAGTCTTCCACGCTATTTGCTGTCGTGTGCACCTAAGATGTAGTGATGTGTGCTTACTAGAAATAGTTTACCGTCCGCCAATGCCCACCTCAGAAGTGGATCGTTGTCCAACTTCTGCGATAAAACGAGACATGGCACGACCATACAGTCACGTCCTTCTGGTGGAGAATTTCAACCTACAAACAATCAAAGTTCCAGCATCGCACTGCGAACAATTCAAGGCGGATTTGCAAATGGTGATCGCCGCTGTACCTCTCTACAATCATGTCCCTTCTACCACGCGATTCCGAACCGGTGACACACCCTCTGTTTTGACCTTGTGATCTCCAACGATGAACTAATGGTCGACATCGTGACAATAGATGCACTACTTGGCTGCAGCGATCACGCGATGCTATTTCGCTACATCTCTTACTCGGAGTACATCAGTGAGAACAAGGTGGAAACACATGTATTTACACATTACGATAAACTGTCCAACTTCGTTCCAGAAACCGACTGGGCCTTCATGGCCGAGAACCCGCCCAATGTCGCCTGGATGTTATTCATCACCCAATGCAATGAGCTAGTGGCAAATGTATCAGAAAGCAAAGTCCTTTGCCTGAAGCATTTGAATTAGTTCCTGAGGAACCGTACTAGAATTTGCTTAGCTTAAGGTATTCAAGCTGGTGCGCTTAAAATCCTGTTTACGTAAGATGACCTAGCGTGCTTACACAACTCAAGGAAACCACTGCCGCAAATTGCTGCGCGAAGACAAACTCCAGCACCAAGAGACTTTAGTGTCAACACTCAGCACAAATCCCATGTTGCTGTACAGGCACGTCAACAATCTCCGCAAAGTGCAGCGGGGATCCCGGTTTTAGGTGTAACAGATGGTTTGGCGCAAACCGCACACGATGCAGCCGACGTGCTTCGCCAACACTTCATCAATACTTTCCGGAGAAAACCATCATTTCATCCGCTTTTTACACAGCTTCCATCGACAACAGGATTAAACCACCTTTTGTTCATGGCGGCCAATGTGATTAAAACGCTAAATTCCGTACGCGTGCACAGTTCACCTGGGGTGGACGACATCAAACCGCAGGCCTTGAAGACAGCGGCCATGAAACTTGCCGAACCATTAGCTCGGTTTTTGCAACCTTGTCACGAGGAAATGCAGGTTCCGACAATGTGGAAACAAAGACTAGTCACTCATATTTACAAAACTGGTAATAGTTCTGAGCCCTCGAACTACCTTCCAATCACCCTCCTCGCAGTATTTTCCTTACTAATGTAAAGTGTACTTTCAGTGGCGCTCATGGGATATCTTGAGAGCAACAACGTCCTAGAGTCACAGCAACAAGGATTCCGCAGAAATCGATCCTGCACTACAAACTTGTTGTTAGCCCGAGCAAGCTGGGCAGAGTCAACCGCTGCTATAGTGGGAGTCAGCTTCGTCTACCTAAACTTCTCGAGGGCGTTCGATCGTTTGTACCACTACATTCTCCTGCACAAACTTCAAATCTGTGGAATCAGTGACCCTATACTCGGTTGAATGGGCAACTCCCTCGCTCTACGTCAGCTGACGTCTAGTGTGGCGTACCTCAAGGATCGGTACTGCGCTACGTGTATTCCTCACATTCATTAGGGATCTTAGCAATGTACTGTAATCGAATTTCATACTATTTGCAAATGATATCAAAGTGTGGCATGTTATCAGGACATCGGATGATCACGCGGCTTTGCAGATTGATCTCAAGAGGGCTTATGCTTGGTCATCCGACAAAAGGCTCCAGTTCAACGTGATCAAGTGCAACGTAGTAAGCAGACGCCATCAGTTCAAATATGAATGCCGACATGGGGACCAGCAGTGCTTCCCAAGCGAACGACCTTGGGGTGGTCGTGCGCGATGAATTTGGTTGCCCAGGCTGTCTGAAAAGGCATCGAAAAAGCCCGTCAAAATATGGACTCTTACGGAGGGCTTTATGAAATTTTGAGCTATCAATCTTTCCGCAAATGCTGATAACTACGTGAGGTCACACGTTGAATATGTGATTTAGGTTTGAAGTCCATGGCGCAGGCGCGACTTCGATGTACTTGAAGCTCCACAACGTAGAGGGACCAAACTCCTTAGATGATGTTTCATTTATCAACGCAGACTACATTGCATGAGATTGTACAGTGGCAAATATAAACTTCAGCAAGGAGACCTAATACTGGTTTAGTTAATATTGACCAACCCAACTCAACTATGTCGCAACCTGTTGCAGCCGAGTCGAAATACCATTTGAGAGGCCATCAGCTCAAACTGGCTACACACTACAGTTGCCTTGATTGTCAACGAAAACATGTTTCCCTCAGTGTGTCTTGTGCCTAGAATGCCCTTCCGACTCACGTTATCCTTGCCCCTACATTAACGCTATTCAGAAATGCGTTGATGAAACCCTTTCCAACTTGCATTGCTTGATATAGTCTGTTCCACTTAGAGGAGGATATTACGCAAAACTAACCATGTGCTTAATGGTGCTCTACGCAAGGTGGAAACACGCAGACTTGTTGGATGTTTGTGAGAAGTGTAAAGTTCGTAGAAAGTAAAAGTCACGATTAAAATTCACGCACAATAATGTGCCTCGACCGGGAATCGAACTCCGGTACACAAATTTCCCGTCCGCTGCTCTACCACTGAGCTACCGAGAGCTGACCATTACACTTCACACACGATTACCCTTCTCACAAACATCCACCATTAATATACCATCCCCATTGGACATCTGAAGGACATGTACTTTTGTTCATTGAGAAGTGACGGGTGAGTGAGCCAATCTGCAATACCAGGACAGGTACTGTGAGCTCATTGACAATACGTCGCGCAAAAAGCGGAAGTCATGTGTTAAATTTTGCGCACCTAATCGTCAGCCCTCGGTAGCTCAGTGGTAGAGCAGCGGACCGGAAATTCGTGGACCGGGGTTCGATTCCCCGTCGAGGCAAATTATTGTGCGTGAATTTTAATAGTGACTTCTACTTTCTACAAACACGCAAAAATGTCCATCTGATTAGCTGGATGTATCTAAACTGGATTAATATAAACATCTGTCACATGAAGAAACAAATGGGTGTACGTTTTCTTTTTTATTTCTCACGCACTTACAAAATTAAACAGCTCTATATTATTTTGTGTGTGTGTGCATCTCATGAACAATTTAAATTATCAATATGAAGCAGGGCATTTAACTCGGTGGATGCCTGAAATAACGGTTTAGTTATTCGATGAACCGTAAAATTTTGCTTTTTAGTACAAACATCCTACGGGACTTGTGAATACATGCCTTTTTACCCGTGATATATCATTGCCCATTGTTCATGAAATGAGTAAAAAAGGGTTTTTATATAAAAAATATAGATAAACCAAAAATCTTCATTAATAGAAGGCCAATTATCATAAATATTAGATATACAATTAAACTGAGAATATTGATAAATTGGCGAACTGGCTAAGCTCGGTGCGAAACATTCGACCTAATTCACCATATATTTAAACTACGCTTGACTAGGCTTATGTGTTTACTAACTTAGAAAACTATGATCATCTTGGCCCAAAAATATTCCGTACGTTGAAAATCAAATGCTACTAAATATGCTTTAGGTCCGTGTCAAATTCCCCAATAGAACGATGCCTAATTAATTAGCCATACACGCGGTGCCATTTTACCCGGCAAAGCACGACCAGAATAAACCTGGAGAAAAGAATAACCAAACGGGTCCGCCAGGTCAGCCTACTGCTGAAATCAAGCATGACAAATATATTTTAATATCTCACTGTGCAGTAGCTTACAGTTTTGTCAAATTTTTGAATCCTGAGAATTTTGCGCTTGATGAAAATAAAATTATCGCTAATGGAGGGTTCTGGTGTGGCTCTCTCCCATCCCTGCACACCATGACCGACGGATTCGTCTTTGTTTAGACTCATCAGGTAGAGATAGCCGAGCTGGGAGGGGAACTCGGCGCATAGTGCTTGGCGGCTATAGCCATGATCACCAAGCCATTGAGCTCAGTGATTATTGTTTGACGCATCCGTTAGAAAAAACCGATCGCTAATTCTAAATACTTAGTTAAGGGAAATAATATATACCAGCTGAGTGTCAAACTTACAAGACCACAGTTTTCTTCTCTCTGTCCTGGTTGTAGACGAATTATTGACGGTGTTTCTGAATAATGCACTTTATTTGTAGTACTGGTCAATCTGCAAAATTATTAGTAATGTTGGCGTGCAACAGGTATATATGGACACTCCAAATCCAGGTTTTTTGATTTTTTCACTTTGCTTCCAAACAGAACATATCCACAACTAGACACCCATCCAACAAATGACAATGGTATACAAAAGTTTCCGTTCAAACTGTGTCTCATGTAAATTTTTGTAAACATCGAGAATGTAGACTTTCTGTGTCCGTCTAATGTATTCAGTTTACTTTTTGTTTTAATGCGTTTGTAGCGGCTAATGTCCATTCTGCGTTTGAAAATCCACTCCAAATTCACCCGACTTGGTGGTATCAGATGACCTCAGGGTTGTACCTGATCAAATCTAGCCAGGACAACAAAAAATTTTGTCACTTTTTAACATAACTTTAATAGCGTAAAATGGTTTCAGAGCGAAAAAAATGCTCGTATATTCAAGTCAAATCATGATAATCTTTATGCATCCTAATGTGTGCATTTTCAGCCTCTTATATTCTTAGAAGCGCATGTACATAATTGGCGCCAGGAATGCAAAATGTTACAGAATAGTTCATAAAATTCACGAGCGTGTACTATTATCATATGTGTAAAGGACTCGGATTTTCTTAGACCACAGTCGCAGAAAGTTGAACAAGGCCATCGGGATTTGGACCTAGTCAACAGAACAAATATTATTAGATTTTCTCTTCATAGTAATTTTAGGCAACGAAAGCGATTGCCCAAAAGACATAAAAGTGGGAATGCGAGCATTATATATTCTTTTAATTTAAGCATTGGGTATAAAATGAAGCAATTAGTGGCTTCACAAATTGTTTGAAATAAGGATCCATCAAACGCAGCATGCGAAACTGATATGCTCATAGGGCTTAGCGCAACGATAGCTAGCAAAATAGCAACGGCTGAGTAACAGATCCCGTCTTACAACCGCCTTTATGGTGCTTACAAAATACGAGCACATGCAAGCCTGGTTTGCCACCTGAGTATAAAGCCCCAACTGATACTCATGTGAACTATACCATTTAACAACACTAAGCAACTGGATCTCGTCACACAGTGTTATTTCCATACTCTCACTGGAAGCGATAACTATGTATGTTTATTTTTAACATTCCGGGAAACAAATGTTTTGCACCTCGTCCATACAGCAAGCATTAAGCAGATAAGTATCTAATACTTTTGACTGTCCTATGCGGGTGACATAAACACCAGCGATATTTTATGAGAACTGCCATCAGTGTGAAAAATGCATGGAAAATTACACATAAAACCGGAAACAAAATATGTGAAGCCATACTTTTATAAGTGATAATCGCAAGCACACACGAAAACGTTATATTCCCTGAAGCATACCTTATATATTTGGAGATAAACCCAAAATATTAACTGGTTAATATGTACTCACTCTTAAATATAATTCATCTTCTCTGTATGCTTTTGTTTCTCAATAAACTTGATCATGATCACCTTACCGAAGCTTACTGTAACACAAATGCATGAAATCAGGTGATTGGTTTGTCATATATACAGAATACTGAATACAGCAAATATAGAGCTGGGAGATAAATTATGTGTTGCTCCTACGTAGGAAGATCGATCGCATGTGCGAAAACACGTCAACGATACTAGCGCGTTTGCAGCATATTGCAGCTGCATTACATCTTATCCATGTGCGATAGGCTTACTATACCTTTGGTCCGCTAAGTGAGCGTTAAGGAATCACTTTAATTCTACAACTAATTACCTTTCGACTATTGTCTTCGGCAATATGTTCCGATATTTCACCCTGGTCACCCAAAGCATAGACGGTGAGCGATGGGCTTCAAATCCGGTACCACACGTTCGTACCGGTTTCCGCGTGTGCTGCTTGGTGCACGCAATGCAGCAGCGGCCTCAAAATAGGGAAGTGGCTTCGGTGCATTAGATACATAACGTGATTAACTCGAAACCGAACTTATGACAGGGTATAAGGCCCTATTCCCATATTTGGTCTGTGTACGACAAACACCGAAACTGGAAATGAGTAGGGTAGAAAGATATGTAGGGTTGCGGGTTGCAATGCATCCTTGTTTCCGAGTACACACTTCCGCTTCTCTGTCCGCCTCTTGGTTGCGTATAAGGTTGCATTTCAGTGGCAGCCAATCTAGTGCAGGTTGCATATACTGCTCACTAAGAGCCAATCAGTGTGACGTGATCCAGAAACAGTTATATTAACCTAACTTTCGGAACTAATTCTGCAAAAATTAAAACCAACTGTAGAGACTTTAACCTACATTACATATACTGGTCTACCAAATGGGAACTGCGCCAAATTTATAAATAAGCTTTTGGCCAAAAGAAGTGACTAAACATATCATTCTACCTACAAGTGGTTATCAGATACAAGAGTTAATGTATGGTTTAACGCATATATATAGACTGATGTAATGGGTGCTCCCCCAGGTTGCGGCCACAACCTAGATGCCTGCCAGCAAGAGGTCATTTTTATATGTGCACTCAAAAATTCACTATTTCCTCCAAGCAAATAGAAAGTAGAACCAATTTTATCTAGCTCCGGTACACAATTGGAAACCTAATATTATTCATGACCTCCAGGGTGTAACAAGAAATAAAATATTGACACCTGACCAAAGCTTATACTGTGCAAAACCTACGGCTGACTACACGATTGCTAATAAGTATGGAGAAAATTTTGCACAGCATCTCGAGTGTATGGAAAACTTTGGTTTTCAGCGCGCTGTTGCCTCTTCAAATATGTGCAGTTTTTGACATAAGAAGCGGAACGCGGCTTTCATGGCACAAACGAAGTTGGTGGGCTTTGTATCTTAGTGCAATATAGAAAATGGAGAAACGTACCTAACATTACATTTCATCATACCAGACAACAGTTTTATCGACCCGTCTACTGCTATCCTGGATGCGTTCGGTGCTAAATTTTCGGAATATTCAGCAAGGAAAGTGCAATGCTGGCAGCTCCAATCTTATCTGTCATCGCTGAAAAATTTGCATATGTGAACATCCACAAAGGTTTCATTAAAAGCATGATTAAGTTGCTTAAAACACCATAAAACTTTAGCCCCGATGGTAACACTTCAATTGTAAACATGAGTGGCGGTGGTGGTATCCCAGTAGTATTAATAAATAATTTGTTTCTGTCTTATCATTTTGGCCAGTATCCTTAGAAGTAGAAGAAAACTATATTATTTACCACGATATAAATCACGATCAAAAACAGATATTTGCAATCATCATCGTATTAATCACAACTGTAACATCTCAGGAACTATAGAGATAATGGAAAAGGTAAATCTACCTTTCTTCCTCTTCTCACACAGTCCTTTCACCGCATGGCTTTTAATATATCATTTGTGCACAAATTTTCAAAATATTTTTTAGTTAATCTCATCAAAATGACAGTTTTCCTGCACTGTTTTGTCTTTAGTCAGAATATGTAACATGCGTTAGATTGAGTCCCACAATATAAACCAACGAATTACTGGTGGCATAGTTCAGGGCGTCGTTCTGTTTGTGTGCTTTCCTTATTTTACTTCAAAGCCCTATTAAGTTTCATGTGTTTTAGAAACTCCTAATTCTTTGCAGATAGTTTGTAATTAATCTATACTTGCATTTATTCAATTGCTTCACCCAAGTATAAACTATTAAATGTAATCTACTAGCCATAGAGCGTTGAGATACGAAGTAGCAAATGCACGTTGTCACGTAAAATGAGATATACTGAGTGGCTTATGGAGGCAGCATTATTTGTAATTCACGATGATACTATTCCAGTTTGCTTTTTTCTCAGTGATTCAGAAGCAAGGTATTCCAGCCTCGTTAGCTCAATATACATGCGAAATTCAATACAAGTACTTTGAATTATTACTTAGTTACAAATGATGAAATACACTTGACTCGTGACATAAGAACTCAGGATTATATCCTGTCAGAATACTATTGCGTTACGTTCAGCAACCTAAGTAAAATTGAAAGTAGGGCCAGATAAATGTTTGAACATTCCTTCACCAAACCTATTTTGTTATTCTACTCTTGTTCGGTTTCAAGTTAGCTGCAATGAATTACAATAGTTGCACGTAGAATCGCCTAGTTTAGATTTAAATCTACATTCCAATACAGACTGGTGTAGCATAATGAGCATATTTGACACCAATCTATGCAATTTCGTTTGGAAACCAGATACAATATACTTGACAGAAAATGTATAATTATAGTGCCTGCATTCAGGGCTGCAGTCAGACAAAACATTGATCTTATACGGCTCAGCATGATATGGAACAGGCTAGCTAGTTTATTACAACGTATAATGAAGTTCAACGTAGTCAACAAAATTAGTTAGTTTTCTCTCACACCGGCAACATTGAAACATACTTTGGCCTTGCAACTTAATCATGATTAATATTTTCAGCGAGGACTAAATATATATGGAGCAAAATGAGTACCTGAATTATTTGTCGAATACGATTGGTCTATCTCTGCAAACTTTTTCATTATCACTTCATACATGCTCTATGTTAGTGTTTAATACGCATTCCCTTATCTGCTATTATTTAATATCTCTACTGAGAGAACCAGAACGGATAAATACCTTGCGATCAATTTTGTGAAAGCTGTGAACAAACTCACTTTATATTCTAATGATTTACATTGATCTCAATTTGCGATAAAACACATATAATTGCATAGATGTTTTAAATGGCATTCAAAGTTTGTTTTCTGCTCTTTATATGTTAAAATATAATGACCGATTTAAACAAATAATTATCACAAAATCTCTGTACTCACTTTGATATTTGCCAAAAAGTTAAGTAATTTATGATTTAGCCATTTAGCAAAGGGTTGCAATCCTTATTACATATTTTATTATGTATGCATGTTATTCTTTATTGTTGCCAGACTTTACATGTCTGATAATTTTATGTGATGGACTAGAGATTTGAAGCTAAACTATTACACTCATGCAAGGTATATTGCTGCTGATACATTGGCATACAAAAATAACATATTTTAAGGATCAGCTTGAATGACCAGGCTGAGGCTTCGTTGCCATAATTTGTCTAAAAACATCCCTTGAATACATTTGTTAAACTGATGGTGGCTTGCTCTTATGCCACACTGGCACATTACCAGTTGGATCTGGGAATTGCAGGTGAAACCTATCTAGGGATAATCTGCGTCTATGCTAGTCAAAAAGGGGACGGTTCTATGAATGACCACTATATTTATTTAAACTTTTTTTAAATATCTGCATTTGTTATTGTTTCCATTTTTGTTATCACATGAAAACTTCAAGGTATCACTTAAAAACTTATTTAGGACCCATTATATAAAAGGTATACAATGGACATTTTTATGTGATTTCATTGTACCAGTAAATGTGACCACACCGTGATACTGTACCTATTATCTTCGAGCAATATACCACACCACTGTTCCAAATGATGCGGATCAGTAGAAGGATCTTCCAATAATATCTTACTGCCCATACTTCGTCCATTTCTTGAGACCCACCAATGAAATCGTCACATGTGTCCGTACACAGGCTCAGCTTTTTGTTATGCTTACTAGACCGCCTATTCACATTGTGCTGGGATTTAGCCGACAGTTGTGTTGCGGATTCCAAGGAGGTCACGGGCCTCTTTGATATCAAGTTACTAGTGCAATGATGATTGGTATTTTGCAAGCAGAAGCTACTGCATCGCGCATGGCGGCCCAGATCCTATTCCATAGGAGCTCAATGTCATTAGGACCAGACAGACTGCAGGTATGTTTGCTTGACGAGGATTGATATATAATCTGATTTATCCATTCTAAGAAACAACTGGTCTGCCTCCTAGTCAGATGCATGAGTAAGGTCATGACATCAAAGCGCAATCAGAATCGACGCAGCTATTTCAATACGAGCGGCAGTTACGTATGGATCCATGCTAAAAATAATTTATTGCAATGTGTTCAATTTGTGTCCAGCGCTAGCCAGTTTCTGGTGGACGTCAAGTGTCCCTTCGGCGCACAATATATCAAAACGGGTTCTAATAATAAACCCCGGTGCTTCATACGCAGCTACAGCAGATGCTTACCGTTGTAAGTACGGTAGGAATTAAACCCATTCATACGGTCGCAGAACTCGAGCCTTAATGGACAAAATGTTTATGCGGCACATTTAGCTCAGCAATATTGACAGCCTGACAAGAATTTAGGAATCTCGATATAAATATCTAAATTTCTACGAAACTAACAACGCAGCTGCACTCATGTGATTCATCTATAAAATCGGTTAAACAAGGCTGCTGTAACTAAACAATCAGCTTGTAGACGAAAGAAACATATCCGTTTAATCAACTGCTGTTCGCCTGCGACGCGCAAGCCGCTAGCATTCACAATCCTATTACATCCTTCTCTTTTTCGTGACAATCTGCATCGGTGTTGCAGACGATTCCGTACGCTCTTCCGCTCCACATTGTCCTTGCTGACTTGGTCGTTGTGACTTCTCCGTAAGGTGTCAGGTGTTTTGCTGCAGGTTCAGCTCCTCCTCAATGGTGTCGCCTTAGCCGCACTCGGTTCCATCTTGTTACGTTCCCACCAGTACTTATTTCATAAGGTCTTTCTTTAACCATCGCGGTCACCACACTGCTCTGCTAATAGTTCGACGACACCCGGTATTCACAGGATTTATATTACATAATTTACTGATAGCTTCGGGACCTTTCGGGTCCAGATGTCATAATACCGTTAAAAATAAGCATAATAATAATAGAATAGCAATAATAATACTGAGCATATTTCTCATTAGGGGAGAAACCGTAACCATGTTTGGCACACTGCATATTTTACAGAATATCTCATGTTCACGAAGGAATGTGTGTCATTTACGTGAGTTTCATTGCTTTTGCTCTTTCAAGGGTTTGTAATTACTCACAGGTGTGTTTCCACGAAATGTGCACTAGATGGAGCAGTTTTTTGTAAAAGCACCACAAGTGGGTTACACTGTATGAGAAGTTTACCTATTAGACGGTTTCTGGCCCTTCTTGGTACACATCATCAGGCAATCTCTCCTAAGAGAACAGCGTAATAATCGTGAGCAAATCTAGTAAGCGATGAGCAAATCGCGAAAGGCCGTTGCGCACTCAAACGATCTGATTGTGACTGGGAGCTATATACACAGGACAGCTTATCTGCTAAAGAAAACTTGAGACTGCAGATTTACCATGCACCTAGGTACACTCAGAATATACTACCTATTGCGTAGCGCCCTTGTAAAACTATGTTATAATTCTAGGGAAGGCGAATATTAGTGAGTTATTTGCAGTTGCTCATGCAATGGCGACACATGATTTAAGAATTACGCGGAAGCAAGCATTAGGATTCCTGTACTTCTGCTGTAGAAACTTTGCACTGGAATAAGACCAATGTTTGGTAATGCAGTATTGCGATTATCTAACATCATTACATATGGGTCCTCATACGTGGCTCTGGTTTTCGACAAAACCTCTTCACTTTTGTGATGTTTGTCTCGGCTTTTCCTTTAGACTGATTGTGTTACGCGCTGGCTTATTGATGCGAAAATTTGTGGTTGTTCACAAAGCTCTGAAAAGCAGAACCTGTGAATTGCAAGCCATTGTAGGAGATTAGTTTATTTGGTACTCCGTGTTTGGCGGATTTGCAAACAAAATTATTGATAACTGCTTCCGTGGTGTTAACGGGGATTGGATGGATATCAAAATAGTCATTAATAATCCACAGTGATTAAATAGTCCTTCCTGTTGTCACAGAAAACGTCCCCCACTACATTATATCGGGATCAATTGGGAACCTCATACAGCATCATTTTTTCCTCGGTTCGGCGAGCCTCTTTGGACTAGAAGGCAGAGCAGCTTAATACACGGTCTCGGATTTGACTTGCCCTCACGGGCAGAACATCAGTTCGCAGGCTCTAATAATTCTGTGGTTGACACCCAAACTCGCGCGATGAGCGTGTTCTCATATTTCTTTGCGAAGCGGCGGTAGGATCTACTTACGATATCCTTCTAACAGCTAACAGTCAAACACAGTTATCTTCCGAAAGTAGAAGAACAGCGTTAGTATTTTGGGAATTCCTCATTTGTATTTGGCTATCCTTCACAAGCATGTCGCGCAACGTCATGTATGTTGCGTTTGCCTCCATCTGACAGTTTATATATTTCAAACGACCTGTTGTTACCGCCAGATGTCCTACGAGATTGACTGCTTATAGTTCTTCCTGTTGGTGTTCAACTATCGGAATATGAACTCTCGACAGTGGGTTAGCGCTGAACAGCTTTGTCTCCATCCTGCACATCAGATCCATGGGTTATTTTTGGTGCCGGGTAAGCATATAATAAAGATGACGAAGGATGCTGTATGACCGTTTACTAGTTATTGACACGAGAGTTCTATAAATCAAGGTACATGTGATGATTTCAACAAGTCATGACAGGCAGCGGCTCAAATTATTCACCATGATGTTTTTCATGTAGTCTGGAACATTTGAGGATGACAACACTCTGGTCTATATAACGTACCCAATGTCTGGGCTCCACCATTGGCAGTGCCTTCTGTTCCAAGCTTTTCATCACTTCTGCTGCTACCAGTCCAGAGATTGGCGATCCTCTCGGCGTACCCGCTCTCTGTTTGCACATTTGACCATTAAAAGTTAAATGTCTAGTGAGACAGATATCAAGCAACTTCATCATTTTGGCTTTACCTCGGTTGCTGGTGTTTACCGCTCCGTGTTGTTCAAGCAGTGTCCTCATTGTTTGCCTTGCCAGTGTCGTGTTAATTGATGTGAACAAAGCTGTAACGTAAATGGACATCATTATCTCGTTTTTTTTCTATTGTAATGCCCTTAAGTTTTTAAATGAATGTTCTGCCGACTGGATTGAGTGCTCTGTCCCTGCGATTAGGTGTTTCGACCGTTTCCAAAGTTCTTTAGACAGCTTGTATTTTAGGGCCCCGGGTAATGACGCAATAGTGTGAAGTGGTACCCCATTTTTGTGTATTATGCGTAGGCCGTAGAACCGTGGAAACCCAGAATCCTCCCGTTTTTATATCTTGCTGTGTTCTAACTTCGTGATCGGTCCCATTTATTCCAGTTTTTGAAGTGTTTAGTTGTTCTTGCTTTCCAGACGTTTTGTAAGGTCGTCACTTCTCGGCTGGTATGTGTTCACATAGCCGAGCATTCATTGTGTGTTCTTCATGTAGTCAGATTTGTCGATTTTTACAGTAAGATGTCCCTTGTCGGCCGGTAATCTAACAATCGTTTTGTCTTTTCTGAGATTTGTAAGTGACTTTCGTTCGCTTACACTGCATATGTTGGTTTCCACTTTGTGATTCAGAGCGGGGATGATGCTGGGTCTAATTGTATGTTGGGCTTCAGTTGTGATGTTTGATGTGGTCAGCGTTGATTCAAGAGCAGCAAGGAAATCAATGGGATTGGCATCTTTGTAATTGACTTGCAAAGCTCGCACATAACTGCTCTTTTTGTATCAGATAAAATTCGTTTGAATAGATTCTTAATCCCTGTGTCCTTTCCGTTTGCTGGTTTTTGTTGCGAGGTTCTGTAAAACTTCCTTCTTCTTCTTTGCTCTGTAAAGACATCATTGAGGAAACATTATGATGTGGTGTGGTTTTCAGGGTATAGTTCACCTTCAATATTCTTAGAATGGACTATATTGTGCGTAA
The DNA here is from genome assembly GCA_944474145.2 of Dicrocoelium dendriticum. NCBI lineage: Eukaryota > Metazoa > Platyhelminthes > Trematoda > Plagiorchiida > Dicrocoeliidae > Dicrocoelium > Dicrocoelium dendriticum. The sequence continues at coordinate 20,541,643 of OX104067.1, read as the reverse complement.
AATCGTTGGACTGCAGATGGCCCAATGTTAAAACATGCCAAAGACGGATGTTTACTTGCTTTTCAGCTGCGTAACGCTAATAAATTAACTGAAATGAACTACTTACTTCATGTGGCGGGAAACAGTTATTTTAATTAATTTATTATTTCGAACGGGCATTAGCTTGTCTAGAAATATACAATTACGGCTTTTGTCAATTTGCTGATAAACAGTAACGGAAGATGTACACTGGTAAGATGAATTTCGAAGTTTTGCGCATCAGACAAAGAGTTAGCGCACTCCCAAAGAAACAATACGTTGAGGAATCACCAGCGTTTGCATTCCAATGGAACTCTGTTAAACGGGAACCCGAACCAGAAAATATCCGCAATACTAACAATTATCTGTAAGATGTAAGGACATACAATGCTTTTGCAGGTGTTTATTGACTTACTATATGCGTCTAATAGGGATGAAAATCTAAGTATGCCATTCAGCTCTGCTTTCGACCCCGGGAAATCGGGTACATTTTTGTTGCAGACCACAGATGTTTATAAAAGCGTTGTATTGTCCATAAACCAGTAATCTGAGTCAATGGAGCGATTGGGTCGCTAAGCCTTCTATGCTTGCTTTTAGCGTAGAAGATGTCGGACAGGTGCGTTTCTAGTGGTTATCGTTTAATTCTCCAATAGAACTGCCGATAGTAAACTTTAATCAATAAGTATCGGAATTCTCATTCGATTCATACTTCCAGTTATCTTCGGTTTCGCGCAGTATTAGGATCAAGGTTTACTTCCATTTCGGTGAGAATGCCACAATACTATTGGTAGATTTTAGCAAAGTTTCTTTAGTGAATAGCCATTTGTGATTAACCCATCTGCAAATGATTTCAATTCCCATTATATTTTTAAATACGTATGCTTTTTATTCTTCATTGTTGCCAGACACTGCATGGCTGATACTTTGAAGTGATGGACTAGAGAGTCCAAGCTAAAATATTACACTCATGCAATGCATATGGCTGCTCACACACTGGCCTATAAAAAAGTAACATAGTTAAATGATCCGCATGAAGGACTAGGCTGAGGCTTAATTGCTTATACTATGTTTAAAAACAGCCCTTGAATACATTTGTTAAACTGATGTTGGTACATTACTAGTTGGATCTTGGAATTGCAGGCAAAACCCATTTAGGGATAATCTGCGTCTATGCTAGTTAAAAAGGAGACGGTTCTTGGAATGACCACTATATTTTATTCAAACATTTGTAAAATCTAAATTTGTTATTGAACAATGAACAATGAATTGATTCGGGTAAAGAAGCGTTGCTTTACAAGTCCCGTTGGATAGTTGGTGGGGATATCAACAAAACAATAATGGTGATAAGGATAGTAAAATAGTTAATACTTTAAATATGAAAATAAGGACTTATATTTTGCTTCGCTGCAGTCCTGCGATCCTCTTAGATTCACAGCATCCACAGTTAACAACAAATAATTCCATGGTAAACTCCAGGTGTAGGATGGAGACGTAGGGTTAAGTAACAAAATATAAGTGGATGAGTGCATCGTCCAACCGTCGTTTAAATAGTATTAGTGTCGGTGCAGAGACGACCGATTCTGGGAGAGCATTCCACGAGTGGCCGACACGGATGAAAAAGAAATTTATGCAGCACTCCAGACGACTGTATTGTTCTGCAAGTTTTAATGAGTGGCCCTTCAAGATTGTATTGCTGCTGAGTTGCAGTAAAGAGCGGCACACATGTTGGGGTCTCGCAGAATGAAGTATGTCATAATCAGGTCGCCTCGTAGTCTGCGACGGCTTCCACTGAACAATCCTAGTCGTCGCAGCCTTTTCTAGTAGGAAAGATTGCGCATTCCAATTACGTTCTTAGATGCTCAAAGTTGTATCTCCTTCAGTGAATTAAGGTCGTGTTTCAGCCATGGATGCCAGGTTTGAATTGCATATCCGACATGGGGGCGAACATACGCACTGAGCATTTGTTGAAATATGGAGCTGTTTAGTTGTCCAAACGCCCGCCTCAACAACCCGACGTGCTGGTTTCCAGTCTTCGAGACCTTTTCGAATTTGCCTGGAGCAACCCAAGTCATCTTGAACCAGGACACCTAAGTCACTTTCGAGAGTTTATTGTTTAAGTACATCCGTTCCGAGTCGGTATGAGTAGCTGCTTTGATGTCGAATGGAAAGCACCTTGCATTTACTGACGTTGAAATGCAGTAAGTTTTGGGTCGACCATGGATACGCGGTATCTAAATCACACTAAAGCACATGTTGGTCGGTGTTCGCCTGGATCCTGTGCCAGATCTTGGTGTCGTAGGCAAGCACTAGGAAGTTTGAAGTGATTCCCTGTTCAAGGTCGCTAATATAGTCAAAACATACGTGGACCTAGAAACGAGCCTTGCGGCACACCACACTCCACTTGTATGGGGTCTGATAAAAGCTCCGAACTCTGACCACTAATTGCCGTTGAACTAGAAAGTTGGCGATCCAGCTTAAAAGAGGGTCTCCGATCCCGTAATGCTGAAGCTTGGATAGTAGTATCCGATGGTCTAGACGATCGAAAGCCTTAGAAATATCCAGGTAGATCACATCAACACCCCCTCCAGCGTCAGCTGCCTCGGTCCAACTACTGAGTGCAATCAGTAAATTAGTTTTACATTACCGCTGTCGACGGAAACCGTGCTGTTTAGGAGTGATAAGTTGGCAGTTTTTTAGATGGCACACCAGTGCATCGGCAACTATGGATTCCATGACCATGGACAGTATAGGAAGAAGGGTTACTGAGTGGTAGTTGGAGGGATCAGTTCTGCTTCCACCTTTGTGAACCGGGCTAATTATTCTAAACTTCCACATGGCGGGAACTTGGTTTTGGTCTACACCAGTGCTGGAAAAACTGAGCTAAATATCCTACCAGTTGGTTTGCTGCTGCTCCTAATGTCTCTGGACGAATGGTGTCTACACCCGGCGAGCTGTGTTTGCGTAGAGAAGTCAACTTTTGCAATACAGCCTCCGCGGTGTAATTCATGTGGGTTAGTCCTTGTGAGCAGAATACCAAGCTTGGTAGATGGCTTCGTGGTAAGATCTTTTAGAAACGTGGGGGCTTATTGCATCTGCAGCGGGTTTGCAACTTCCATAGACGTTCTTGTTTGGCTATTAGCCGTCTTGAGTGGAGGAAATCCTTGCCTCACCTTTCGTAGGCTATTAACGTGTTTGTACAGCAGTTTGTGGTTAGCACTGCAGGTTTTTGGGATGTTCTGCTGATAGACGGCTTTATCTTCTCCTAACAGTTGAGTACAGTGGCTACGTTGGGCTACGTAGTTGCCCTAAGTTTCTGGTGCTGGAGCTTCTCTGTTCACTCGATATACCGCGTTGCGTACTGTCATCCATTTTCGAGTTCTGCTTCTAACGAAATAAACCGATTTGCAATTATTGCAAGCTTTTATCTCTAAAGACTGTGCATTCAGCTGACTGAATGTGTTGACGAACTCGAGCCAGGCGACTTCCGGTGGTTCTACTTCGAGGAAAGATTGTGCTGTGGCGCTGACTAGCTGGGCGAGTCAGTCTTAACTTGTGATGGTTCGCACAGTATCATCGTTATCATTCAGATATTCTGCATAGCAGATGAAGTTGAAACTGATGACGGCGTGATCACTGCGACCCAACGGGCAGTCTAAAACCAACGCATCAGTCATATGCTCCTATTTGGTAAGCACAAGATCCAGCACAGATGGCCTGTTACAAGTTCTGAACAGAGTGGGTATATTGATGTGGTTGTAAAGAGGTACCGTAGTTACTAGATCTTGTAACTCGGTTTTGAATTGTTCTCCGATCGTGGCAGGAACTTCTAAAGGATGTACGTTGAAATCACCCATGATAAGAATGTGAGGGTACTTTTGTTGTAAACTGCACCTTAAAGCAGTCGTTAGGTGGTAGTGGGTTTCGGGTGTTGAGTTAGGGGCGCCGTACACAGAGACAATAAGGCAATCGTCCCTGCCATTTAACTGCAACCGGAACCAAAGAGAGTCGGGGAACTGCGAGTCTGAATCCTCCACGGCTTAACACTGTTAGTCATTTCGGTAATACAGGATTACCCCTCATCTTTTTGTGAGCCTGTCGTTCCGGATCAGCGACACACCGGGTAGCGACAATTCAGCGTCCTTCATTCCCGTGTGCAACCATTTTCGATGATACCAATGACATTATACGAGCCGGAAGCTTGGCGATCTTTCAGTTTAGCTAGTTTGTTAGAAAGAACCTGAGCATTTGGACAAAAGCAGGCCAGATTCTCGGTCTCTAGGAGCCCGCAGAGAGGTGAAGCTGACAAGTGTGGTAGAATGCCGACCGATGGGAGGTCGGCAGTTACTCGTTTTTTTGATGGGTCAATGATACCTCGTTTGCAACTTAATTCGGCCAAGGTGCATCCCAGCCATCGATTAAACCTACGTTAGAATCAATTAAAGCAGCAGTCAAGTTACACTTCTCTACATTTGTCAGTATGCTTGCTGCTTCAATTGCTTTAATATTTGAGCTGTGCAAATTGTTTGCGACATATAACGGAATTTCGGAAGGAAGATGTTTCCGATTTCTCTTCTATAGATCCAAAACATCATTTGCTTGTTGCTCTGAATGAACCACAAGTTTTAGGATTCTAGTGCCGCATTCTCTATAATTCGCTGAGAAAGGATATTCTGCTGAGGGATAGTGCCACAACATTATCCAAATAAAGTGTTTCACGATTAAAATGCCACTGTTCTAAGTGGTGCTTTCCGGTCTCTTGAACATCGTTAGAAGGATGTTCTGGCACGCCACGTATGAAGATTGTGTTTGGGTGGTCTTGCTTGCTGTGCCCCGCTTCGGTGTTTCGTTTTGGTCGTCGCGCGCTCCAAGGGACATCAGGATAGATACGTATACCACAGGATTCGTGTTTTAGCGCGCTTGCAGAGAGCAGAACATTTTCTACGTCGGTGGAGGATTCTAGATTTACTCGAATAAGTCTGGGTTCACCATAGCGTGGCGAGTTCGGATGACGAGTAATTCGTAATATGTTTATGGGCTTGGCTCTAATACTCATCTGCACACACAATGAGTTCCATTGCTATTGGTCGTCTGATAACTTATCCTGCAATGTGATGGCTGTAGTTTCAAGGACATTTAAGCATACAACATTCCGGGCAATGTTGTTGGATCCCCTTTTAATCGATCCAAAAGGTATGGTACTCAGTTGTTTTGATTTGTTGACAAGTGATTGTTTGCTCTTTTTCTCTCTATTGGCGTTAACGGTGTTTACAATAGAAGAGGACGCAACAAGCGGTCTCTCGGTGGACCCTTGTAGCAATATGTGCATATGTAACCGATGTTCTGGGTGGCTTAGTTTCGACAAGAGATATTTGAGCTACAGGTACCAAGGGTTGGGGATTGGCTGCTTCACCCTTGTTAATAATAGATGTCAGGTCTAGTGGAATTTGCGTAACCAGGCGTTTTGTATGGTGCCTGATTTTCGTTGCTGTGAGTATTGTTTGATTTACGTAGGTACAGGCTGTTTTCGCCCGGCGTTCTACCAATGTTGTAGCAGACAACGGATATGAAGACGTGGCTGATTGCGGTACAGAAGAGCGGATTGTTCAGCATTCCGTTGCTCAGCAGCCGCTACGCTTTCGTGGTCCATACTCACTTCCATTGTAGTAATCTTATTGTTTATCCTCTGCTCTGCTTCTGCGATTAACCGGTCGCATTCCTCAGCTAGGATAAGCAAGCACTTAACGAGGGGATGGCGGAACACGCACTGCAGTACCAAAATGCATCTTAGGAGTTATTTCGCTCCTGTAACTGTCGTTGGGACACATTCGTATGGTACCAATCCAAACAGTGCGAACAAGCCAGACCGAATTTTACTACTCGGTATCATTCTCCTAACCCGCAAATGCATTTTGATGGGAGTCTCTTCGGTTTCGCCTTTCTGCCATTCAATTTGGTGTCGTTACCTGACCCAGTGGGTTGGTTAGCGTTCAGTATTTCTACTGCTTTGAGAGCGGCGCACATCGGTTAGGCGAGCGTTGTGGTTGCAAGGTCAAATGTGTGGTCGGCGTGGTCGTGCGGTCCGTGCGATGGGCTAAGAAGCCACACTGGCTGACAAGGTCACAAGAAATGGCGAGTGACTGCAACCTTAACAGAGCGCTGAACACAGATTGACAGAACACAGATTCTTTCACAGCTGTCTCCATTTTTGGTATCACCTAATAACTTCAAGTAATCACTTCAAAACGTATTTAGGACAGATTGTATAAAAGGAAAACAATGGACTATTTTATGTGATTTCATTGTACTATTTAATGTGACCACACTGTTGTACTGTGCCTATTATCCTCGAGAAATATACCGCAATACTTGCTCAAATGATGCGGATCAGTAGCAAGATCTTCCAATAATAGCTTACTGCCCATACTTATTTCCATTTCCTGAAACCTACTAGTACATAAGTCACACGTGTCAGCGCGCAGACTCCGCTTTTGTGCATGCTTACTAGATCGCCTTGTCCCATTGTGCTGTAATTTAGCCGGCACTAGTGTTGTGGATTATAAGAAGTTCGCGGGCCTTTTTTGTTATCAAGTTACTAGTGCGATAACGACTGGTAGTTTGCAAGCAGAAGCTACCACATCGCGCATGGCGGCCGAGATCCTATACCATAGAAGCTCAATGTCATTAGGACCAGACAAACTGCAGGGAGGTTTCCTTGACGAGGACTGATATATCCTCGGATATCTCTATTCAAAGAAACAACTGGTCTGACTCCCGGTCAGATACATGGAAAAGGTCATGGTGTCAAAGCGTAACCAGAATTGACGCAGCTATTCCAAGACGAGCGGCAGTTACGTATTGAACCATGCTACAAATTATTTATGGCAATGTGATCGATTTGGGTCCAGCGCAAGACAGCTTCTGGTGTGCGTCAAGTGTCCCTTCGGCGCACATTGTGTCAAAAATCAATGCTAATAATAACCCTTCGGTGCTCCATACGCAGCTACAGCAGATGCTTACCGTTGTAGGTACGGTAAGAGTTTAGTCCATAAAATGGTCGCAGAACTTGGGCCTTAATGGACAAACAGTTTACGCGGCACATTTAGCTCAGAAATATTAACAGCCTGACAAGTATTTAGGTACCTCGATACAAAAATCTAAATAGTTTCCAAAACTAACGTAGCAGCTGCACTCATTAAATTCGTATATCAATCGGCTAAACAAGGCTGCTGTAACTAAACAATCAGCGTGTTGACGAAAGAAACGGATCGGTTTAATCAACTGCACTGTTCACCTGCGACGCGCCAGACGCTAGCATTTACAATCATATTATATCCTTCCTATTTTCTTGACCACATGCATCGGTGTTGTAGACGATTCTGTACGCTATTCCGCTCCCCATTCTCCTTGCTGATTTGGTCGTTGTGACTTATTCGTAAGGTGTCAAGTGTTTTGATGCAGTTTCATCTCCTCCTCAATGGTGTCGTTTTAGCCGTACTCGGTTCCTATTGGTTATGTCCCATCCAGTACTGACTTTACAAGCTCTTACTTTCACAATCGCGGCTAACACACTTTCTTCCAATGGTTCGACGACACGCGGTATTCCCAGAATTTATATTTCATCATTTACTGATAGCTCCTAGAGCTCCCGTTTGCAGCTGTCAATGTACCGTTTAATAATAAGAATAATAATGAAGTGAATAAAAATAGTACTCAGAATATTTCTCACTGAGTGAGAAACTGTAGCCATATTTGGCACATTGCATATTTACAGAATATATCATGCTCATGCATGAATCGGTAACATTAATGTGAGTTTCATTGCTTTTGTCGTTTCAAGGGTTTTTATAACTCACAGGTGTGTTCCCACGAAATATGCACTAGTTAGAATATTTGTATGTGTAGACACTACGGGTGTGTTACACGGTATTAAAAGTTTATCTATTAGAAGTCTTCTGGCCATTCTTGGTATAAATCATCAAGCAATCTCTACTTAAATAACAAGGTAATAATCGTGCGCAAATCTAGCAATCGATGAGCATATCGCGAAAGGTCGTTGCGCTTCCACACAATTTGATTGTGACTGGGAGCTCATTCCACAGGACAGCACATCTGTTAAAGAAAACCGGAGACTACCGATTTACCCTGCACCTAGGTGCACTCAGAATATACTGCTTGTTGCGTAGCGCCCTTGTCGACCTGTGTTGTAGTTCTAAGGAAGGCGAATATTAGTGAGCATTTTGCAGTTGCTCATGCGAGGACGACACATAGTTTCAGAACTCCGCGGAAGCAAGCATTAGGATTCCTGTACTTCTGCTGTACAAACTTTGCACTGGACTAAGACTGCTGTTGGGTAATGGCGTATTACGATCCTCTAACAAAATTACATATGAATCCTCATTCGTGGCTCTGGTTTTTGACAAAAGCCTCTTGACTTATTTGATAGTTGCTTCTGCCTTTCCTTTAGACTGATTGTGTTACGCGTTGGCTTAATGATGCGAACATTTGTAGTTGTTCGCAAAGCGCTGAAATGCAGCACTTGTGAGTTGCAGGCCATTGTAGAAGAGCAGTTTATTTGGTACTCGGTGTATGGTGGATTTAAAAATAACATTACTGATGACTGCTTCCCTGGTGGTAGCGGTGTGTGGATGAATCTCAAAATAGTCATTAATAATCCAAAGTGATTAAACAGTCCTTCCTGTTGTCACAGAAAACCTCCCCACTACATTATATCGGGATCAATTGGGAACCTCATACAGCATCATTTTTTCCTCGGTTCGGCGAGCCTCTTTGGACTAGAAGGCAGAGCAGCTTAATACACGGTCTCGGATTTGACTTGCCCTCACGGGCAGAACATCAGTTCGCAGGCTCTAATAATTCTGTGGTTGACACCCAAACTCGCGCGATGAGCGTGTTCTCATATTTCTTTGCGAAGCGGCGGTAGGATCTACTTACGATATCCTTCTAACAGCTAACAGTCAAACACAGTTATCTTCCGAAAGTAGAAGAACAGCGTTAGTATTTTGGGAATTCCTCATTTGTATTTGGCTATCCTTCACAAGCATGTCGCGCAACGTCATGTATGTTGCGTTTGCCTCCATCTGACAGTTTATATATTTCAAACGACCTGTTGTTACCGCCAGATGTCCTACGAGATTGACTGCTTATAGTTCTTCCTGTTGGTGTTCAACTATCGGAATATGAACTCTCGACAGTGGGTTAGCGCTGAACAGCTTTGTCTCCATCCTGCACATCAGATCCATGGGTTATTTTTGGTGCCGGGTAAGCATATAATAAAGATGACGAAGGATGCTGTATGACCGTTTACTAGTTATTGACACGAGAGTTCTATAAATCAAGGTACATGTGATGATTTCAACAAGTCAAGACAGGAAGCGGCTCACATAATTATCTATGCTATTTAAATGAGTAGTAATCTTGACTTCCTTATGTTGGGGCCTCTCATTTTGCTTTGTTTTTTTCGTGACCTATCTCCATTCCATCAGATTTCAGAATGTTGTCTTGAAAAATAACTTTTGGTTTCTAGAGCTTAACATTCTTGAGTTTGAGCTTTCCGTTCCGTTGCGCGAATGGAGGCAAACTGTGCTTTAGATTAGCGTCCGAATCCTGTTCCCTTAAGTCATAAATCAATAGATTGTATTTTACACACTTTAGACCGTCTAGCTCATTAACAGCATGCAGCAACCACATTTGAAAACTTGAGCCTAAAATTTCAAACAAAACGGTAAACGTAGCCAGCGAATGCACCCGAAGAGTGGGGCAAACGTCCTCAGGAAAATGAATCCCTCATCTAGGACAGAGTGCCAGAACGCCGATGGGTGATCGAGGTTTTTGAAGTAGCTCGACTTAGCCAAATGCTGCTGAACTTCTTATAAACTTAGTTGGGTAGAAGGTTCTCTACGTAAACTTCATTAAACAGCTTAGGATTATGTCCATACGCAAATCATCCTACTTTTACTTAACATTTGGAACTTGGTCAACCATGTTTGTCGGATCCTCTACCTTAGCGATTACGATTAATTTCATCACCTTACTTAATTCGGTGGCGAACTTATCACGTAACGCAGACAGAATCCTTTTAGCTGGCAGCGCAGTCGATCATATTGACCAATCTATAGGCAAGTTAACATAGTAATCAAACCTCTCCAAACAGGTGTTAAACACAGACACATAATGTTCACAAACATCTATCTCCAGTTCACATATACGCACAAAAGGGTCATTGTAAAATGAATAAAGCCAAGAAATTTGATGGAATAACTGCTGAGAATTGGCGTAAGCTCTTCTTCTCAACCGCGAAATCCAACTGATGAAAATAGCCGTCACTGGAACTGATCAATTTGATTGTAGCTAAACTGTTCGGCTGGAGCTTGGAACTGTTTCACATGCGCAGGATTCCCTGACCAGGTGGCACGCGAACTCCTAAGCAACGTTGCGCCTGGATTACGTTTATCGTAGCACACAACTCTAACTGGAAACTCGCCATCTTGTCGTTTACCAATAAACTTGCATAGACGCAATTCTTTGGTCTTTTTCGCGAGACATTACTGCTTGAATTTTCAGAGTGGGAGGGCTCTGTTTCCCGATTAAGCGCATTCTCCTTCGAACAATGACAACATTGCGCAAATTGATTCCGCCTCCCGCGCCGGGTATTGATGGCCATATTTCGACTGTCTTGCGTCACATAATTTGCACGTTTCCGGTGGCTTGATAACAGGCTTCGCAGTTTTGTCTGGTAAACTGGATGCGGTCTATAGATCTGCTTTAGTCCGCAACCGCATTTGCTGGATATGGTGTGCAGCTGGTAATTCACATTGGAAGATATCAAGACACCGCCTAAGCGATAACTGCCGTCGTTGCAAAAACCGCTTGGTGACGCTTTCATTATTAATCACCAGCACGATTCTCTCTCGAATGAGATTGTCATTCAGAGAATTTCAAAAATAGCATGAAACAGCCAGGGTCTTCAAATCCGTAACATAGTTCTTGATAATTTCGCTTTGGTGCCAGTTTCGTCTCTTTAGTCTGTCGTTCACAGAAAGCGCAGAATTTTCAGGGTACAGTTCCCAGATAAGCTGAGTCTTCGTCAGTTTCCTACCTTATCGTCTCTAGGATGCGTCGTGCTTCATCTCCTATCGTGTCTTAAGATCGACAAATGATCCGCTATCCGTTGTCTATTTAGTAGCACCACTACAGAGAAGTCGACACAATTGCTTTCCCAGATTATGTAAATAATGGTTAAAGTCTGTACTTTAATGTTTACTGGGGCTGTTGGCTGCAGAGCTAGTTGCGCTCCAACCAGCAGCTTAGCACCATAGGATGTTGGTGGCTTGATTTTCTCGGACACCATGTAGTAGAACTCGTTACTTATGGGACAATCTGTTTATTCGGCATATCCAGCTCAGCAAATTGAGTCTGTCAAACATGTTTGAACCTCGGTATAAATAACTAATTTATTGTCATAACTAAATACACTGTTACACTCATAATATTCTCCCTTTGAATCTGTTATTCATACCCGCTTCAGCAAAACAAGCAAGGAGTCGACGAAACAAAGGTAGCTATCCAATCAACTGTCCTGTTTGCTTGCAGAACGCTTACCGTTCGTTTGCGCTATCCTATCACACATATCACCTAGCTGAGCTACTGACGTTTTCAGAAGATCCGTTTACGCATCCATATCCCCAAAAGACTTTTGTTATCTGAACTGGTAGCACTACATCTTAGTATATTCAATTAATAATAGAAGGCTTCCTTGACAGCATGAGAGCAGCATTCGGTGGGGACATAATCGAGAAACACCAACGTGCAACCTATGGCCCTGATTCGTGAGTAAATCGTAGTTATTGCTGTCAAACGGGCTGAACATGAACGGCGGCTCACGAGAATCCAATTAACTACGACGACTCACGGTTGGAGCTGGGAACGATGCCCATCAGAACTTGATCACTGACTGACGGTTCCGTATCTCTAGAGGCGTGCAACCCATATAATGAGGATGAGTCTTGCGCATTTAATTCAATTACAACGAGAGAGACATGGAACTTAGTTTCGGACACAAAACACACGTCAATACCCAGGGCACCTAAAGTGCTGAGAAGATACAGACTGTTGACTTACTTGTCTTGCAGTACATAATTGGAATGCCGCCGGGTAAATTTGCCAGTGCGATCATGTGTGGTGCTGTTGGAAATTGCTGTTCCACTCGTGGCGCTGGAAGAAAGCTGTATTTAGTGTGACTCCAGTGGCATTGTTGCTGATGTCAATTTAGATAATAATTAAAGAAGGAAGTTTAGTAAAGAGGGTTGGATGGGAGAAAGGGAGATATCTGGAGAGGGAAGCAGGGACACGCCAGCAATAGCAAGTTTTCACTTATGCTCGCTGCTGTTTGCAGCAGACAAGGCGACCCTTGATAAACTGCGTAAAAGCCGATGCAGGATTTGGTTGAATTTTAGAGCATTAATCATGATTGTACCTGGCAGATACTGCCAGTTGAGCCAGACTTAGACAGACAGAAGATAAGGGTACTTAACCAAAGCCTTTTGCTCAAAAGTCTGTCAACAAGGCATTGGGGAGGTTGCAATTATTAACACGTGCAGACATGGAAACCAACTAATTTCGAACCTTAATATGGATGGCCAAATTAACGTGTTCGTCCGACCTCTAACTATCGATCAACCTGCCAACAGTATCTCTCAAGTGGCCAGGGGTCACCAGCTAATAAATCGCAATGGGTCGAGGCCACACGCAAACAGTTGCGGCACATTTATTTCCAGTCTGGTTGCGACAGGTATTTGTATTGCAGGCTCTATTTTACGTACTTCTTTTTTACAACCATCTTTGATATTGCGACAGAAGTTTGGTTTCTTCTTACAATCAGCTATCATGTAACAATGATAATGGTGACATCGCTGCAATATATCCCTGTTAGCTTACAATTTGAGACGGTCTGCCTAATGCTTCCGAGTAAATTTGTTGAATGAATTGATGAAAGCTTTGTCAACGCAGGCAGATGTATTACGCCGCAAGCCTGATGCGACTAACTTTCCACTACTTATGCATCAATGTTTATGTTGCATAATTGTTGCAACGGACTGTTAGTATCATTCAAAGCGTAAGTGAACTATTAATGTTGCAACATGCATAATACGCAGTAAATTAATAAAGTAACCTAACATGCAACTGACTATCAAAACAAGCAGCCATTTACTCTGCATACCCGGTGTACGTCGCGCTCTTACAAATGGTTGTTAAATATCGTCTTCTACCTACAAAATTTTTGTTTTATGTTAGCATCAAAAACAATTAGGGAGACACATTAATAACCATTTTGGACCGCACGGTGTGAAATCATTTATTGCAGAAGACGTTTACCTCAGAGTATGCTGGTGATGTGTTTCAGCTAAAAAGCAAATATATATGCATTATCAAATTTGCTAATATTTTGTGCTCAACTGCGGCGTACGCAATGACCTAATCTCTTAAATATTACAAATAAGAAACGCGGATGTTACAAATTGTCATGGCACTCTAATATTCAAAGGAAAATATCGTTAATCTTGTTGTTGTTACCATTAATGCAAAAGTAGTTTCTTCAAATTATTTGAGGTATTTTCTCTGAAATTTTATCCAGTGGCGGTTTCTAGTTTTGATAAGCCGGAGTGGGAAACCATTTCAACGACAAGCAGTTACATTGCGTTTCAGCTAGGCAAATTTTGCTAAGCGAGCATTGCGCTGTCCAGAAATTCGCCCTGTATATACCGGTCAATAAAGAGATGTCAATCCTTGTGCCGATAATGACAGGATTTGGCGTCCCTAGGGTCACGAATTAATGGGCTGCGTATTGTATTGCGGATAACAAGAACACTTAATTTGTTGTTGTTTTTTGAAAAACTAGACATTTTGGATAAATATTATTAAATGACATATTCCGCGCCTGCAAACTAAAAAGTGTTATACTATGACGTAACTTTACTTAAACACTCGCTAACTACAGCTGACTTGAGTTAATAATGGCAACCCTCGGTTGCATCTAAGCTAACAGCTTTGCATTGTTGATGTAGGTATGTAGGAGTTGCACGCTTAGAACTCCGAAACAAAAAACACAACTCCGTATTATAAAAATTAAGTTCACATTTGATTAAGATGTAGTTCGTACGTATGCACACATTTTGACTCTAAAAGGCAATCTTTTACAATAAATCTAACATGTCACCGTTAAGTAGCTTAACATGTAAGCATTCTGGGAACAGAATACCACAGTGGTTTTCCACTCTGCAACGACATGTGCAAAACAATACTGGGTGCAATTTATAGGATTTCATTACTAAGTTAATAAAAGTGTCGCTTGCAATATTTGCTCATTGATTTTTGCATTTACTGCTTTTATCTTTTCGAATAAACTGTGTCCTCTTATGAAAGTTTCTACAAACGAACAAAGCTGAAAAATCTATTTCAAGTTATTTAAAATGATGTTTTCTGTTTCCTTTGTTAAAATGTCGGGGTTCCTCGACATTGATATGCTAAATATAATCAGGAAACGCTAGGCACTAGGGAAATCGCTTCAGAATGAGAAATTTTGCTAATGAGCAAATAATGTGACGTTGTAGAGTAAGCGTAACGCTGCAGTGCGGATTCTCTTAAATACGCTATTTTCGCAAACATTTTTCCTGATACTGGTGATAACATCTCGTCACATACTCAAGATACTGGTAGGTATTTTCGGCTTAAACGATCCCTTATTTGGAGCTTAGACGTATTTGTTCAATATAAATGGGTATAATTCAACATATAAATGGTAAAGAATATATGAATTAAAGCAGGTCTACGTCACTGTGGGCAAGTCGGTTGTCAAAACGGAAATGTACCTAGTATGTATGCAAAATTGTGCACAAGTTTATGTCGACAAAACCGACTAAACGGAAAACATGCAAAATGTATGGGAAATTTTTTTAGTGAAAAATGATTATATAGCCGAGAATGAAACAAATTTTAACCCAAGTTTCGGTCATAGCTTATAGGGAAAAAGACATATGAATGCGTTATAAATCAACATAGAGGACAATCTACATGCAATCAAAATGGATGATGTAATGTATTCTGAAAGTAAGTGTGCAACTATGTAAAGTTCATGTTCAACTTAATAAACTTTTAAAAATCAAATAACTTCAAGCGAGAAACAACTGGTATTCAACATATAAATATGCGCTTTCTTTGAAACAGTAAATTTATTATTGGAAATTAATTTTTTCAAACGACTAGCAGAAACAGCCTAATAAATTAAAAAAATGTACAAATGCCACGTTAAACTGTAACCTCAAAATGTACGTTAGGCAAGGCTAAATTATCCTGGATCGAGAGCGGATTTGAATAGTTAGGAAAAGGATTTGTTGGACATTTTCAGTTTCCTTCACTCCAAGTGCTGTGAAGCGCATAAGGTTATTTGGCGTTCGGTCTAATGCAACCTACATAAAGCTCTTGCATCTTGTACTATAGGACAAAATTTAGTTTTTGAGTAAACCCTTTTCTACAAATTTGAGTAGTAATGCGTGACATTACTTTGATTACACATTATTCGTTTGAACCATTATGTAGCAAACCCGAATGCTTCAGATGACTTGCCTATTGGGGCACTTTCTGCATACATATAATGTGACAGGAGAGGTAATGAGCGAAAGGCTTTAAAACAGATATTGATGGGGTATCTGGGCAAAATGCGAAGTTGGACCTCAAGCTGTTGGGTACAAATGTTAATAACTTTGGATTAAAGAGCCATGCAATTTGAACTAATAAGGGCATGCCCGGCTGCATTAACCCATATGGTTACTCACAGCATCTCCAATTATGTATGACCGTTTGGATATATAAAATAGTTGCTTTCATTTTACTAGTTTCAATGTCCCTTTTATGCTTTGGCGCAAATAGCTGTTTTGCAGGTATTCGTCACTTCTATGGAATTTTTAACCTCTTGGGACTAGAATGAGTCGAACGCGTCCGCGAAATGTTTTTCACAGAAAGAGAACCGGCAGCAGTTGCTATTGAAGAGCGGACCATATGTTTCGTAAGGCATCCATTGCAGCATTGTTTAATTTGATACATATCACCTGTACGCTTGACGGTTTGGCAAAATATTTATTCATGGTGATAAGGTTTCCTCATTCGCACTTGATGTATTATGCTTGTAAATCAAGCGCAATTGTATGCAAAACAACTCCACTATTTTGTTATTAGCATTTAAATGCGTTACGTAGGATAAATAAAGCCACATATATAACCAAATAAAGGTTGTCTTGAGTGAAACGTTTCCCACAGTTGATTTTAATTAAAACATTGCAAGCAAATGGATGTCAGATTGAATGACCCTTTGTTAATAGTTTCCCATCGAATAGGCGGGGATTTATCTGAATAAAACTGATTCTAACCAATTTCATTGCATGGAAATATACATACTAAGAACATTTTGTGTTATTGAGCGGAAATAGCGGAGATTTATCGCCAATCAATTTTATTTATCGTAGTATTTCTTCAAGCACAGGACACACACGATGCGCAAAATAGTTTAAGGGCGTGCAAAATAGTAGTTAGTGTTTCCTTACACAAAATAGAATCGGATTAAAAAGCAGAACACATGAATACCTTTCGTTTCCTCCATTATCACAATTATACCTACACACCAATAAACTAGGTAGCATAAAAGAAACCTGAACATATATGCCATTTACCAGACAAGTCCTTCTGAGTCCAAAATGTGCGAAAACACATATTTCATTCTAACTCGCCAACAATTAGCTACTCGGCAAACTCAAAGTTAGTAGCCTATGTATTCGCCGTTAGCGAAATGTCCGATAATGTAATGCCTTGAGAGTTTACATAGGATACTAATGTACCAACTGTCCTATATTCTCAGCTAAAGCAATATATAACATCTTGGATGTCATTTAAACACATGTAGACTGGTGCTGCAGAGCTAGCTCTTACTTTCAACGAACAGCATATCATATTTCTGTTATGAAAATGTATGACCATGTCCATAAACCTTGCTTTTATTTTGTAAGATACGGAAGTTTCGCGACACCTCCCCCAACAATGACGAATCAGCTACAATGTGATTTTCCCCGAAGAGGTAAGATTAAACAGGATATCCTAGCGAGAGTTGCTGGTATATTTCTAGTAACGATTTTCCTTATCCTTTGTTGCCGTCAGCAACCACTTCGCCAAAATTCAGACCTTATCTGATCCTGTAATGAAGTGGAAAAACCCCTAGACAAAATGCTTATGCTAATTGCTTGCCAAATGTATGAATCGTCACTGTAAGTATTTGATGTCAGGAGCGCCCAGCCATACTTTGCATGTGTCAAGATTACTTAACATGGATCGGTCGTATCTAGACATTCTTTTGAATTTATGAGCCGCAAACACTCTAGCAGTTTTCTAATCTGCGTGGATGCTGGTAATTTGTGCTTGATTGTCAAATTTATACTCAGCAATAAAAATTTGGAAGCAGACGTGTTGTAAGAGACACTCACTTTTGACGAGTTGACGGCAAGTACATAATTGTGAATCACGGATCATGTCATCAGAGGCGAAATGCTATTTGCAGTCGTATTTGGAATCATCCGACTAGCCTGTGTCAAAAACGTATAATATAGTATGCGTGTCGGTAGGTGTTGTAAATGTAGAACCCAGCAAACTATTCGAACATTTGCGATTGTGCATGGCTAAGGCGGAAATACTCTGTTTTTGTGGCTACAGGCCATATACCTAAACGTTTCTGCAAATATAGCTTAACAATATACATAAAACATAAATTTCTAAAAGCAAGCACCAATTTCCAGGCTTTCTTTGCGATACATGTAAGTTGAGCCCCCTACTTCTCAGTAGGAGATCTTCATGATCACGAACACAAGAAGTTTATTACGTCACAGCTAATTATGTTAGATGATATAAACAGTCAGTCAGACGATTTCCCTGCGTTTCAGCTGCATCCCTGCCAGCTAATTCACAGATGCTTATGTTAGATGCTATCTATAGCCAATCTAAAGCTTTCTCATCATTTGAGCTGCAGCCGTGGTAGATGAAGGTGCTTCTTGAAATCTTGATTATTTATAGTAATCGGGCATTTAAAAATTCCCGTGCAAAGTTGAATACCGAACAATTTGATTGGATCTGAGATAAATGGCATTCAATTCTGTACATATCTAGTATGCAACGGAGAATAAGCCACTTGCCGGGTGATTCGAGACCGAATGTCGTGGACCGTGTCTCTAAATATAAGCTGCCTAATGCTGATTACGATGCTGCAACGGCACCGCCATGCTCGCAGTCAGAAGTGAGTGGTTGATTGCTCTGGGGGACTCAGGGATCTGAATGTCAAACACATGTTGTTCATACCCCGTTAACATAAGGTGCATATCGCAAAGAGCTGTGCGTATTGTATTAGTGTTGGCTGCCTGCTTAATGTTGCTGTATCAGCCTTCATTATCATCTGCACAAAAGCTCACAGAATGTCATGTTAAACGAAAGTGAATAACCGTTCAGGCTAATGAGGTTAAGATAATTTTATCTTACCAATCTTTAGTGCAATGTAACGGTACTTATGTCTTTGGATGTAGGGCAGCCAATCCAAACCAATACTCAGGAGCCTAGACAAAATATAACCAAAAGCAACTCTCAGTACTAGGGTGTATCGGGCATCACATGTGCACAAACTGACCATCGTTGCTTCAGGAGTCGCTCATAAGTCCAAAATAAAGACAAGCCTGGATGCAAAACAAATTGTCCCCACAAGCCTTCCATAGCATACTACCGTAATTAACCGGTCTTTATGATTGGTTCTTAAGCAATAACCAAAAAATATACCCACGGTGTTGCAAGTCGAG
The DNA here is from genome assembly GCA_944474145.2 of Dicrocoelium dendriticum. Classification (NCBI taxonomy): domain Eukaryota; kingdom Metazoa; phylum Platyhelminthes; class Trematoda; order Plagiorchiida; family Dicrocoeliidae; genus Dicrocoelium; species Dicrocoelium dendriticum. The sequence goes on along the minus strand of OX104067.1, from coordinate 20,522,729 downwards.
GCATTCCAGTCTGTTCACCAGCAAGCAGCATCTGAAAACTGCAGTAGGAAATCCCCGCGCGGCGAACGCGCGAACTGTTGATTGCTATCCATTAAGGAATTACAGGAATTTATCCGTAAACGCCATATGGACTCACGTCTGCTCACCACCAAAAATGACGAGTTTGGGATCCATGTCAGATGAATCGAGATTAAAAGGAAGTCGTTATCCTACTCTAGCGAACTTTCGTTGACCTCAGTTTTTCTTTTACCAAATACGTCCCCCATAAAAACGTAATATTGTGTTTTATCTGACTTTTAATACATAAAACGCTCCAGTTTTCTTCCCGACACCGCCGTGAAACTTATCGCATGCAGTCCGCAAAGTATGGTAACAATAAAGTTAGGCAGTTGGGAGGTAAGAGAAAAGAACATTGCTCGTTCAGAGATTAATTTGCGTGGCAAAGTGTATACGGAACCTCCTTTACTTTGATTAGCGTTTGACCCACATTGGTTGTGTTACACTTGCTATTAATTTTATTTTGTTCCACTTTACTTCCACTGGTAATCGGAAGTCATGATTGAATGCATGTAAACATAATTTGACAGATTAAAATGAGTCACTTGCAAATATGGGACCTTACTCCAAATAGTTGCTCAGGAGCACCAGAAAAGCTTATCTTGATCATGGCTAAGACATAGGTCATAATATCTTGCCAACAAAATGTCACTGTTTGTAACGGGATGCTTTTGTCAATTTGTAGGCTTTTGACTACGATGCTTTCTTTGCTTGCGTTTCTCAGGCAAACTTTAAACAAACATGGTGGATTTCCAAAGACCTCAAGTCAATTGTTGATCCAAACTAAATCAAAAGCGTAAGCTTAAACGGCAAACCTCAATTTTGAGTGATTTCACCGCACATCCGGCTATCTTAAGTGAGACTATAAAGGACCGCGCTACGGCAATATAAAACAAATATAAATAAAATGGCAATAGTAGTATCACCGCAAATCAACAGTTGTGTAAGCAGGTATTAACTCTGGAAAATAATTAAATTATTTTGTATTTTTAAGGATATAATTAAAAATCACAGAAGAATAGCTTAAAGCATGACCTACAAAGAAACCTAATCGTTTTATTTTGAAATTTAAAGCATACAAAGTAAGAATATTTTGTAACATTTTAAATTTCGTTATCATAATTTATTTGCAGTAATTGCTCCAGAACAAGGTCAAGTTCATTTGCTTCTGTGATATTTCATCGTATACAATAATTATTATTGCATAATGCAATGCGATAGGTGGTCAATGTGTTTAAAAATGTACACGGATCATACGGTTTTAATTTTTATTGATCTAGGAACGTAGTGATGCAAAATTCCAATACAAGTGTATAAAAATAGTTTTCGTATAATCGGTAGTGCTATTGCAAAATTATTTTAAATTTAAATATAGCACGTTAATATATCCTTAAATGTACATATATTGTTTTATAATATAATCAAATAAAATCTATGTTTTGAGTGAATGGAAACAATAATGCCGTGTCACTCATCGTCCGTCAAACGTTGTTGCCTCATATTATGCCATTAATATTGAGGTATCTTTATGGCGCAAATGAAGCATTTGAAATTTTGGGTACCTAATTCTTCATGTTAAAATATTTGATGCAGATGTGCTAGTGTTGGCAGCCGGAGAACCTTCAACGAAATACCACTTTGTGGTAGGTAGTATAAAGCAAGGAACATGAGGAATTGACACTCCAGACACACCGGTTTATGGACACTTACTTTTATTCTGTTAGTATTTCTTTTGACACGTTAGCGTTCAGTAAGAGTAAACAGTGTATTTTCAGCGCGAGTGCTTAATTATCCACGCAGTATAACGCGGTTCGACCTGAATAGCTAGCATTGCGAGCGTAATCTCGCTGGCTTATTGCACACTGTTTACCAAGCCCAGTGGAAGAAAGTGGCTATCGATTAATTCCGTCTATCGGACGGTTTCACTAGCAACTTTCAGTGACATATCCTTTCCATGGTGTTCGCTAGCTGCAGGCAGAATGTAAGTTTTGCCAAATAGTAGCCGAATACATGTCATGCGTACACTGTTTCTTCTACCCCGTTGGATAAAACAAATAATGCTAATTTGCCGCAAAAGTCTGTTCTGAACCTAAATGAATTTTTAACTGCCTGGAGAGAAGGCAGGCTTCACTTAGTATAGCATAGGCATAGCAGTTTGGTAGGTTTGCTTGCTGAATATACTACTTGGAAATTCGGAGTAGATTAGGTTTCAAAACCGCCGACGTTTCGCAGATTGATTTTATATAGCAATGCGACACCAATACTTCTTTTGTTATAGTGAATGTGCCTACTTAAACTGCAACATTTAGACTATAACACACAGCTCCTGATTGCCTCATCCATTAAGTAAAGCTCATACATCTGAAGTGATTTCTAATTATTATCACGAAATGCCAACGACTTTTGGCTGTGCGATTTCTTATTTAAATGATACGCGCTATTTAAATCTTTACTGGGTACGGTATGCGCCTAAAAATCTCATGGATCCCGAATGCAATTTCACCATGACTATATCTCGGGAAAACGTTCAATTATTTACGTATGAAGGCGAGAAACTTAGAGGGTGGTATGTGCACCTCAGTTATAGTATTACAAACGTGTGCCGTTGAAAGCAGATGGTGTTTCTTGTCCATACGTTTAGTAGCCTATCAGAACAGAGATATTATTCAGATATCATATCCAGTTAGTCAAATTTAGGGCAACCCGAAGTCGATTAAACTAAAGGGTTTATAGCCTCACTTTCCTTTATAGATTTTACAACGACAACCCCGTAACTGGTGCCTAGTCTAATGGCTATATGCTGAAAACTTTCCATGGGTTACGGGACAATTTATAAGTAAGTGGCATTCTAGCATCAATTCTATGTTTGAAGTGATGCATCGAGTGACAAAATCTTCAAACCAAGGGCAGAGCTGCGATTAATCGAATACTGCATACAACGTCGTTTCCATATAGACTGTTCCAGTTGCCTACGCAATTCAAAACTCACCGTAAACGAGTATTTAGGTCTTTCAAGGAAGGCATGTCAGTAATCGTTGGCTGATTAAAGGAATGCATACATGTTGATTTATCACAAGTTCCATGCATGCCTATTTTAATGTGCTGACCGGCAGACGGACATAAACACCACACATGGACAGACGGTCGAGATCATGCTGAAGTAATACGCGATTACTAGGAGCATACACAACGCTCCAAATTTCAAACCGATACAGAGTTCGTCGAAGAGCAAGAAACAATTTTTCACAGTAACCTTCATTGAAACTTACAAATAGTGCATATATGACATTCCATTAGTTGGCCATCCACCGGCACCTTCAATTTTTGCTTAATAGGGGTTTCGCTGTTAGATTTGCGTATAAAATACCAACAATACACATACTGAGCAAGTATATTATCGCGGTTAGTCTGACGTACGCTTCACTGAATACAATGCTCATCAATACAATTAATATCCTCCGGTTCAACGACTATATCAATTGGTTTACGGCTCCACCGAAACAGTGGATGTCATTATTTTAGTTAATTTGATATAATTGCTGCAGAAGCGAATGTGTAAGCGGAAGCTGTAAGCTGGGTACAACCATCGCTCTAAAACCTGAACATCATACACACGCTGTTTGCAGCTAATCGTTATCAGATCCACATATGTCGAGCATGAATACGGTTTAATGCAAGTCTCCTGGCAGATGTGGTGCGCTAGACTAGTCACAAATAAAATAACAACTTGTAGCAAAATTGACTATTTGGTCGAAGTATTTGATATAGGTTATATTCACGCATGAACAGCAATGGCGGATGTATCACAAGGTTTCGGACCTGTTGCAACATGTCCAAATGTGATTTCGCGGGCTGCAGTAAGCTGCATCAACGAACAGTTCACCACGCCTCAATGGGATAAGGTATTACAATTGCTCGCATAGGCCGCCTATTCTTTGTTAGTTGCACACTAATCCCCGAACTGAGATGACTGTATGCTTAATAACACATCACCGTAGCCGCTTGATAAATGGCGCTACAAATCGCACTGAAAGCTACGTTTCTCTGTTTCCGGGGCAGTCGCCACCATATTCTATAAGGTTATAACTTGCTGTAGCAAGTTGGATGATCTGGAATAAGAAAGTAGCACAGCTAGCTGCGCTTGCTCCTCTAATTTCGATGATTAATGAAAGTTACGCGCAGACTGCAGCTGGAGTCCCTGGACACATTCATGGCCATCAAACTATCGATCCGTGTTCGACAGACTCGATCACTTCCAAAATTACAACAGTTTAGAAATCCGTTTCCTCACTATCGACACGAAGCTTGAGCTCGGTGCAACATCTACATCGGGGCAAATATTGGACTTTAATTAATTTAGCATATTAATGCGGCTTAACATTGAACCCGGGCTAGTTTCCTAAAAAAGAAATGATTCACACGAGACTTGGTTACTCCTATGTTCTCTATCCAAACTTTGGGATAAACTACACTGCTTAGTAATTTAACCAGACGGATCTCCATAAAACACGAAGGTAGCAAAGTGGGCTAAAATTTTGAATTTTGATTTTCAAATGTACAACCTGGTACCAAACAAATATATATTTAGCTAATTTAAAGATGTACTACCACAGGTGCACTTATTTTGCCCTTCAAAGTTTAATGTTTATCAACAACCGTATTGAAACAAAGATATGATATTGGCTGAAATTGATTTCGGATAGGATTATTTCAAACTTTCAACGTTAAGCTGAAATCGTTACCAGGCGTCCCCAAAATGCTCCGCATGCATATTATGAAGGAAATATATAAGCAAAATAAATCTGAAGTAGGTTGAATGTTAACAAATATGGAAAACTTGGTAGTCAGTGGATTATGTGTAGCTTATAATATCAGAAGGCACATGTCGTAGCGAACATAATAATATCTCGCATATAGAGAGTAAAGCAATGTTTGTAACATGTTTTCTGCTTTTTAACAGGCAGCTGTTGCGTAAATATATTTCCGCATATTCAGCTGCGTTTATTATGACTATTAAGGTTTTATATATGTATACTTATACTGGTCTGCTCTTTCCTACAGTTGTCATGGCCGTGAAACTTTTGCTACTTCGTAAGAGACTATTCTCTTGGGCTGAACCGGTTTCCTCCAGCAATCTTAAGGCTATTTTATTTATGACCACTTCATTATTCGCAATCGAACAAGTTTTTTAATGTTTCGAATGTAATTCGCCGCCAAACAGCGAGTTACTGGACAATATCGATTCAATAAGTTTTCTGGCGCATTCTTCTTGTTTTAACAGCGATAATGATCAGTGTCATGCAGTTAGTATTTTTACCGCAGGATATTAATTTAACATTTGCATTATTGTCTTTACTCCGTGCTCGAACAACAATATACTAAGGGAAAACGTATAGTTTATTACACATATTTGAATAGCTGCTTTCTTGCGAAGGAAGGAAGATAAGTGAGCAGCAGCAGTATCTGGATAATAAAAGGCACAACGTCTGAGAAAGCTTATAATGGGAATTTGATCGATTAAGGAAAGAGATGTGGCTAGTAAGAAACGTGGTTAACACAAACGTACCAATTCGCTTATTTAATTAATGTCCAAACTCTAAGATCAACGAAGTCCTTAATAATTTTCCTAAATTTATAGTGCTGCATAAGCATTTCTGGAAATGTACAAAATGATCGGAACGAGATAAATGAAATTAACGTTTTGCTTGAAGTTTTCTTGTAAACTTAACCAAATCAGCTCTGTAATTGAAAGATACAAAATTAACCCATGAGTCAACAAATGCAAGTTCGTTTACCCAGGTTTTATGTAAGTTTCAATCGAGGAAACTAGTAGATTCAGAAATACCCCGGCCTGGGAATCGTAAACACACATGCGGTAACACTAACTGAGCGTAAATAATAGTTCCGTAATTTACGTGTCCGTATGTTGAAGTAATTTACTGTGTGCCTGAAGCAACTTTTACACGTATGAATGATTAGTGCTACCACGCAGGAAGGCGCAATTATCATTAACTTGTTGGTTCAATATTTTGCACGCATCCTTGGCAAACAAAACCAATATAGTTACCTTACTTATTAAAATATTTTAGTCCGGCTGATAAATTGACTTTGGCTGATCCATACAGTTGAACTAAAACCAGATTAATAAAAGGTACAACAATCCTTCTCTCCCAGAATCAGTAGTAAACTCTTACTGAAGTTGATGCACTAGCTACTATTTCAACTAATATCTTCAAGGGGATGCACTCAAAGCTGTATAAAACATTGCAGTAAGCAGAAAGAATAGACGTTGTTTGGTCAAACATTAGCAAGCTGCATTGTACGCCGACAAAAGTCTCAAACTGATCATAATATGCAAGCATAGGATCACACAAGCATGTGCTCAACACACTTTTTCTACGTCCGCTGGAATGACCAGTGCAAATATGTTACCAGCTGGGATCGGCGAACTATGTATATGTATATATATATATATCATATATAAATAAGGCCAAGGCAAACGTTTGCATAGCTTCTTAATAATCGGTCTACACTAAATAATCTCCCTTGACCCTTGGTGGCTTGTTTCTCTTCCGTGGATTTGCATATGTTGCTTTGTAGTCACATTTACAAGTATTTGTGTTTCGTAACTCGACACACGCTGGATTCAGCGCTATAAGATATGGCTGTTAATATTGTTAAATTTGCGCCTCTGAAATCTCGCTGAGAGAATGATCTGCTCCTCGTACCACTATGCATGTGCTCCTGTTTTCAAAGGTGCAAGTAAGATACTATGGGATAAATGATTCTAACTAAACCGGGGGTCTACACTTAAGTTGTTGCGTAGTGCATAGGGCATTCTAAGGAAAAATATGTAGATAAGTTGTATAGAACGAATCAGCTACTCCATTTTTGGTTATTTTGTTCATTAACAAGAATGAGCCAAACAATTTGTGGACGAATACACAATATGTATTTTCATTTCAAAGCAGTCATGTTTGCTTCTCCTCGGCCATGGATTACACAGTGCCTCCGATTGAGATGTGCTGGATAGCTGTTATTTTGTAGTGTTCTAATGATGAAAGCTTTCATGTTCTGCGACGTTCATAAACTACAAATGTTATGATTAAGATTTTAAGGTTAAAATTAAGATTATGATTTTAAGATTAAGATTAGGATTTTAATAGATGCAGCGAAATTAGTTATGATTGTACCTATAGGGCATAAACACGCCGCAATTACTGCAATGCATTTTCCAATAGAAATTTTCGTAGGGGCTTCTTTAGCCTAGACCAGTCCTCATCAGCTTAGCTGACCGACTAGGAAAGCTAATATCTATTTGGATTCAATTTAATTGTAAAGCGCAAACAAGTATGTGCTTTTAAATTTAAGGGGCAGAAGAATAAAATAAGGCTTTGCATTGAGGTCATTAAAATGTCATTTTTTATATGCAGTTAAATTTATATTTATATATATATATAGATAATCGGCATTAAATACATCGATAACTACTCGGATAGAACAGTATTTAAGATTAAGATCAAATGAACAACCAAGTAAACGTCCGACGGGTGACATGACTGCCGCTCAATTTTTGTCCAACTAAGGTGCACAGTATTGTCTGTTACTTTAATTTAATTAAGACGTGGTTTGCTCTCACGTAATCACTTATGAAATTGCGTTTTGGGCAAAGAAATATTTGGGAAACGTGTCTTGACGTCGAATGATAGCATAACTATTTATCTATCCTGGAAATGGATGCATTGGACTTCAAAACTAATTTTACAGCTTCTGTTTGGTTTGACCATTTGAGACTGGCAATATGGTAGTCCTTGCCTGACAAGTCACAGAAAGCGACCTAAAAATGCAAATGCGGACAACACTGAAGTAACATATTTGCAATTTAAATCGGCATTTGGGTACTCGTTGTTCAGCATTTGACCTTAACGTCGGTCTCGAACAGGATGTATTATATATAAGCCACTTAATTTAAAGTGTTCTCCAAATAAGCCAATCTACATCCCACCCGTAAATGCATTTAATTTAAAAAAATTAAAAGCGTTCGATTTCATTTCACATTCCGGCCGTCTAATTTGTAATTCTATTCAAGATTGTATATCCTATTAATAGTATATGCATACGAATTAGTAATTTTATCCAGGGATAATGTATTAGCATGTTTTACCGTTTTTCTCATCGATCTATAGATATTGACATGAATAATGTCGCCCACATTACAAATGTTTGGAGATGAGCTCCAAACTCGTGTGCTTTTCGTCAGCTCATACATTTCATTATTTTGGCTCAAGCTCGCCTACCGTTAGTTAACACTGTAGTAGCAAAACAAGCAAATATTTACCGAACGTTATGGATCACCTGAGTTATTGGATTATACGTTACACTTTCCTTGTTACCTGGTGGATCTATTTTGCAATCACGTGACTCTATAAACTCTCTCGGACAACCGAAGTAACTCATATTACACTGCGATTAAAGTGCCTCAAAACGATACATTTTATGCATCACGATCATTTTGCTAATATCAAAATTCTAACATTTTTCACACGGCTCAGAAGTGGATATTTGATTAAGGCAGCACAGATAACATGAAAAGAGTTGTGTTAATGTAGCGGTTAATTACCAAATAAACAGCTTTATTTTAACGTTGATATAATTTGCATCGGTGGCTGTGTGGAAAGATGGAGCGTGCAGAACCATCGCAAGGTGGACTGATAATCCCATATAATAGAAACTTTGTCAGTTCCATCATCTTGATTATATATAACGTTTTGTCTACATATATGCATTTATTGTGAGCAAATGACACTCAGTAGTTAAGGGATGTTAGTAGTCTAGCTATAAATAGTAGGAACGTAAGTCACGCAAACTCAGAGTGGTTTCTCTCATGTTAAACTTGTGAGATCAAATGTCAACTCTACACAAACACATCTTCTGAAAATGCATAATATGAATTAAGCAGATCCCTTTAAAAGCTAAACCATGGTGTATTAAATTTAAAAGGAATGTTTAACAATTCCCGTGGGATACTAAGTAATAAAAATAGAAATTCATGCCAACATGGAAGGTGTTTTTTTGATTCAAACGTAGATGCATAGAATAGCCGAGATGTTGGCATAACAATGCATACATGCACCTCTTTCCATGTTGGATCATACATTGTTGCGTTATGTAGCCCACTTGTTAACACAGATAATAAAGTAAAATTTACATAGGACAACCCTTATTCAAACCATGTTTCAAATATTGCAATTTGGGAGCAGAGACAACGTAATTTTAGAGCCTTGCACGACTGACACGCTCGAAGTGAGAATATATTTCCATCACTGTATAAAACGTTTAAGCTGGGACAAATTAGTACACCACCAAAGCTTAGAAAATAGGTTTTGTGCTAACAACAAGCTTCTGTACAGACATGTAAACAGCCTCGTGACTGTGAAGAGTAGCATTCCCTCAATTACATCAGCAAACTGATGTGCTTAAACTGCCGAGGATGCAGCCGAGCATCCACGGTTGCAAAATGCTTCAATATTTCTGGACGCCAACAGCATATTTCACCCAACTCTCTCATTCACCCAGACGCCAATTTTCAAATTACGGCACTTTTACTTCAGCAATCGTTTTGATGAAGCTGATATCATTGTGCACCTATAGCTCCGCCGGTTTTGACAGCATACTCGCAAAAGTACTTCAGGTAGTAGCTACGATGATAGCTGAGAGATTGGCTCGATTTTCCCTCAGATGCTTGGAAGAACGGCAAGTCCGTATAACATGTGAAAGCAAGGTATCATCATCCCAATTTTCAGTAGTGCTAACCGTCTGCATCTCGACAACTATCGCTCAGTGATTCTTCTCTCAGTGCTCACTAAGATGATGAAGTCAATCATGCCTGGGGCTCTAAAGGCTATTTCGAAAGCTATAAAATCTTAGCGACGGAAAAACACGGATTCCGTCAGCATCGGTCATGTATCACCAATCTGCTGATTGCGCGTGGCAGTTAGACCGATATAGCTTACAGTGGTACCGGCGCTGATGTCATCTACATTGACTTTGCTAAAGCCTTCGACAGCTTAGACCATCAAATTGTCTCCAAAATCTGCTCACTTACGGATTTGGGAAGCCGGTCCTTTGATGGATCGGAGACTTCCTTCTTCAGCGGTGGCATCCGGTTCGGGATAGAGGTTATTTTCTGACCTGCTGATCAGGATCGCGGTGTCACAAGAGGATCTGTGGTAGAGCCGCGCATATTCCTGGTCTTTCTTAAAGACGTCGCGCATATATTCAGGACGAAGAACCAGCCCTTCGCCAGTAACATCAAGAGATGGCTGACGACCTGTCAGCAGGTCAATCGCGGTATGCTACAGAAAGACCTGGACCGTGTATTTGAATAGTCAGAGGGCAGTCTACTTCGGCTTAACGCGGAAAATACAATACTGTGCCAGTACACTACAAGCCCACCTACGCCTAGAAGCTTTAGCAGCATTGCTGATAACCGCCGCAAAGTAAAGCTATCTAGGTGCATCGAAGCAAGACCACCTCGTCGGTTCGGCGCAGTATTTGAAGGAGTCCTTAACACTAAACAATAAGTTTGTCTCTTACGAATGGACCTCTAAAGGTCCAAACCCTCCATTTCCCTCCATAGGCTCACAGCGTATTTGGGACCTTATGTGGAATACACGCTTCAAGCCCGACAAACCTGGTTTAACGCGATTTGTTTACACTAGATACTACGAAGCAAAATGTAACAAAAATGTGAAGTGAATGCTCCATCTTCCATACAATTTGCGACTAAAACTTTTAGGAATATACTGCGGAAGTTATCACCGTCTACAGGGCGAACTCAGTCTGGCGCTTCCGTTATTGGAAAAACTGCAGCGTAATTGTTGCCGCCTCCAAAAATGTAGCCGCAACATAAAATGGAGAGGTTATCAGTTGAAAAAGGCTACGCAATCCAATTGGCTGGAATGCCGCAGAAACTACTTTTTTCTTCATATTTGGAACCTTTTCTACTAACGTCGTTCTGCGCCTACACTACTCGTTTATTATAAACTAGCCGACCATGTATTACAGCGCTTTTGACTTCAACTGGTTTCTGTCCACAGTGTGTGTTTTGTAAAAGGTGTGTATTTTTGAATAATGAACAACGAAAAGTAATTCATACAGATGAAATAGCGCTACCTTACAACACTAGTTGGATAGTTAATGGAGATATCGAAACTATAATAACGATGCTAATAGTAATAACAGTGGAACGGTTACTATTCCACATAGAAAAATATGGACGTTTCCTTTGCTCCGCTTTTATTTACAGCACATACTGTTACTGTCAACTAACTGGCATCAGGTTGGTATGACATGGACTAGACAGACAAAACCCATGTTTCTCCGCTGCTACGACGTTAGTGCTTTAAATATAGCTTATTAGCGCCCCAGCTATGTTTCACACCAGTACCGTTGAGCGACCGGTAAGAGAATAACTAGACCATAGTTGGCGGACTCCGAACGGTTACGCCATAGAAAATTGGAACAACGCTAAACTACTTGCCCATGATGGGGGCCGGCTGTTCATAGAGCATCTTTGGAAAAGTTTGGCTATGGTCTAAGCCATCCTCGTCGCTGTCACCTGCCGTGGTGTCGTGGGAATATTTAAAACATCTGGAGAACTATGAATGCAAAATTATAGCAGCCTCATCAAAACGGTCGATGAAATAAAAGGGACATATATATATATGTATATATATTTATATGTTGGCATTTGTGAGAATGTCAATTTTGTGACGCATGCTGATAGTGCGTCTGAAGATTGTGACCCGTTGAAGCGGTAGAACATGTGATACATCTTCGGCAGTATGAGGATGTGTATTATTTTTGATAACTGATAGAACACAGTACTTCACAACTCGGAAGCTGATCACTTCTCTGTACAGAAACAAAAGTAAACATAAAACCTTTCCCACAGGCTGTGCTGGTATTATAATTTGTCCACAAGGACTAGTATGGTACGTTGATTACGATGCACCACCTGGTTGCTCCAGATAACAGCCTTGGTTAATGTGAATGCCTAAATTTTACACAATGGCACCTGCAATTTTAAGTACAGAGAGACCTTGTTTGCAAGAGTATTTACGGATAAACTGAAATGTGTTTGGCTCGCCAATTACTGCCTAAACAGTATGTAAACCATATTGACGGCAAACCGACTATTAAAATTACGGGTTGGCTTATCAGCAAACCTACATAGTCACTTTCAGCCAAATGTTCAAATATTGTCTACGCATGCTTTTAAATTGCCGAATATTACTAGTGCTCCTTAATGTTATCGCAAAAGCTTTCCCTTGTTTGTAAATTAAGTATTCCTGTTCCTTACGAGTAAAAGGATGAATCACTCTACAATTAATTTGTAAATGCGTACATATTAATCAAAACATCTGCGAAATGCCTTCTTACGTGTGCGTTGTGTGACGAAACCGAACGCACACATAATGGGTTGTGGCTTGCCCAATCTAATGGACGGCGTTGTTTGGAAAATGAATAAAGTCGTCTACCTTCCAGATTAAACTAATGACTGTGACAGAACTTCAAAGCATTCCATGTCATTAGAAAAGTAACATTGCTATTTTGTTAGTAGAAGTCAAAGAATAGTTGTTCTTGTGACCTGTTACATTTTGTTATACAGTAAAATAGTTTGCCTGAGCTGGCGCCAAAAACGGGCATCTTGTTAGAAATCAAATATTGTTGGCTGCCGGATACAGCAAGCAAATGAGATTGCTGGTAATTTGGCATTTTGTACATTAGTAATCAAAAGTGGGTAGCCTTCTCTGAAATCACTGGTTTGATTCTTTAGAGCAGCCTTACCTAGATAACTGTAAAAAATTGTAACAAACGTTGGTAGAACAGCAATCTTTCAACATTTCACCTATTATATTTTGTTTTGCTTCTACTTCATTAACATAGTGAAAGTCTCCCTTGTTGTTAACATTCTGTTTTTATATGTACGATCTGTATGTTTGATTCTAAACTGAACACCTAAACTCAGCTTCTGTACACATCTTAAGCTAGGGACAAAGTAAGAATGATATTTCAGGCATTAAACTTTATCACTCATATATAATAACTAGCAGGTTCTTTTGTTAGATGCGTTAAACCAAATGATGTTCGCAGTTCTCCTTTGAGTTGTCTGCATTTATTTCAGCGAAAAGCATTATCCGCTTGCATTCTGTAAACAAAATGCACGTTTCAAAGTGTGTGATGATAACCAACAAATACTGATGAGTTAGTCTTACACACAAACAAGCCGTTTCCTCAAATCTCGCGAATGATAAACAGCATCTACAAACAAATATCAACTCTGAATTAAAATTTGCTTTATCTTGAATTGCTTGTCATTTACATTGTCCATTGCACATGCTTGCTGTTATCCTTGTTGGTTTTAGTTTAACATTCTAGTAATAGCAAGTTGCAGTGTTGTGAACAAGGGTGTTACGTTCCTAGTTGGTGTAGATGATATTTAATTATTTGTACATTTATTGCTTTATTACCTATGCAATTGCTCTGGCAATATGCAGTCGTTTGTTCGGGTTTGTCTAAGCTACTGACAACGTATGTGTCACAAATGATTGTGTCTAAACCTTTAAGTGAATGCATAAATGCGCTTTACCGGTAAAGCAGAAAACGATGTGTGTTACGGCGCGTGCACCAACGCTTATCAACAAAATGTCATGTATTTCAGATTGCCTTGATAAACGGAAGCTAGCGCATACACATAATACGCACACAAGTGTCTCCTAAATAACTTTATAATTAAACATGACTTCTTCGTAATCAGCTTCTCACACCTATAAGAAATATAATTATTTCATAGCATATCCGTTTTTCAAGACGTCGGACCACAAATTTGTCGTTAACTTTATCATAATCAGATTTGATTAAGAACTATAGTGTCGCGTGGAACTGTGTTACATTTTCAAAGTGGACAGACTACAATAGTCAGCTTATAATTCAGATATTACATATAGATACTATTGCGTTTTCGTATGCGCGGCCAAGTCGGTTCGAGTAGGAGTTGCCGGCACCACTCGAGATAGTGGTTGATCATATGCTCGACCACTTCGCACTAGAAAATCGGGCGCTGAATTATTCTTATAACTTTCCTGTCAGACTTCCTTACACTGACATCAATAATATCGCACTACTGCAGGAAGGGACGAGTGACGGTTTACTGAAGTACAAATGTGTTTGACATTGCAGGTATCTCTTAGTTTGTTATCCGAAATTTTCCTTCGATTGACATACATTAGCTACCATCAGCCAATATCCCAATAATCTTCACCGTATCACCTAAGAAAGACAGGATACGTTATTATGTATCTTCGTTTCCACACAATTCTACGCTAATACATAATCATACCTAAACTTCCGCGCTATAGAACAGATTGCCACAGGATATAGGAAGTACAACATCTCCCAGCTAATTTAAGGCGCGAATAAGTGAGTACCCAACTGATAATAAAATCAAAGAACCGTTTCCTGTTTCTTGCTCAGTCGAATGTGTGTATTAGAACGGGCCGGATCACCTCGGTTCACTCTCTGAATTCACAGAACAAAAGTGCGGATGAAGAGGGAACAAGTTTGCTGAGGCACAGTGAACTGCCTTGTTTTATTAATGAAATTTATTTTTTTACTTAGTAAATTAGCTCTATCATGTTAACCTGCTAAATTCTCGCGTCTTTCGGTATTACTCACGTACCCAGTTGGCCTAAGGAAAATTGGCACATGCATAGGTTTGCAAATGAGATCTAACTCTGAATATTTTCTTCTCAACGCTGTTATATTCCTCGTGTTACTCCGATTGATAACACATGAGCGCTTTGTTGTATTGGATAGATTGGTTTGTCTTTGGAAATTGTATTCATCACTGTTCTTGTTGTGCACTCACTTGGCCTAAACATCCACTGATAGTATATGAAAACGATGCACTCATCCGTAGGTTGAACTAGCTAGCTTGCTCTTTGTCATTCTTTTAGTGCGTCATTCACCGTACCAAGATTTATGAAAACTTAAATAACTGTACATTTTGGATTTTTAAATATTGAACTACTGATGCTATATCACTAACTTAGTTCGTTTGTATATTAAATATGTTTTACTTGTGTTGTTTTGCCACCTGTGTGAGGCACGATGCACCTACTTGCTGAGTCAGAATTTCATGATGGAAACAATTATTAGTTTAACTATTTACTAATCACTTGCTACCTTGTCTGCTTTAAACCTTATTAATATTTCAAAAGCGTTGTTGTATAATATAGCTACCACACCATATCCCATGTAATCTATGTCAATTATCACACAAATCATTGTCATCCTGCCAATTTTCACTACACTCCTAACAAATGTAACGGAATAATCTGAAATGGGCTTTCACTGCGAATCCTTGTGAAACAAAGTTAATGGTGTAAGCTTAAATGAAAATGGGATTATATTGTCCTTGAACAGCAGTCCTAGAAAAACAGTTTACATGTCCTTTTAAATTTTCTCGGAATAGCTTTGCTATGATGTGTCTAACATAGTTGTACATAACAATAAATTTAAAGCGCAGCATTTCAGGCACGTGCGATTCACTGCTCAGGCAGTTCAGAATAAGTAAGGTTTCCGGAGTAACTGTTTCCGAGTTCGCATGCAGACAGCTGTAAATAGAACCAATCGTCGTTGACTGTGTTATATCTCTCGATTACCATGCAACCGCGCGACAGCAAAAGTACTTTTCGCTGAGAACTTCCCAATTTTATTCTCAAGCCATGATATCAGCTGATCAGTATTTTGATCAATTTGGGGGCTAGTCGGAACACTACACAACTTTTATGCCAACAAAATTGGGAATGGATTACAATGTTTGATTAAATTAGCTTTTTACTTTACGAAGAAGGAATCAATATGGGCGGAGCAATATTCTTTGCTTAACACCACAAAGGATTGGAGCCAATTTAGGCTAAATTAGGGAATACGTAGGAACAACAGTTAAAGTAAGAATAAACCTAATAATTGTTAGGAAGGAAACTAAGTAAACCAGCAACCGTTTGTGAGGCACCCGACTGAATGTCATTTGCGCGTCTAGGAGTAAAATTATGCGTGCGCATACGAACCCAATTGTGTATGTAATGTTGCCTAAGTAGGGCAGCTGGAAGTATTTGCACGACTGCCTTTGAACTATTTCATGCCGCAACGTGTTTGTCAGCTGCACTGTATCAGCGACTTCAATCGCACGTCGCCTAACAAATTTATCGAACAAAGTAGTTAATACAGGCGTTCAGGAAGTAATCAAATAGCACATTCCCTGCGAAAATTCCGAATATAATATAAAAAATCCTACCCAAATAACTGTGACCGTGCCTGCGATAAAGGGACCGGATTCTATTTGGATATTCTCCCAGTTCCCTGGTTATCTTTATTAGTCAATAATATGTCAGAAAATATTTTATATAAGCTCATTGAACATCGCTGTATCGTAAGTAGTGCATGTACTGGGAACAATGCTTTATGCCAGAAAAGCAAATATTTGCATTACTGGTCCGCAGAATGGTGTTAGTAAAATTATAATCTTTCAGAATAACTTTATTAACTTCTGTTGATTCGCTAAAATGTCATAATGAAACCCACACATACGTCATAATATCTTTCGATGTTTCATCATTGAAGGAGAACTTGTGAACTCAATATGCTAATTCCCCCAAGCGCATGCACTTATTCTTTACGCATCTCAGAATTCACGATGTTCCTTTGAAGATGGAAGGATTTCTGCTCAGACGCGTGCGCTGCTAGCGTAGCACAAGTATGTGTGAAAGCGCCTCAAGCGATTTCTGGGGGCTACCTTTTGAGAAGATCCGACAAGCCTCCTTAACAAGCGCTCATAACGCTTTGTAGTGCATGAACGTATACACTTTATAATCCTGTTCCTCAGGTTATTTCGCATAACATACATAATGCAACGGTAGTGTGACATGGCCACTGTGACCTATTAAGCTTCCTGGATTTGTTCTGTCGACCATGGGTTCCTCGTTGTTGGGCACAAGATCAAGTATCGACAGCCATTTAGCAGTCGGAAATCCGGTGCGACAGGTCACGTATTGAAATGCAAGCTATCGGTCGCCGCTATTTCCAAGTCGTTCACATTAAGGTCCCCTTTTATGTAATGTTATTAGCGCGTGTGTTGTAATGTATACTAAGCTGTGAAATGAGATATGCATCTCACCCAGCCCAGCACATATTTAATATGCAGCTTTTGCTTTGTAATGCTTGGATAAGCTATCAACTGAGCCTCTATTGTGCGCAGTCATTTCATCTGGGTGATAATGCCGCTGCAACTGGTCGAATGTTCTAGAGCAAGCTGCTGTGCAACTGAGTTAACATAGTGTTGCAACTGGGTTCAAATAGAAAGGTGTTTCTCAGAGGATGACATGCTTTGTGCAGTTAATTAACACTCAAGCGTAGTAACACATACACAGTTCCGCTGTCAATTATCAAAATAAATGTTCCACTGCCATTAATCTCAAATATATTTGGGGTAACTATTTGTAAATGAACCGGTAAGAAAATATATATGAAATATCTTTAGGATTTCATCGGCTTTTCCTTTCGGTGTCTAATGTTGTTATGGTAACTTGTTTATATCTCATAGAATTATAGCACCACCACAAATAAAAATTTTAAAGAAGACGTTACTTGAGAAATACGAAAATCTTATTGATGAGTTTATTATCAAAAATGTCTAGCCCAGCACGCCGACATTACCGTCACGTTATTTTCTTCCGTCCAATGACTAATTTCATGCACACACAAACGTGACAAGTAGCAAAGCTTTGACGTATGTCCAAACGTCAATCACTCATGGTTTTACGCTTAAATTAAAGTATCTATAAAATAAGTGCTCAAAAATAGTTAAAAGAATGTAAACGTGGCATTGACTCGGACTAATGTTTTAAATTCGTATGATAGATAACATTAATGAAAACACGACGTAAAGGACCTAAGTTGTAAGCAATTCGACATTCAAATTCAATTATTTTTTCAACCAGTTAAAACGTGTTTTGTTGTCGATATTGTCCAATCTTTTAAAATGTGTTGTAGTACAAATTATCCATATATATTTAAGAAAACGACACCGTATAGTACAATCAATTTTCAAGTCTGCACCAAAATATAGGTTTTGAGTAGGTTAAAATAACTGAGGTTTAATTTGTTCCCTGCCACGAAAATCCAGAAGGATAAACTGCTGCCAAATCATGTGCATCCTGCCAACTGTCGCCAATGGCGCCTTTTATGTGCTCCCGGTAAACTTTCCTCAAAGCAGGGAAGCCATGGCAGTGAATCCACTTGGATTATGCTTGACTAATCGCCGATCCGGTTTATCTTTTTTTCGGGGTCACTTTCTCCAAGTGGCCCGATGCGATCTCAATACAGACTTCGACTGCCTAGCACAAGACCAACGAGCTGGATAAGCTGTACCAGTATTTTTAACTGCCAGAGGTAATAGTCACAGTCAATGGTACACAATTCACTTTAACGTCCAGTCACGAATGGTAAAAAGAGACAGGTATTCAGCAGACGTTCTCAATGTCCTATAATCCTCAATCAAATGGACAGGAGGCGCGGTTCCTGAATACATTAAACGTACTCGTAGTAGATCAAAGACAAAACTAGGTCACAACGGACGCGATCCAGTCTTTCCGGTGCGTGTATCGGAATGCGCCAAACCCAAACACCACGGATGGGAAAGCCCCTTTCGGAATTTTGTTTGACCGGAAGACCCGGATGTTATTGGATATGATTACGCCAAGCAGAAAAGAAAGGAATTGTAGATGTCAAGGGGAGCAAAATCTGATAGACAGACTCCGCCATTTCCAACTTGGTGACATAATGTACGCGCGTGACTTCCGAGGCCGAAGGATGGGTAGACAGAAAGAGTGATCCGCAGAATGGTACGAATCATTTACCAGCTAATGGTATTAACCAGGAAATCGGTCATACACACTAATTCGATGAGACAACATCACGAAAAGGTTCAACGAACCAGAACCACTATTCTTACTGTGGGACATCCTGCTAGACACGATTAATTTAGAAGAGGAAGTTGAGCGGCTAAGTGGATCAAAACGAAACATGTAAACATTAGAAAATACACAATGTAGGTCGCCCCGAATACAGAGACGACCAAAATGGCTACAATGTAATACGAAGGCGAAAAGCTATTCACAAAATCGAGTTCCAACAAAAAGCAAGCAGACTCAATTTGTAATCGGAGACCGCAGCTTACTAGTACGACACGTTTTTGAAACGCGTATGGTTGGGCACAGGATGCTACCTAATCGCCGATACCAGTGCTGCGTCAAGCCGGAATCTGATGAATTAAGACCGTCAGAAAGAACAAGTTCTCAAGGGAAAAGTTAGCTTGTGACTTATAATGTGAACCATGAGCTGTGCGTAGTATCTTTTGGTCTATAAGTTTTCGGTCTTCTGTTTTGTCCTCCTCTGTGTTGTTGGGGTAGTGTGTAGAGGAAAAGCAGCGTTACCGCTGAGAAAACGCGCGTTTTCATTGTTTGATCAAAAAGAATACTAACTACCTAATGAAAGCTAAGCGTGCATTGGAAGTACTTTAGAGGGCAGAATACCTATCGGCTTTGGTTGGCATGGCAAGGCAAAAATCCGATCATTGCTTCATCTGTCAAACCATGCTGCTTTGTCAAAACACTCACGCATGGCATATACAAACAGTTAATGCTGTTCATCCGGTATTATTGGGACAAAGCATTTGCGTCGGTTTCTAGGTAACCTAATGTCTTTCACTAGCACCTTACGTTTCTCACTTATAGGTTACAAAACTCAGATTGCAGGGCATCGGCATAGATATCAAATGTTTTGTGATGGCTAAAATAATCATTTGGCTGGATATGTTATCAACCTTAAAGTAAATGATCAGATTTTAACTGTCAATGCTTCTTACCCTGCGTTCTCTTAAAGATGCAGGACAGTGTTCGGATATCTGGCTGATCAATACCTGTTAGTTTGTTATCGAATTCTTACATTAAGAGTTACATCAAATTGATATCGCATAAGTTATTCGGACCGGCCAAAGCAAAACTCTTGTAAGCCCTAATAAATAAGGTCTTATTTAAGAGAGCATTTTATAATTAGATGCTTATACCGTCTGGGCTGTAGTTGTTTGAATGATTTTTTACAACTAAATGAAATATCCCAAATAAAGATATTAAGAAAAAGGTCTTCTCTGCGTTGTAGGGATACCATTGAAGAAACGTCAAGATGTGGATTGGTTTTCATGCAACTGTTTACTTTAATTGCGGTTTAAATGGACCGTGTTGTGTCTATTGTCTCAGGGAGTAAGATTTCCCCAACGTTACAACAAGACAAAGAGTAACGTTTACCTGCATTTCAGTTGCGTAACACAAAGTAATTAGTTGAAATGAACTACCCATGTCGTGTTGCAGAAAACAGTTATTTTAATTGACCCTTTTATTCCAGCCGTCATCAGCAGGTCTAGAAATCTTCAATTACGGCTTCTTTCAGCTTCGCTGGCAAATTATAATGAAAGGTGTACATTGGTAAGATGAATTTTGAAGTTTATCGCATCAGACAAACAATTATCGCACTCAGGGAGTTGTAACGTGCGAATGTTCCATTCATTCGGGAATCACCACATTTTGCAAATCCAACTGAACTCTGTGGAACTCCTACCAGAAACAGAAGAAATATGCAATGCTGACGATTCACTTTAGAGTGAATACCGTACAATGATTTTGTAGTTATGTGTTGGCTAACTTTAGGTGTCTAAACGGGATGAAACACTAAGTATGCCATTCATCGCTCCTGTCGACCCGAGTCAAAGTAGTACTTTTTGTTGTGGAAAAATGATGCATATGAAAGCGTTGCATACGATGGGGTTGTCCACTTAAAAGTAATCTGAGTCGATGGCGCGATTGGGTCGCTAAGACTATATGCTTGCTTTTTTGTGTAGTAGATGTCTGATGGGTGCAATGATCAATTTATTCTCCAATAGATTGTAAACTGCAACAATAAAGTATGCAAATTTGCAATCAACACATGCGTTTAATTGTCGCCGCTTTTATACAAGTTTAGGAGCAACGCTCGCGTGCATTTCGGTGAGGATCTCACAAAACAGTTGGCAGTTTTAGCGAAGGTTCTTTAGTGAAGATCAGTTATACAACAACATGAAATATCAGTTAATTTCTGGCGTGGAAATTGTCTGCCTAGTGTAAATAGCAAATGGATACCTAGCAGTATGAGTGGTTATTTCCATACGTATCGGTATTTTACACATACATATTAATTTGATACATTGAGTATGCTTATAATACATCTGGGCTCGACTGACAATGCAAGATTTCATGCTGAAATCAGCTTGTTCCTTAAAATTGTGCCAAATTACGCAAATAAAATGTAGGTCCTCAATTGTGTCTTAGGCAAAAAGCATGTTGATTAAAAGTTGCATATTTTTTAAGTATTAAGCAAATAAAGTGGAGTTAATCAGGATTGCCAACAAATAATATATATACATATAATATATTATATATTTGTCAAGCCTCAGTTTGATCTTAGCTGCTGACATCACGCATCTTGCTAGTACCAACATGTTCAAAATAAAAGTTGTGATGGCCATTTTTGTTCTTGGCGATACGAAAACTAGTACTTAATTTTCCTTACTAATTCTCCGCTGGGCATGCGGTTTGGGTCAAAAATTGCTTAATAATTTGCTAAACATGTGGTTTCTACGTCCCTTAATTCTCCTTATCAAATAAAGATAGGGATAAGCATAATATAATTAATGCACGATATTCTGAGACCTGTTAAAACCAGGAGCAAAACTTGTTGCCGTCTCTTTGCAACTTAATGTTAGTCCAACTTTAATTCAAATAATTAAGAATAAACTTCATACAAAATTACTTGCTTATTCAAAAAATTTAAACACAACAAAAGAGCAAAGGGTGTACACGTGTCACTCAAGGAATACCAAGGAAAATCATTTGTGATCCTCCTTGTTTGAATAGAAAACTATACAAATAAGGGTCCTTGCGATACGAAGTATTGCGAGAGAATGGAACATCGAAATTAAGCAAGTGTAAGGGACAGCAAAAGATTTTGACAAAATATGTATCGGATGCAATCCATATGTTAGGACCTTAGAACAACAATTTAATATAATCATCAATATGCTTAAGATCACTGACATCAAATAGGGATAAAGTAGTTAAGTAGCTACATATAAAAGCATGTTTATCATGTCGCAAGTTCAACACTTGGTTGCATTGCAGCATTCCAGCAGAGACGATTGGTGTACAGTACAACCATTTGTGAAGTGATTGGTTTAGTGGGGACAGGGAAATTTGCTTAAGTACGCAGGCATGAAATATATTCGTCTAACTAGTTGAAGTGTTTGAAAAACTTGTGCGAACCAGTGGAGAAATTGGTCCAACGCACACGAAGGTATTTCGAGTGGATGATATAGGGATACAATTTCCATTAAAGTCTGACATAGAAGAAACATCTAAAATTTGTCGAAACATATTAAACAGTATATTTCAAGTCTTCAGTCAGCTAGATTAGATGGTAGCTTGCTAATAGAGATCCATTCGTAACGCCTCTATTTTACCTTGCTCGTTTGCAATGCAGCTGTAAACATGATTTCTGCGGGTATGCTGTTCTTTAAGAAATCGAAAGTTTTCCCATTTATGCAGATCGTAAGATGTTTGACCAAGATATAAATAGTAATATCTTGTCCCGCTGTAGTAGCTAAAATATTAATTGGAAATATGAAGGTATGAACTGAACAACAATACATTCATATCCTCCTGGCTCCATTAATATAAGTAGTTAGATTAGAAATTGGGGAGGATGTCTATACCCGCATTTGAACTCAAAAAATGGAAACATACAAACTACGAATATGTCGTCTATATAGAATTCGCTAAAGACAATTGGATCACTGGGTCATGCACCATTTGTTACAAACAAGTTAAAATAGAAACACTGTATTTATCTTAAAGCTACGGCCTCACGATTGATTCCCTGAGCCGACAGGAGTAGAAATATGCTGTATAAATATATTTGCTGAGTATGAGTTAGTTATAGCTTTTGGAAACCAGATTGGAACGTCTCGTTGTCGCAGTGATCTTGGTATGCTACTATGTCATTTATACATGGCTTAATATTTCATTTGAGCATAGTTAAATATGTACCTGCGTTTTTAGTATTTCGATATGCATAAATCCAAATTTAATTCAGGTATCATAATAGCATTTATATGTACTGGATGACGAATAAAGGTTTTCACTCCGCGCTTTTACACTTGGGGTTACTTGTAGATCAGGATGAGCTGCACGTTCAAGGAGAATCCGTAAATGTATCAGCACCCGGAACCAACACGCTAATTTATCAGGGTGGTATTCGAATATATTATTTCTGCATGCTACATGCTGTCCTAAGTCGATTACGTC
This sequence comes from Dicrocoelium dendriticum, assembly GCA_944474145.2. Lineage (NCBI taxonomy): Eukaryota > Metazoa > Platyhelminthes > Trematoda > Plagiorchiida > Dicrocoeliidae > Dicrocoelium > Dicrocoelium dendriticum. The sequence goes on along the minus strand of OX104067.1, from coordinate 20,499,156 downwards.
CTTAAGGTCAAATTTACATCACAGTATCTCTATCAAATTGCGCTCGAATAAAAATAGCATACAGAAAATATTTATGCAAATTACTTGCTTCCTGTCTCATATAGATAGAACTAAAAGCCAAAATGTGCATTGTGGAAGACATCGTCGTGTAAAGTGGATTACACTAACTTTCCATGTATTAGTAGGACATTTTGACCACCACTGACTGCAACAGTTAAAAGACCAAACATAACGGCCGGTAGCTGTATTTGGCTGCTCAAAACTGCCAGTTGGAGTGCGAACGAAGTATGTCTGTTTTCAAATCTTTCGACGGAAATGATAATTTATGATCCCATTATTTGTTCAAATATGATTTTCCATTTGATTCAACCATCCATCACTGTGCCATGCGCGTTTCTCCGATTTTAGTCTTGTAGATCACTATGTGATTTCCATATTTCGTTGCATCTGTTGGATGTGTGACAAATGTATGTAGTGAAAGCGCTCGTTTCAGTAGACATAAGTGTTAGAATAGGTAGCGCTTTGCTCAGATGGACTCCGGACCATCCGTGATAAACAGTCGTTTTCTGTACCGCATAGGCGTAGATATAATTCCTAGCTAGGTTGCAGTTGATTTATGAAATCAAATTGAGTTAGGCATGTATTGAAATATAAGACCAAGTGCATTGTTCTGAAATTTGTCAAATGTCGTATCGACTGGAACGGCTTTGGGACACATTCGGTTGCAAATATGTATTCACATTGGTTTAAGCACCTTCAGTCACATTTCCTTTTATTTAAACAATAAGTAATCTCCGGTTCTGATTAGATTAACTGCCCAAACACTTTTGGTTTCCGGGAGGGTACACCTGACTTCCTCTTTGAAATTATTTAGTATAAGCGTACCACTTGCTAAGTAACAATGTTTCAGATGAAATTGCGCTTTGAAAAGTGCGCAAATAATCAAACCGAATTGATACACATAATTTAGTTTTCGCAAATCCGTGGTATCTAAAATGCTGGACATGAGAAAACAAAAGCAAAACCAATCGTATTTTTCTAAAGTAAACTACAAAATATTTTTGATATGATTGCGGTTTGCAGCTGTTTTTGTGTTAAATTTAGAGCTCTGAACGGCTTTGGGTGTCAGGCTTTCCCAGGTGGCACAGATGTACTGAATTATCTGTACAGATAACATTCATCAGTTATTTTATCAAGATTGAGCAACACAACAAAATATAATAAGGACTCATCGGCTTTCACCATTTTTCGTTTAAAGAAAATTCAGAAACAATTGTTGGGGCCAATAACGATGCCTTATTGGATGGACTGAATCGGATAAAATTGCCATCAGGTGCTTATCCGGACACAAGTTTCAATAGCAGAATGCTATCTTGAATGAAATTGTTAGCCATACAATTGTAAAAATAGCAGGAACGAGCCAGGATATTCAGCTCCGTAGCATAGCTCTCGATAAATTCGTTTAGGCGCTAGTTTCAACTCTTTAGTCTTTCATTCACATAAAGCGCGGAATGTTCAGGTGAGCGTTCCCAGATAAGCTGAGTCTCCGTCCTTTTCGCACCGTATCGTCTCCAGCATGCTTCGTGCTTCAACTTCTGTCGTGTCGAAAGATCGACAATTTATCCGCCATCCGTTGTCTGTAAGTAGCACAACCACAGCGAAATCGACCCACTTTCTTTCCCAGATTCTGTTAATAATGGCCAAATTCTGTACTTCCATGTTTTGTGGGGCTGTTGGTTGCAGAGCTAGTTGCGCTCCAACCAGCAACTTAGCACCATAGGATGAGGGTGGCTTGATTTTCTCGGACACCATGTAGTACAACTCGGTCCTTCAGGGACAAACTGTTTATTCGGCAAATCGAGCACAGCAAAAATGACAGTCTGATAAACATGTATGAACCTCGGTATAAATTACCAATTTATTGCCATCGATAACCACATTGCATCACTCATGAGATTCTTCCTTTGAATCTGTTATACAAACCCACTCCAGCAAAACAATTACGCGTAGACGAAATAAACGTAGCTACCCAATCAACTGCCCTCTTCGCCTACAGAACGATTGCCACTTTTCGTCACAATCCTGCCACACTTCTCACCTAGCTGAAATTCTGACGTTTTCAGAAGGTTCGTTTGAGCATTCTGTCTCCAACAATTATTTTGGTATCTGAACAGGTAGCACTGCCTCCTAGCATGTTCAGTAGATAGTAGAAGGGTTCCTTGACAGCATCAAAACGGCATTCGGTGGAAGCATAAACCAGAATATCCAACATGCCAGCTATGGCACTGATACTTGAGTTAAGCGTAGTTATTGCTGTCAAACGAGCTGAACATGAACGGCTGCTCACGAGAATCCAATTAACTACGATGACTCACGGTTGGAGCTAGGAACGATGCCCATCCCAACTTGATCTCTGACTGACTGTTCAGTATCTCTAGAGGCGTGCCAGCAATATAATTCGGATGAGTAGTGCGCAATCAATTCAATTGCCCCGTAAGTGACATAAATCTTAGTTTCGTACACACAACACACGTCAATACCCAGGGCGCCTAAAGTGCTGAGAAGATGAAGCAAGTTGACTTACTTTTCTTGCGTGCAAATGTTGAACGGCACCGGGTGAATTTGAGAGTATAATCACGTCAGGTGCTGATGGAAATTGGGCTTCTGCCCGTGTGCCCGAAATGCAGCTACATTCGGTGTTAACCTCTATGGCATTGTAGCATTTTAGCTCCTAAATATTTACTCCCTTTGACTCTAAAGGACAGTCTTTGACAGTAATTCTGCTATGTCACCGTCAAGTTGATTGACATGTAATCACTCTGGGAACAGAATACCACGGGGGCTTTCCTCTCTGCACCGACATGTGCAAACGTTTTGATGGAGATTTATGGCATTTAATTTCCAACATAATAAAAGTGAGGTTTGCAATATATGTTCATTGTTTTGTGCATGTATGCTTGCACTTTTCGAATAAACTGTGCACTGTTTTGAAGGCAAGTGCAAGTGAACTAAGTGGAAAGGAGATTTCAAGATATTTAAAATAGAGGTTTTTTTCCTTTGTTCAAATTTTGAAGTTCCGCGATATAGCGATGCTAAATATAATCAGAAAACGGTAGGAACCAGGAACGTCGTTTCCGAATGCGAAGTTTTGCTAATGAGCGATTAATGTGACGTTGAAGAGCCAGTGTAACGCAGCATTTCATAAACATAATGGATTATCATAAATAATTAGTGGATCAAGCGTTTTTCTCGAAATACCGGTGATAAAATCTTGTCAAATATTCAAGGCACGGGTAGGCATTTTTCTTTAATGATCTATTATTCAAAGCTCTGGATATATTTGGTCAGTATCATCGGATATAATAGATTATATAAATATAACTAATATATGACTTAATGCAGGTCTACGTCACTGTGGGCGAATCCGTGCACGTAAATTGTGCACAATTTTATGTTGAATTAACGGACTAAACTGAAAACTTGAAAAATATATGGGGAAATCTAATTTTAGAGAAGAATGATTAAATAGCTGAAAATGAAACAAACTCTAACCCAGGTTTCGGTCACTGCCTTTTAGCGAAAAATAAATAGGAGTGCTTATAAATCAACGTACAGGACACTGTACATGTAATCAAAAAGAATTGTCTGAGATATTCTGAAAGTAAATGTGCAACTATGTTAAATTCATTTCCTGTTATAAAATCCTAAATATCAAATAGATTAAAACGGGAAACAACTGGTATTCAACTTAAAATTTCGGCTTTCTTTGTAACAGGCACTTCAGTACTAAAAATTACTTATTAAACGACTTGGGAACTGCAGCCTAATAAAACAAAATGGTGCAAATGCCACGTTAAACTGCGCCCTAAAAAGTGTGTTAGGCTAGGTTAAATTATCCTTAATTTAGAGCAGGTATGATTAATTTAGAAGAGGATTTGTTTGACATTTCCAATTTGTTTCACTCGAACTACTGTGAAACGCATTAGGTTAGTTGGCATTCGGTCTAATGCGACCTACAAAAAACTACTACATTTTGTACCTTGAGACAAAATCCATTTTTCAAATAAACTGTTTACCATAAATTTGCACAGCAATGCGTGACACTATTATGATTAAAATTTATTCGTTTGAACCATACTCTAGCAATTTCGAATGCTTCAGATGACATTCCCAGTAATGCACTTGCTGGGTACATATGGTGTGTGACTCGCGAGGTTAGGAGCAAAATGCTTTGAAACAGGTTGTGATGGCTTATCTGTAAAGCTATGAAGTTTGACCTCATACACTTAGGTACAAATGTTGACGCCACTTTGGTTTAACGAGCCATGCAATTTGAACTCTTAAAGGCAAGCCGGGCTGCATTAACCGATATTGTTAATCACAGCATCTCCAATAACATATGACTGTTCGGATTTGTAAAATATTTATTTTCGTTTTATTGGTTTTATTGTCCTTTTTATGCTTCGACGCAATTACCTGTTTTGTTGGTGTTTGTCAATTCTATGGAATATTTAATCTCTTGGTACTTGATTGAATCGAATGCGTCCGCGAAATGAAATTGTCTGTTGTTGCCATTGAACAGCGGACAAAATGATCTTTAAGGCATTCATTTGCAGCCTTGTTTTATTTGACACATCTCAGCTGTACGTATGAAAGTTTGGCAATTCCTTTATTCATGGCAACAAGTTTTCATACATTGCACTTGAAGTATTTTGATTGCAAATCAAGTGTAAATGTTGGCAAAACAAATCCACTATTTTGTGATAAGCATTCACATGCATTAGGTCGGATTAAGAAATCCACAGATATAACGGAATAAACGTTGTATTGAGTGCAACATTTCCCACAGTTGATTTAATAAAGAGAGTGCAAGTATAAGGATGTTAGATTCACTGACTCTTTTCATTATATTTTCCCGTAGGATAGTCGTGAATTTATCCGAATATGACTGATCCTAACCTATACCGGAATATTTTGCGTGCGTTTGGGTATATAATCGATTGCATATTTGAGCATGTAAAATTTATGGTTGTCGAAGCATGCCACCTGCGATTGAAACAACATAGGAAGCCTATCTAAACATTGGGATTTTCACGACTGTTCCATCTAGATAGACGCTAAAAGTTGGGTAGGAAATTCACATTCACACTACATAAAATGCTTCTAATGCTATCCACCTATTGGCTAAGATGTCCATATTAATTATACGACGGCGAACTAATGACCACAACAGTGTTGATAAGACGCCCAGCATCTAACAATTTTAAAACTTCTAAACATGCCTTTTAACCTTTGTCTTATATTCGCACATATTGTCCAAGTAAGCAAATGGGTGTAAATGTAATGTCTTTATGATGACAGCTTTTGTACCGCTCTCTCCCAAAATTCAAATCAGCTACCCGTCGCGATCCGCTTCCCTGCTGGTAGATAATGTTGTGAAAGCATTATTTGTGAATGGAGAACAACGCCAATGATGGAATGACCTATATCTCGATCGGTTTTCAATCTAGGCTTGTAAACAACGTTTCGTAAATGTATCATTTTTTATCTTTTTGGCTGTATGAGTAATAGTCTTGTTTTGCATTGTTAGAAGTAATCATGAATAGGGCAACTATTGCGTTGAGCTAGAGCTCTGTCGTGTGTCTTAGAGGGACAGTAATCCAAGGAATAATTTTATTATTCCCTATGATGCTCTGCATCAGGTACCTCGTAACTAGTTGCTATCAAACCATAACAAGTAAACTATATGTATGCGTGTCTATCGCTTAATTTTATTGGGAATAGCCTTCATCTGACATCGTCCAACCATCTCTCTAAAATTGAGTCAGAGTTTCAGTCAGATTCGCAAGATATTGAGTGCCATAAATTTTAATGACTTTTTATTAACTTAGAGCTCTTGGGTTTGTATATACTTCTTAATAAATTGAGAATCCTGGATCGTGTTCTCATTCATATTCTGATAATTTTGATGCACTTTGGAATGCAAACGATGCAACTACGGTTATTCACAAATCAAGGACAACTACTTTCAAATAAACAAGGAAGTAATGACGTGTAATATAGCATGTTTAGAAATATTTTTTAGAATGTAAAAATGTTCATACCAAGAGCATGTTTGTGTTATTGAGGGGAAATAGCGAAGGTTTCACGCTATTCGATCATATTTATCTCAATATGTCTGCAATCACGCAGCACACAGCATACACCAAATAATTTAAGTGCGTGCATAATATTAGTTATTTTTTTACACAGTATTGATTCAGTTAACACAGCAAAATCAATGAATACCTTTCGTTTCCTCTAAGTATCATAAATATCCATACGCACCATTAAACCAGGTGGCATAACAGTAACCTGACCATATTTGCTACTTACCAGAGAAGGCTTACTTTGTCCAAATTGTGCGAAAACACCCATTACATTCTAACTAGCCAAAAATTATCTACTCGGTAATCTCAAAGTTAGAAGCCTATGTATTCGCCGTTAGCGTAACGTCCGATAATGCCATGTATTCATAGTGTACATTGGATACTAATGTACCAACTGTCATATATTCTCAGTTAAAACAAGATCTAGCCAATTGGATATCATTTAAATTGATGAGTATTATGTTGTACCCAAAGAAATATATATTGTTGCTGCAGAGCTAGCCCTCCTTTTCAACGAAGATCAGATGATATATTTCTGTTATGAATATGTATGATTATGTCGACAAATCTTATTTTGGTTTTGCAAGGTATGGGTAGTTTTGCGATACCTCCTCCAACAATGGAGAAACAGCTTGAGTGTGATTTTTACCGTAGAGGAAATATTGAGCAGTCTATCCTAGCCAGAGTTGCTGGTATATTTCCATTAACGATTTCGTTTTCCCCTTGTTGCCGTCAGAAACCACTTCGCCAAAGTTCAGATCTTGTCTATTCCCATACTCTAATTGAAATAAATCACCTAGACAAAATTCTCATGAAAATTGCCAGCCAAATCTGTGCCTCGTCTCTGTAGGTTTTTGATGCCAGGAGCGCCCAGCCATACCTTGCTTGTGCCAAGATCTCTTAACATGGATAAGTCGCATCTGGACGTTTCTTTAAAGTTATGGGCCGCAGACAAACAATCTAGCAGTACTCTAACCTGCGTGGATGCTGATATTGTGTGCTAGATTGTCAGTGGTTATCTATCAATTTGAATGCGCTTGTGTGGCGCATCGTATATCGGTCGAACGGCGCGGCACCTGGCCAAACGCATGAACGAACACTGTCCGCGTTGGCTATATTTAGGTGGCACTGGAGCCAATAGTAGCTCTATCGTGGCTCATATTGTCGACAGCGGACATCAAGTGGATCTAGAGCGTACATTTAGAGTAGTATGCAGCGTTCCGCCGCCCCGGTCAAAGGGTCAACCTCTCCGTACACTCACAACGGCCGAATCGATTTGTATTCGATCATTCCGACCATCGTTATGCTCGCAACAAAAGTTAATTGAGGCTGTTCAGCTTTCCTGGCCCGCAAAAGCGGATGATAATGAGGTCAGTGGCGCGAGGTCAAGAAAATCGTAACTTTTAGTTAACCCGTATTCGAATTTACCCTACGTTAATTGTATCAACTATGTCAAGCTTACTTTTTTAACCCGATATATGATTGCATCGGTCTGAAGATGAATCATCGAAAGAAATTGCTCACCAATTGGTCGCTTTGTTCTCATTTGCCCAAATGGGGATTTTCAAGTTACCTATAGTTATATTCCGCAATAAAAATTTGGAAGCATACGTGTTGAAATCGACACTCAGTATTGACGAGTTGACGGCAAGTACAGTATTGTGAATCACGGATGATGTCATCAGAGGCGAAATGCGGGATGCAACCATATATTGCATCATCAGACTAGCCTGTGTTCTAAAAGTATGTTAGAGTATGTATGTCGGTAAGTTCTGTATATATAGAACACAGCAAAAATTAATTGAGGATTTGCCAACTCGTAATTAATGTGCACAGGCTAGGCGGAATTACCCTGTTTTCGTGGTTACAGACCGTATGCATATAACTTTTGGCAGAGAAAGCTGAACATAATATATCAAACATATATTCCTATAATCTAGTACCTATTTCCAGGTCATAAATGCAGGTTGATCTTCTACTTTTTAGTAGTCGATCTTCTTGATCACGGACGCAAGAAAACTTATTACATCACAGATAATTTTTTATGTTGATATAAACAGTCAGTCAGACGATTTACCTGCGTTTCAGCTGCATCTCTGCCAGCTAATTCACAGATACTTACGTTAAATTCTATTTACAGCCAACCTAAAGCTTTCCCATAATTTGAGCTGCTGCCGTGCTAGATGAAGGTGCTTCTTGTAAACTTAATTATTTATATGGATCCGACAATTGAAAACTCCAACGCAAACGTGAGTCCTGAACAAATTTATTTTATCTGAGATAAATGACATTCAATTCTGTCCACATCTAGTATGCAACGGAGAATAAGGCACTTGCCGTGCGATTGGAGACCGAATGTCGTGGACCGTGTCACTAAATATAATCTGCCTAATGCTGATTAGGATGCTGCATCTGCACCGCCATGCTCGCAGTCAGAAGTGAGTGGTTGTTTGCTCTAGGGGACTCAGGGATCTGAATGTCAAACCAATGTTGGTCATACCCCGTTAACATTAGGTTCAAACGGCAAAGAGCTGTGCGTATGGTACTAGTGTTGGCTGCCTGCTTAATGTTGCTGTATAAGCCTCGATTATCATCTGCAAAAAAGCTCACAGAATGTCATGTTAAACGAAAGTGAATAACCGTTCAGGCTAATGAGGTTAAGATAATTTTATCTTACCAATTTTTAGTGCGATGTAACGGTACTTATGTCTTTGGATGTAGGGCAGCCAATCCAGACCAATAATCAGGATCCTAGACAAAATATATCTAAAACCAACTTTCAGTACTAGGGTGTTTCGAGCGTCACATGTACACAAACTAGTTCTCTGGTTTTACGAATCCACCGAACTAGTGGATATAATTACTCTCGCAAATTTGTCTATAATTGCTGCGGAAGTGGATATGTAAGTGGAAGGTGTAAGCTGGGAACATCATACTCATGCTGTTTGCAGCTAATTGATATCAGATCCACGTACATCGAGCGAGAATACGGTGTAATGCAAGTTTCCTGGCAGATCTATTGCGCTGCAATAGTCACAAATAGCATAGAATCGTCTAGCAAAATTGACTATTTGGTCAAATTATTTGGTAAAGGTATTATTCACCCATTAGCAGCAAGCGCGGGTGTCTCACATGGTTTCGGACATGTTGCAACCTTTCCAAAAAAGGATTTCGTGGGCTGCAGTAAGCTGCATCAACGGACAGTTCACAACGCCTTAATGGGATAAGTCACTACATTGTTCGCATAGGCCACCTAGCGTTGTTAGTTTCACAATAATCCTCGAACGGAGATGACCGTATGCTTAACAACACATCACCGTAGCCGCTTAATAAATGGCGGTACCAAAAGCACTGATAGCTACGTATCTATGTTTTCGTGGCAGTCGCTACAATACTCCATAAAGTTATAACTTGCCGTAGCAATTTCGGCGGTCTAGAACAAGAAAGTAACACAGCTAGCTATGCTTGTTTCTCTAATTTTAACGATTGATGAAAGCTACGCGCAGACTGCGTTTAGGTCGCCGGACGTTTTACTGGCCATCGACCTGTTGATCCGTATTCCGCAGACCCGGTCACTTTTAAAAATACAGCAGTCTAGAAATCCGTTTGCTCACTATCGGCAAGAAGCCCGAGCTCGGTGAGAAAATCCACATCGGGTCAAATATTGGTCAAATTATGAACCCACGCTAGTTTCCCCAAAAGAAGTAATTTGCAAAAGAGTTGGTTTCTCCTATGTTCTCTATCTAAACTTCGGGAAAAACAACAGTGTTTTATAATTTAACAAGACGGCTCACGTTTTAACGAGAAAGCAGGTAGTTAGACTGAATTACTTTGAATTTCGTTTCTAAAAATGTACATTTAGTGCATTTGAAGGCTGTATTACCACAAATTCCGTTATTTTGCCCTTCTGAATTTCATGATTAGTAATAACCGGATAGAAACGAATATACTATTTTAGCTATAATGAATTTTGGATAGGATGATTAAAAAATTTAAACGTTCAGCAAAAGTCGTTATAAAGCGTTCCCATGATGTTCTCCATATATATTATGTCAGGAAATAGATAAGCACAAGTAAGCAAAACTATGTTGAATGGTGACAAATATGGAAACTTGGTAGTCAGTGGAATATGTGAAGCTTTTAATATCGGAAGGCACAATCTAAGCGAACCAAGAAAATTCTCAAATATAAAGAGTATACCAATGTTGTTTGCTTTTTAACAGCCAGCTGTTGCGTTAACGTATGTATGAATATTTATTTTGCGTTTATTATTACAATTAGGGTTTTATATGTATATTTATATGGGTCTGCATTTTCCCAAATTTTTCATGGCCTGAAACATTTAATATTTCAAAAGATGTGTGCTCCTTTGAACTGAACAGGTATTCTCCAGTAATCTTCAGGCTATTTTATTTAAGTTCACCTCATATTTCGCCTGCATTGATTTTTACCTAGTATGTCTATCAGCTAACAAGTTTATTCAATGTTTGGGATGTAATTGGCCGGTAACTACCGAGTTATTGGACAACATCGTTTCAACACGTGTTCTGGCACATTCCTCATGCTTTAACAGGGGTAATGTTCAATTTCATGCAGTCAGTATTTTTACCCGAAGGGTGAAACGTTAAAATTTGCAATCCTGTCTTTGCACCCGTCTTCGAACATTAATACACCGTGGGCAAATTTACATTTTAATACACATGTTTGAATAAATGCTTTAGTGCGAATGAAGGAAGATAGGTAAGCAGAAGTATTGTCCGACAAATAAAAGACACTACGTCTGACGAAGCTCAGAATGGGAACTTGTTTTGATTCAAGAAAAAGTTGTTGCCCGTAATAAAGGTAGTTACTAAAATCCTACGAATTCGGTTACTTAATTCATGTCCAAACTCCAAGACAAAGGGAAAGCTTTAATGATTTCCCTACGTTTATAGCGCTGCATAACATTTATGGAAACTTATAACTTGATCGGAATGAGAAAGAACATAAAACTATTTGCTTGCAGTATTCTTGTACACTTCACTGTCTTTGAAAAATACAAAATTAACCCATGAGTCCACAAATTCAAGTTGGTTTACCCAGGTTTTCACGTTAGCTTCAGTCAAGGAAATTGACAGCTTCAGAAATACACTTTCCTAGGAATTGGAAACACACAGGCGGTAACATTAACTAAGCGAAAACAATAGTTTCGTAATTTACGTGTCCGTATGTTGAAGTACTTTACAGTGTGCTGAAGCAAATTTTACCCGAGTGAATGCTTAATAGTATCATGCGGGAAGGCGCAATTATCCTTAACTTACTGGTTCAATATTTTGCAAGCATGCTTGGCAAACAAAACCAGTATATATATATATATATATATTGCTACAACGTCGAATGATAGCGTAACTGTGTTTTATAGTTCCAGAATTTTCAGCAGTTGCACAAATTAATAAGTCTAACCAGCGAGTATACGGCGATTTATGATCTGATTCTTACGATTCTACAGAGCATTTAATGATTTAAAGTCGAAGGCATATATGTCGAAAACCGCGCACAAATTCACCTGCTTTCTGAGCAATTTGGTTTATCGGTAGAGCAGGTATGGTTGTTGCCCAACTGCAGTTAGCTGCTGGAAAAACACGCAATTTATGATATTCCAATTTGCAGCCAGTTCAGTAACCCAGAGTTCGTCTATTCACCAATTTTATCAAATTAACTGTGTATTGCACAATCAATCCTGTCTATTGAAGATTTGGATACAGTTTGGAAATGTAGTCTGACATGTACATTAATACTTAGCTAGCCACATTCTCTGCTAGGAAAGTGATCAACATTGATTTGAGCTCAGTTCTTTTATTTCATTCCGGTGCCTCCTAAAAAGGACATCAGAATAATTTAATTTGCAATGCTTATATTGCTGGCACATGCGCAGCGAGTTCGTTCTTAATTTGTTGATCGCAAAAGAACAATTATGCATCTATCCAGACAGTTGATGCATTGGACTTCAACATTTGGTTACCAGCTTATATTGCGTTTGACCAGTTAAGACTGGTAACATGATAGACCTTTCCTGGCACGTCACAGAAAGCGACCTAAAAAGGCAAACGCCGACATCACTGAAGTTACCTGATTTTGCAATCCATATCGGCAATTATGTAATCGTTGTTCAGCAGTTTATTTTAACGCTGCGAGCATGATGTATTATTTATAAGCCAAGTAATTTAAAGTGCCCTCCAACTACGCCAACCTATAACACACCCGCAAAAGCATTTAAGGAAGAAGTAAAAAGCGATTGATTTCATTCCACATTGCAGCCGTCCAGCTTGTAATTCAAATCAAGAATTGTTTATCGAAATTATATTATCTACATACGGATTAGTGATTTTACCCAATGATCGAGAAACAGCAAATGTTACCGACATTCTCATCGAGTTTTAGATAGTGACACGATTATTGTCGACCACATTACAAATTCTTGGAGATGAGCTCCAAACAAGTGTGCATTGCGGCAGCTCGTACACTTTCTTCCATTGGCTCAAGCACGCCTACTGTTAGTTAACAGTGTATTAATAACACAAGCAAATATTTACCGAGCGTTGTGGATCACGGACGTTATGGGATACACTTAGTTCTTACCCGGTAGACATATATTAACATTGTTAGCCAAAAGCAGGAAATCTGAGGAAAGAGCTCTTGCCAAATGGTTGATAAACACCAGGAATAGGCGCCGTCCCAACACTTAACCATGTGAGACACTACATTTCACCTAAAACGGGTTAGAGAGTTATCCCCTAACATGCAATTAAACTTTTTGTTGGTGAAGAAAGTCACTAACCCAACCTAGAACAAGATCTCCGATTCCGTAATTCTGCAGTCTGTGAAGCAGGATGCAGTGATGCAGGCAGTCAAAAGCTTAAGTGAAGTCCATATATATGACATCAATTCCTAAGCAAACATAAGCCACTACCGTCCAACCACCTCGCGCAATCACCAGGTTGGTAGTGTATGACCGATGTTGAGGAAAGTCATGCTGCTCTGGAGACAAGAGGTCGCATTTTTAGGTAAACTATTAGAGCCAAAGTGACGAACGCGTCCATCATCTTCACGGGAACCGGGAGGAGAGTCAATGAAAGACAGTTTGCAGGCTATGAACGGCTGCCGCATTTAAATTTGGGGTGCTGTTTTTGCGCTTCAAAATAATAGGGACAAATGCTATATCGAAACAACTTTGGAATAACTCACGGTGATTCAGCTAGCTTGGTGACCGCAGCCTTCACTGTTTTCGGGTTAATGCTGTCGGCTGCCGGAGAGCTGACCGCGCAGCGAGAGTAACTTTATTAACGCCATAGATCGGCTAACAACTACATGCGCAAAAAAATGGAGTCGGTAATGTGCAAGAAATTAGCAAGCTTTTGTCTAGGTTCGTCACGGTTAGACATATTCAGACAGCCACCGCACATCCAGGAAAGCGCTAGCCGAACGATTCGTCCTATTGAGTCTCGTCAGTAGCGTGAACCCGCCCAATGCTGCCGGATTCGAACCCACGTCCTTACTCTTGCGCATCAGCGACATATGCCATTGAACCATGGGCAAAAGCCGCGAACGGCCATGACTGAAAACTAACGGCGATATATCAAAGATCATCCTCCATGTCTTGCATGTTATGAATGTGCAGATGACAGGGCGGGCCCCCAGAGCAACGACTTTATTCGCGCGCTACCAACAAGTCTCAATAGGACGAAACGGCCGTCTAGCGATTTCCTGGATGTGTGGCGGCTGTCCGCTTGTGTCTATCTGCGATGAACCTACAGGAAAACCTAATAAATCGCCCTACGAAATTAGTGCGTATTGTAGTAGCAGGTAATTAGCTGCTTCCTCTGCGTGTAATTGTATGGGTTCATTTTAAGTGTTTCAATGAATACTCTGCATAGAAAGCACACATAAATTATACTACTGTATGCTTGTTGAAGCCTAAAGGGCATTTAAACAAATACCTCTCAATGAGTATTTTCTCATTTGTGGGCACAATGTCCAAAATAACGGTTTGTTTGCTGTGATGAATCTTGTGGTTAGGTGAAATGATTGTATAAGGGAATACTAGCGGTAAGTTCATGCAACATTTCTCTAAACTACACATAGGAAAATGCTGATGCCATAGGGTTGGGGATACTGAAATCAGCGGCGTTGCGAATATAGCTGTACAGGTGCATGCTATTTTTCTAGCACGTATTATGTAAATGTCGGGGGCAGTAACTGACTATTGCGAGACCGGCGTCGGAGACAGCAACAGAATGTATCGGTAACAGGAGTTTCCGTATATTTAAATAGTGTACCTTGCAAGTAACTGTAGAAGTAAAAAAGACCCCACCACCTCTGATGGAGCAGTCGTTCCGGATGAGTGAAAGTTGTGCCATCTCAACCCCAGCATCAGTTACTTCCTGTTACATTTAGGTTTCGATAATAGACAGTATCTTTCTTGGACTCGTGACCTAACCTGTTCGAAAATTGGTATCTTTACAGGACATCCCTCTTGTGTTACTGTTATTCTATTTAGGTTTCTCAGATTGAAGCTCTGGGTAGTTTCGTCGACCAGGGGCGGCCCGCGATTAACCACTGGCTCGGTAAGTAGTAGTAGTAGTAGTAGTAGTAGTAGTAGTAGTAGTAGTAGTAGTCCTAAATATGTTCCACTACATACAGCGCTACTAGTCTGGTTAAGCACTAGAAAGACAGGACCCATTAGACACGCTGTGATGCACTAAACTTCTCTAGTTCCATTCCCTTTCGGTTCTTCTGGTAGCCTGATTGCTGGTAAGCATATTGCTCGTTGCTTTCAGTTAACGCCGCTGCCAGCCTGCCGTGCAACATGCAAGTGCGGTTCAGTAGTTGCGCTACCATAAGTTTTGACTTAGGACTACCCTAAACATTCTTGGATTACGTCCTTTGTAGTTCGGTAATGTGGGTACCCATGACGCCGTGTTTGCTAGCACGTCATCTAAGGAGTCTTTCATGAAAAAAACACTAACGTTCCTTATCCGGATTTCTTATTTCATGTTGATTGTCCTTCGGTTTTATGAACGTCGTGGACGAATGTTGTTAAATAAATCTTCCCTCTATTTTTCTTCTAAGCTGCTGTCACTCCGAGAAGGTTCGCCAATGGGACATGTGGAAAGATAGCGATGGGGTATTTTTATGTAAGTCCACTTGTAGAAAGCAGAGAAGATTTTACTCCGCTGGATGATTTCTGCGTGACGCGCCGCTGATTTGATAAATGATTGGTTTAGTGTTCAGGTTCCGCTTGATTCGCACTAAATTTGCTGGTTTAAGCCAGGGTCATATTAGTAGCTAATGAAGACTGACTGACTGATATCGCTTACCCTCCTGCTTCTAATTGGTGACAAATTTAATTCTGTGGTATTGGAGCAAAGTACTCTCAGTATTTTTGTTGCCTTTTAGCACCTGAGTACATGTCAACACTAGTGACTGATATACATGGTGATTAACAGCAGGAAAGTGATGGCGATTGCACAGAGGAGGCCTGTTTTCCTCTTCAGTTTCCAATATCGTCGGTGTGATTCCAAACTAAAAGTCTGCCCTTCTTGGAAAATATTCTAGGCAGTGTATCACGAGTACCAACATGATTTTGTTCATCCAGGTCTGTCCGCAAATTTTGAATGGTGGACTACAGGCCGCGGGGGCAAGGAGATGTGCATATATATATACCGACAAATATCACTCGGAGTTTATTTTTGTTTTTGCTTAAATTGCTTGTTATTTGCGTACGTTCGCTTATATGATGGTAGCTTTTAGTTTAGCATGATAATAATAACAATTGGTAGAGTTTTGGATTGAAAAGTTTCGTTCATAGTTGGAAATTTGATATATATATATATATATATATATATATAGTTATTGCCCGTGCTTCTGCTGTGGCAATATGCTGTCGTTTGCCTGGCTTTGTCTTGGCTTCTGGCAATGATTATGACACAAATATTTGATGTTAACCTTCAAGTACATGGATCAATGCGCTTTAGCAGTATCGCACACAATGATGACTGTTACAGCGCGTAACGCCCAGTGCTTATCAACACAACGTCACCTATTTCAGCGTGCCTTGATAAACGAAGGCTAGTGCATACGCATCACACGTATGTAAGAATCGGATCACTAACTATTAGTTGACCGTGACTGCTTCATAGTCAGCTCCTCGCACCTTTAAGAAATGTGCTTGTTGTCATAGCATTTCCGGTCATCAAGACGTCGGACCACAAATTTGTAGTAAAATTTGGTATAGCCATACCTAGTATATTTCTATATTAGCGGGTGGACGTAGACAGGCTAAATAACCATCAGTAACAATTAGATTTTACAACAGGATACGGTTCTGTTTTAATTTACGCGGAAATTCGGATCGAGCACCACTTACTGGCAACAATTCAGATATTATTTTTTATACATTCGCCAATTACACACTTGAAAAACGATCGCCGTAAGGTTCCTATTAGATTCTGGCCAGATTTCCTCAAGCTGACATACATTATACCGTATTACAACAGGAAGGGACGAGCAAGGGTTTTCTGAAATCCAAGTGTGTCCGCAATTGCATGCACCTCATAATTTGTTATCCAATGTTTCCTTCGACTGACATGCATTAGATACCATCAGCCAAAATTCCAATAATCTTCACCGTATGGCATTAGAAAGACAGAACACTTGACAATGCAACCTCGTTGTTGCAAACTCCTATGGTAAAAAGTAATCATACCTAAACATCCCGTGCTACGGAAGTGATTGCATTAAGATATCAGAAGTACATCTCCTTGGGAATTTAAGGTGCAACTAATTAGTACCTAACTTTTTGTAAAATTAAACATGTGCTTCTTGTTAGTTGGACATACGAATGGGTGTATGAGAACGGACCAGATATCATCGGAACACTCTCTGGATTCATTGTAAAATGTATGGATAATGTCGAACGAAAGATTGCTGACATACCCTGAACTGCTTTGTTCTCATATTAGCATTTATTTTATTGGTTAGGCAACTTAGCTCCATCATACAATCTATCTACATTGTCACATCCTTCGATCTTGCTCACACATACCAGTGGTCTAGGAAAATTTGGCACATCCATAGCTTTGCCAAATGAGAGCAAGCTCCGTCAATTTTTTTCCCAACACTGTTATATTCTTCAGCACACAGCCAGACAAAACATGAGCGCTTTGTTGAATTGGATAGCTTGGTTTGTCTTTTGCCATTTTCTTCCTATATATGGCAGCTTGTTGGGCTCTCACTTAGAATAAACATTCACTGATAGCAAAGGAAAACGGTGCACTCATCCGTAGGTTGAAGTAACTACCTTGCTTTTTGTCCTTTTTGTAGTGTGTCAATCTACGTACCTAGCTAAACGAAAACATGAGTGTCGGCTATATTCGGACCACTTGTAACATTGAAATATTTATGCTATATCACTTATTTAGCTAGTTTGCCTACTTAAATCTTTTTTAATTGTGTTATTTGCTACCTGTGTGAGGCACGTCGCACCTAATAACATAATCAATAATTTATTAGTTGAAACAATGCTCACTTTAAATATTTACTGAACACGTTCTACCTGGTCTTATTTAAGGCTTATTCACCTTTCAAATCTTTGTTAAATATTATAATCACCACAGAGTAATACACGTAATTTATTCGCTTATCTCATTAGTCATGAACATTTCGCCATTTTTCACTTCACTACGGGGAAATTTATTAGCAAACCGACTATTATTCTGAAATCTTGTAAAACAAACTTAATAGTATAAGAAAAATTAGAAATAAGATTACATTTGTCCGTGTTCAGCAGTCCTGTAAATTGGTTTGCGTGTCCTCTGTACCTTTTTAAGAATAGGTTTGCTTGGCTGTTTCTCCCATAGTTGTGCATGCAAATTATTCACAGAATTTCAGGCACGTACTAGTCTCTGCTCAGCCTGTTCAGAATAAGTACATTTTCCGGAGTAACTGTTTGCGAGTTCGCGTATACACAGCTGTAAATAGAACCATTCGTCGTTCAGTTTGTTATGTCTCTCGAATATCATGCAACCATGAGAGAAGAAATGTAATTATGTTTCGCTGAGAACTACACCATGCCATTTTCATACCATGTCTCAATGGAAAGATGTTGACCCTGAATGTGTAGTATTTTGGTGCATTTGTGGGCTACCCGAAACAATACACACATGTTATACCAAGAAAATGTAGGAATAGCTAACCATGTTTGATACAATCAGTTATTGTCATTACGAATAACGAAGCAAAATGGGCCGAGGAATATCCTTTGGTTAAACCCACTGAGGAATGTAGCAAACATACGCTAACTTAGGGAAAATTTAAGGAGCAGTTTAAGTATGAAGATATCTAACTTATAATAGAAAGGCAGATATTTAAATGAGCAGCCGTTTGTGAGTCACCCGATTGCATGTCGTTTGCGCGTCTAGGAGTAAATGTATGCGCGAGCATACTAAGTCAATAGTTTGTTATGTCGAATATGTAATGCAGCTGGAAGGATTTGCACGGTTGCCTGTGAATTAAATCATGCTGAAACGTGCCTATCAACTGCACTGTGTCAGCGAAATCAATGAATTACCGCTTAACAAATGTTTACAACGAAATAGAAAATATACGACTTTGAGGAACTAGTAACATGTATGCTAACACCAATGCTACCTGGGGGAAGTTTTATTTCACGTACTGCGTGAGAAAACTAAAAATCAAATATGCTTAATTCTGTACCGCCTCCTCAGTTTTATGTCAGACAATTATCACGCTTGAACGAATAAATAAGATTTCACCCAATTAGCTCAGTTTAGGCGAAAAGTGATGAGAGCCAAGGGCAGGATCTAATATTTATTTTTTGAAAATATCCATGGTGGGGAAGGATTCAACTAAAATTGGGAGAAAGTTCCAGGGTTGGTAAACCCGAGGATGAAAATAACGTCGCCGGCATTAAATGCTTACTCAAATTCAGAGGGTTACCTTTGAAATTAGTGTTATAGCTGAGTTTCAGCAAGTGATGTTATACGCGAGTAGATTCACACAATATTTCGCAGACTACTATGAAATCGCCTCACAAGAATTCATGTACTTTCACAAGTGGCGTTCGTAGAGCAAATTTCCTCTTTAATGCAACAGCGATACACCAGTGCCATATAACTGAAGTTTACGCAACAGCGTGCGGTGGTTTATGCAAGCAAACGCATTTCTAAAACTCAGTTAATTAAACCTGACTCCTGCGCTACAATCAACTGCGTTGCTCCAGCTATTGCCTGTAATTACCGGGTTCGTAGTTCATGAGCGTTATTGTTGGAAGCCATGTTGATCTAGTTGTGATTCTCTAGATACTGCATGAGTGTATCAGCGATGATAGACTTCATAAACTTGGAATGCACTGGGAGTTTGTTATCCGACGAAAATTTGGTGTGTCATTATGACTACCATTTTGCCCATATTACTGAAACATTATTTTTCCTATAGACAGCGCTGATAGAATATAGCTAGTGGTTCTGTCAGATCACTGGCTGCTGCCTGTAAATCATTCAGTAGAGTGTTATCGACATCAGGAGAGGTGTGCAAACACAAGGTCAACTGTTTCTTTAACAGAGTTTCTGCGGTAAACTTCATATTGGATGAAGCTGACCTTGGGACAGTGGAAACATGGCAAATTTTGGCCCGTTGCTATTCGGAGCAAATGTGCGTGACGTAACTAAGATATCGGTTGCTTCCGTTGCTGATGAGGTGCACCCGTCAATCACGATGATTGCTGCAATTCCGCGTTGCACCTATTTTAGACCGTTAACATGCTTGTATAAGAGTTGACGGTTCGCTCAGAATCACTTCATTAACTTAAACTCATGCGTCACCTATTCCTCGCGGATCTAGCACACACAGAATTTATGCTGTTTGACAAAGGCGTACGAGGTTTCCACATTCGAGGAGTCCTTGTGAACTCACCATGCATTTAATTTTACTGCTTCTCAGAAATATCGATGTGCCTTTGAGGATGGAACCATTTCTGCTCAGACGCGTGCGCTGCTAGCTTGCTCAATATCCTTGTTCAAGTGTCTCAAGCGTGTTCTGTGGGCAATGAGTTAAGCAGATCCGACATGCCTCATTAGCAAGCACGGATAACAAGTTGTAATGCGTAAAGATGAAATCCTCTTGCACAAGATTTTCCGCATAAGAAACCCAATTAAACAGTAGAGTGACATGGTCATTGGGACCCATTAGAGTGCTTGTAAAGTTTCCGTCGTTCATGTGTTCCTCGATGTTGAGCACAATATCACGTATCAACAGCCATTTAGCAGTTGGAAATCTGCTGCGAGAGGTCACGTGGTTATACAGAGCTTAGCAGGAAATTACCTTTTGTAAACAGGCATTAAACTGCATGCTATCGTTCGCTGCTATTTCCAAGTCATTCACATTAAAGTCAACTGCGATACTAGAGTCAATTTGACAAAGTTGTAAAGCAAGTAGTCGTCCTCTTCTGCACAAATACCTGTCATGGTGTGTGCAAATCGCAACAGGGAACCTGCACTTGCAAAACGACCATGGCTGGCTTGCACTGCAACAATCATACTTACATGCGCCCTACCCTATAACAAATGCATATACTATAAGTACTAGAGGGTTTTACGTGGAAGCGAAATAAAAGGCGCTGGAGAAGTTTCCGTACAATTTATTTTTAAATTCATGCTAAGGAAGCATACCAGACACACTCATGTTTAACCAGGAGTTAGCTTATTCCAAACATGATGGAATAAATCTTAGACTGTTCAATTACAAAGCATTGCATGCCGCATCTTACAACAATACATTCACATCTTGGAACCATTAATTTAAGTTGCGGTTTTGGAATTTAGGAAGGTTGTCGATACCCGCATTTTAACTCGAACAATGGAAATAAAGGACTACACATATTTCATCCATATATACATCGCTAAGGCCAATTTGATCACTGCGTCTTGCGCCACATGCTACAAACAATTTGAGATAGAAGCACTGTATTTATTTTAAAGGACGGATTAAATTACGGCCTCGTGCTTGATTCTCTGTGACTACAGGAGTAGAAATGCATGCGGCACACATATATTTGCTAGGTCTGTGTTAGATATTGCTTTCAAAACCCATTCCCAGCTTGTCGTCTTAATCATCTTTTTATAAAATATGTCACTAATATATGGGTTAATATTGTTATTCAAGGACATTTAACAATGTAACTTCTTTATGACTGCTTCGATAATCGTCAGACAAAATTTAATTCAGATATCAAAATAGCATTTATATGTACTGGATAACGAAGAAAGTCTGACCTCCACCCCACGCATGTACACTTGGGGTTGCTTGTAGATTAGGATAAACTACGCGTTCAAACAGAATCCGTAAATGTATCAGCACCCGGAACCAACACGCTAATTTATCAGGGTTGTATTTGAATACATTATTTCCTCCCGCTACATGCAGTCCTAAGTGGCTTACGTCATTTAAGTCAAATTTACATAACAATATCTCTAGCAAGGTGCACTCGAGGAACAATAACACACAGAAAATAGATACGCAAATTACTTGCTGCATCTCTTATATAGTTAGAACTGAAAGCCATATATGTGTATTGTGGAAGACATCGTCGTGTAAATTGGATTATACTAACTTTCCATGTTTTAGTAGGCCACTTTGAATACAACTGACTGAAAGAGTTAAAAGACCGAATTCAACGGCCAGTAGCTGTAGTTGGCAACTGAAAACTGCCAGTTGGAGCGTCACCGGATTATAGATTTTTCTAATTGCTCGACCCAAAACGTCATTTCTGCTCCCGGTATTTGTTCAAAGGTTGATTTTCCAATGGATTTATCCATTCCTAATTATGCCATGCACGTTTTTCCTAATTTAGTATTTTAGTTCAATATGTGATTCCACAAGGTTGCCATTATAAAATACCGCACCTTTAACTTCAACCACATTGTCCGCCTCATTTGTTGGCTGTGATAATTGAATGTGGTGGAAGCGCTCGTTTCATTATACATTCATGTTTGAATAGGTAGCGCTTCTCTCCGAGGGAATCCGGATCACTAGAGACAAACGGTCGTTTGTACAGTATATACGCATATATATTTTCACGCGAGGTTGCAGTTCATTTATGAAAGCAAACTCAGTTATGCATGCATTACAATTTGAGAGCAAAAGCAATGTTCTGAAATGTTTAATCTGTCGTATCGACTAGAACGGAATTGGGACACATTCGGTTGCAAATATGTATTCACATTGGTCTGAACATCTTCAACCACATTTACTATTATTTAACGGAAATTAAAATCTGGTTCTGATTAGAATGACAATAGACCAAAAACGTTTGATTTCCGGAACGGCACACATGACAGTCTCTTTGGATCCGTTTAGCATAATACTAACACCTCAACAAAAATATGCCTGATGAAAAAGCGTTATGAAAAACGCCCGAATAATTAAAGCGTTTTAGTACACATAATTTAACACTCTCAATACTGTGGTATCAAACCAGCAGGATATGACAATGCAAAAGCAAAACCAATCGTTTTTTACTAATGTAAAGTCCTCATTCTTTAAGTTACGATTGTGGTTTGCAGCTGCAATTATGACAATTGTGACAAATTCGGCAAGGATTTGTGTGTCAAGCTTCTCAACATGACATAATATAAGTGCCATATATATGCCATATATGTCATCTTATATTCAGTTATGACGCTCGACAACAAATCCGTGCCGAGAGTGCCAAGTTATCATAATTACATCTGCAAACCGCAATCATAACTAAAAGTATTAGGAATTTACATTAGAAAAAACGATTGGTTTTACTTCTACATTTGCCGTACACATATTATTCAGCAGTTATTTGTGTCACGATTGAGTAACACAGCAACATCTAATAACCAACCAGCGGCCTTCATTAATTTCCGTTAAATGAAAATTCAGCGTTGATTGCTTGTTTGGTTTTTGACGGGAGAGAAACGAGTGAAACCACTATCTGTTACTTACCTGGACGCATGTTATACACTCCAGCTTAGGATTTGCTGCATTAAACTCTCAGTACAGTTACATTAAATGAATATTCACTAGTAATCATATACTTGTCTAGAAAGCTTCTAAAGTTTATGGCGCGAGGCTGCTATCGTCAAGAGTCATGACCATGAAGAGTAACCCCTCTGCTCTGTAATGTTCTACACTTGCTTAGCACTCAAAGTTGAGACTAGGTATATCAACCTTTTCTTGTCATTCATGACAATCTTCCGCTTTTTCCGTGGTTCATTGGCATATGATTCCACAGCGCCCCGAAGGAAGCAGAAATATGCTTCACTGTTGGCGGCGGTGTGGAGTTGTGCGAACACTTGGGAGAACTAATGTTTAGTGTAAGTGGTTCAAGGAATCCTTGGACTTTAGAAAACGGATACACAATAAAAGTTTTCCAACTGGAGTAATCAAATTTATGAGTTAAGCCAAATACCTTTATCAGTGCAGATTAGCTAAGAAACCAAACAAATCCGTAGTTGAATTACATTTAGTTGCACTTAAATGTTTTTTTTCGGGGTGGGTCACTGGTAAACTTACTAAGGTGGATGGTAGGCATGTATGGAAGATACAGACAAGACAGTGGTGTAAGTGTTTGTCTTTCAGAACCATCACCATGTGGACAGTGGCTGTGCAATCCCTTCCCAGTCACATTATTCATCTGACATTGAAATACAGTATGTTGGTCCAACCGCATCAAATATCTGAGTTGCTGGATCATCTAAACCCCTATAAACCGGCAGGCCCTGAATCGATCATCTGACAATTGTTAAAATGTATGCAGATATTTTCTAGTTTCCCGTCTTGTACCCTTACCAATGATTTACTCTGACATCCAGGCTACCATATGACTGGGAAGAGGCTACGATTGTGGCAATTCATAAGGGAATCTAAGTCTGTGCCACATAATTATAGGCCCATTTGTGACACAAATGCTATGCTTAAGCACCTGGAAAAAGTTGTTAAGCACTGGATTTGCAAAAACTTAGTTGTTAACAACATCAATGTAGTGGAACAGCATGAATTCATTAGAAAGTAGTGAAGTATTACATACCCGTTGACGAAATAACTCTGTGCCTCGATATCGGAGTCGCAGTTTAGGTCTTCCAGCTGGACTTCAATAAAGCATTTAACACGGTTAATCATTGAATCTTAGTCGAAAAGCTGACTTGGTTTGGGTTGCATCCCAAACTGATGAGTTGGTTATCAGAATTGGTGAGGCCAGCACCAGTAAGGACACTACTCATAGCAGGGTGCTTATTCGATGCCGTTAATGTTTCGAATGTTTATACATGATCTGGCTTTACTTGTCTAGAACCCACTTGACGCCTTTATGGACGATGTGAAGCCTGTCAACAGTGGAGCTAAAAGTAGAGCATCTAAATAACTTGGCACTGTAGCGAAGCTCTCAAATGTATGTGACTTGATATTGAACGCGAAAAATGTCGGCTTTTTTCAACAGTTAACGGAACTACGGAGTAAAACTGCATGCTGTCCTGACGTAGCAGTGGATAGACAATGACAGGAACTTGGGCACCATCATAGTAGAACATCGCAACTTCGTAAGCATGTTGCTAGATTAGTGAACCTACAAAGACTGGCCACCAGAATAATTGAATACCATCGTATTTCGACCGACTGACTTGTCTAGGCTTGTTCACTTTGGAAAGTCGCAACCTAATGGGAGACCAGACAGAACAGTTAAGCTTATGTTGTGTCTCTTTGGATCATGACTACTAATCGGTTTGGCCTAGCTAAATCGGGCCAACTGTTAGGAAAACCTGAATTTAACATCGACTGCGGAAAATGCATGATTGAATAATTTAAAAGC
This sequence comes from Dicrocoelium dendriticum, assembly GCA_944474145.2. Classification (NCBI taxonomy): domain Eukaryota; kingdom Metazoa; phylum Platyhelminthes; class Trematoda; order Plagiorchiida; family Dicrocoeliidae; genus Dicrocoelium; species Dicrocoelium dendriticum. The sequence goes on along the minus strand of OX104067.1, from coordinate 20,474,118 downwards.
ACGCGTTGAAACTTCGGCATCAGCCCATAAACATTTAACTTTCTGATAAATTAGTGCAACTACTAAGACCAGGTATCATTTCGACATGATAAAATATTAGTTGTCTGAGGACCAAGAATCAGAGGACCAGGTTGGATGTCAAGACGAACATTTTCTCGAACCGAGTTGCTCATAGTTGGCATTTAATTCCCTGTGCGGTGGTGGAATGTAATAGGATAGAAGCCTTTACCAGAGACATAAATATGAATCGGTTGAATCTGTTTCAATAATTTCACTGAAATTGGTGGGTCGATAGTACGTCATTGATGGTGTCATGAAGTTAAGAGAGATGAGTCGTAATCTAGTTTTTCTACGCAGATGGGAAGAAGTTTGTTCTTCGAAGTGCCGGAGCCCCTGGCTTGCTTACTGGCATACGCAAAGGGACGCTCTTTATGCGATTCCCAGTTTCGTCCCTTGAGACCAACCTGGTCTGACCTAGGTTGAAGAGCAGTCCGATAATGTCGAGGGGTCAATTGTTTGGGTGCTAATAAAAAAGGTAGACTGCTAACCCTTACGCATTAAAATTATATGAAAATGCCGTATAGTGCGTTTCGGAAACCAAGGTTGGCCATCTGACTTGAAAGCCACAAGATGCACGCACAATACATTTAATTGCTATATTTCTAGTAACATACGAAAAATTCAAAAGCATACCCACAGATAGAACATTATGTCGGATAAATACCGGTCTAGAATGAGTTTATGATTAAGGGTGCAGCGGAGTACTAATAGTTCCAATTTAGCAAAGTTTACATTTACAATTTTACAAGCTCGCAGTAAATGCATTTATTACATAACGAGTTCATATGATTCATTGGATATTAGCGTGTAGATTTAGATGGATAATTATAATTGTAATGTTTCACTTGCACGGTAAATTAATTGAAAGAATTTATAAAGAAATATCTACTCTTTCTGCTATCGGTCTTGTATCGTATGATAACGGTAATTGATTCTGTTCAACCATGGCCTTAACTTATTTGTCTACCTGACATCAAAGCATATTCGTCCACATTTTGATTAATTATATTAGAATCCAATCCATATAATATTATCAGTAATGTTTTTGGCTTGCGGATGATTCAACCTGATAACTTCAACCTATATTCTGTCCGCCGGTGCACAAATCTAGACAGTATTTCGTTTTGCGGGTTTGGTTGCAATTTGAGCCACTAATCATAGCTCATTTTCAACTACACACCGCTATAACGATTGGTCCCAATTTTAAGTATAGCAGGTAAAAACACCAGTATAAAAACTTTGTAAAGCTTGATCAATTAATGCGGAACTATCTTATTCATGATTATCACGTCGGGAAGGTACAGCAACCTATCCAATTTTGACGAATTTTTGAACATTTTTAAAAGGAAACATTTGCTTCCAAACAATTTTGGCAACTCAAAATGGTTAAATATTTAAAAGTAACAAAATTTAAATTTACTCCAGGCTATCGCATTGTGCTTTTTGCAACGACTAGGAATTATCTGCCTTACGACTCAACTAGGTTTGTCTATCAATTTGCAACTAGGATCAATATAATTGTGTGTATATTTTGCTAACTCCTGTATCCAATTTGTAAATATTTCTCTCTTCTTTGGCATATGCCAGCGAAATATCCGACATCCAGAATATTTATATCATAGCTACTATCAAGCAGCTGTATAGATGGAATCAAATGTATACATTATGATGGCTAACTAGTCATAATTGACTGCATTGAACGCAACGATTGCGTGTGCATCAGATAGACAATCAGCACCACATATACCACTTTCATTTACCTCCGTCTAAAGGTTTCCTATTTTGCTGTAAATTTGAAACAAATATTTCAAGTGCCTTAATTGGAATTAATTTTTTCCTTGCATTGGAATTAATACGTTTCATCAAATTATGAAGTGATTGTTTGGCCAATCTTACCCTACAATCATACTAAAGTGTATCTTCCGTAAAGTACATAAAGCTGGTGCATCTATAATAAATGATATCAATTGCATGAATCAAATGGAATGAAATACATGTTTTGGTTCACAAAGTTCCTCAATCAAACTGCAACCATTGACGAGAATTTTGCTTTGGATTCATAAACGGCAGTTAAAGGGCACAGTTGGAACCAAAACGCTGGTATTTAATAAAGAACATTATTTATCCGCCCTATTAGAAAATATATTAATATTTGAAAAAGCTTGCCACATTACAGTACTTATGGGTGTTTCACTGAGATGTAATCTATGTTGTTGAAATCTCCATAAACACGCAAGCCAACATGTTAATTAGCCTATGGTAATATTACTGCACGCAACTATGCAATCATTTATAATTATGCAGTGTTATTTTAACATATCTTTGTAAATGAATAGCGATCAGCTATCAGAATGAGAACCGCAGTTTACTTCGAAGTTATTGCCGGATAACTGGGTAAATAGAAGGTTATCCGTATGCATTATTTTTTTCAAATAATTCGCTGTTTCCACAACACGACATTAAGTGTCGCACAGATACGTATGCAGTAATGCTTACTTTGCTAGTCTACTGATAGAAGTAAGTTACAGCTGCTAAGAATTATGATGGAACAACTGATGAGAGTCCAAAGCACTATAAAAGTCCTACTTATATAAGCTTACTGATCAAACGGCTGGAAACCTAAAATTGTTCAAACTTTTGTTATGTGTACATACACACATAAATATATACAGAAGCCCATTTTGCTTGAGTATGCATCCAGTAATCTGCTGAAACCAATTAAATGTATCAACTTGTATCGGGTAAAACATCTAAGGAACGGGTTTTCTTGAAAACCCAGCAAAATATGTTTCCATGCATGAGAATATTTTGATCTTGTTCCTCACAATACTGACAGAGTTGCTAGCAGCAACATCAAACTATTTCCAGTTTGTCACAGTCCTTGAAATAAGAATGACCGATGTACACCTCAAGTGAACATTGGTCGCAATTTGGGTTGCATGCAGCCATTCAACCACAACGTGCTCGCCATGTCCAACTTGGCAAGTTTGTTTCCTGCCTATTGAACCAGAAGTGTGTGCGTCATATTATGAACAAACACTATTAATCATAGGTCATTTTACCCTTAAATTTTATGTTAAACAAACGAACAAGGAGAAACTAATGTGCCTTGATCATGATTTATTTTTCTCAATGTTTATGAAGATTTTTGTATGGAAAGTGCGACTGGAAATATCATGAATTGCAGAATCAGTCTCAGAATGAAGGAACTCACCTATGCTGCTGTATTTAAACTTTGCTATTTTTGTAATAATCTGCACAAATGTTGGACCATAAGTGATTCTCTGAAGTTGAGCGCCGTAATACTTAGGCTAAAGAAAATACGTTTATCTAGGCTCATAATAATGTAGGATTGAAAAATAGTCATCGCTCATAAAAATTAATCACAAAAGGCAATAATCTGGAATTAACATCAATTGTTTCAAATGTATGGTTGTGTTAATTAAGAGCACGCACGAAGGAAATTCTGCATATGTCCCCAAACATTTAACTTGCTGATAAAATAGTGCAGCTACTAAGACCAGGAAACAGTTTGACATGAGAAAATGTTAGTTACGCATTTGAAAATAGTTGTTCCTTAAACTGAATATACTAACAGCGACACTAAACCTGAAGCCTAACAGCTGACAGCTCTCCATATTATTTTGCGTATGCACATCACATTCCCACTTAAAAGTGTCATTATGCAGAAGTGCATTTAACTCGCTGGAATCTTGCAACAACGATTTACTTTTTCCAGGATCAAATTTTAATTTTTACTTCAACCTTCCTACTGGAATCTTCAAGCACAAGCTGCTTTACCCGTGATGTATCAGTATTCATTGCTCATAAAATGACTTACAAAGGGCTTTTGCAGTATGAAGGAAAAACAAATCAAGAAAGATCTCCATTAATAGAAGGCCACTTATACTAAAGATTATATATAAACTTAAATTTCGAATATTGCTACTATAGCAATCCGGTACAGCTCGGTGCCAAATGTTCTACTTAATTCACCGGATATTTGTACTTTGCTTGATTAGGTTTACGTGTTAATTTAACCGAGAAAAATACGATCAACCTGACCCACAAATACTTGGTAATTTGAAAATCAAAGGTTACTAAATATGCTTTAGTTCCCTGTCATATTCACTAACCAAATGTTGCCCAATTAATTAGCTATCCGCGAAGGGCATCTTCACCCGACTACGAACGACCAGAATAACCATGGAAGAAAGAATTACCAACGGGTCTGCTATTTCCCATTCCTGCTGAAATCAAGTATGAAATATATGTGGGATATCTCACTGTGTACTAGGTTACAGCTTTGTCGTGTTTTTGCTTTCTTAGCCATTTTGGCTAAATGAAAGCAAAATATCTCTAATTCTAGATGCCTACTTGGGAGAAAAAATATACCAGGTGACTGTCAAACTTACTAACTAATTTACTAATTGCACGCAAAGTTGGACCGAGGCAGCTGACGTTAGAGAAGGTGTTGATGTGATCTACCTGGATTTTTCCATGACTTTCGATCGTCTAGACCATCGGATACTACTATCCAAGCTGCAGCAAAACGGGATCGAGGAACCTATTCGAAGCTGGATCACCAAATGTTTACTCCGACTGCAATTAGTCGTCAGAATTCGCAGCTCTTTATCGGACCCCATACAAGTCGATTGTGGTGTGCCGCAAGGCACATTTCTAGGTCCACGTTTGTCTTTGGTGTTTATTTATGACCTTACACAGGGAATCGCTTCAAACTTCCTGAAGTTTGCCGACGACATCAAGATTTAGCGCAGGATCCAGGCGAACGCCGACCGACATGTGCTTCAGAGTGAATTAGATACAGTGTATCAATGGTCGACCCAAAACTTATTGCATTTCAACGTCAGTAAACGCAAGGTGCTTTCCATCCGACATCAGAGCAGCTACTCATACCGAATCGGAACGGATGTATTGCAACAATCAACTCTCGAACGTGACTTGGGTGTCCTGGTTCAAGATGACTTGGGTTGCTCCATGCAATCCGAAAAGTCCTCGAAGACAGTAAACCAATGCGTTGCGCTGTTGAGACGGGCGTTTGGACAAATAAACAGCTCCATATTTCGACACATGCTCAGTGCGTATCTTCGCCCCCATGTCGAATACGCAATCCAAGTCTAGCATCCATGGCTGACACACGACCTTAATGCATTGGAGCAGCAACAACACCGAGCATCTAAGAACATAATTGGAATGCGCAATCTTTCCTACCAGGAGAGGCTGCAACGACTGGGATTGTTCAGTGGAACTATTGCACACTACGAGGAGACCTGAGTATGGCATACTTGATTCTGGGAGACCCACATCATGCGTGCCATTCTTCACTGCAACCCAGCAGCAATACAAAACTGAGAGGCCACTCATTAAAACTCGCAGATCAATACCGTCTTCTGGATTGCCGCAGGAATTCCTTTTCCATTCGTGTCTGTCACCCGTGGAATGCTTTCCCAGAATCGGTCGTAGCTGCACCAACACGGACAGTATTTAAAAAACGGTTGGAATATGCTCTCATCCACTTACACTTTGTTACTTAACACTACGTCTCCATCCTACACCTGGAGTTTACCATGGAATTATTTGTTGTTAACTCTGAGTGCTGTGAATATAAGAGGATCGCAGGACTTCAACGAAGCAAAAGATAAGTCCTTATTATCATATTTAAACTATTAACTATGTTATTATCCTTATTATTATTATTGTTATGTTGATATCCCTACCAACTATCCAACGGGACTTGTAAAGCAACGCTTCTTAACCTGTATTAATACTTTGTTCATTGTTCAATACCATAGTTTTATATTCTCCGTCCCTGCTGGGACAGATTTATTGACGGTGTTCGTGAATAATCCACTTTATTTGTAGTAATGGTCAATCTGCAAAACTATTATTAATGCTGGCGTCCAACCGGTATTTTATGGGCACTCCAAATCCAGGTTTTTGGGATTTTTTCTCTTTGTTTCCAAACCGAACAAATCCACAACTAGGCACCTATCCAACAAGTGACAACGTTATATAAAGCTTCCGTTTAAAATGTGTCGCGTGTAAATGGTTGCAAACAATGAAAATGTAGAATTTTGTGTCCGTTTAGTTTATTCACTTTACTATCGTTTTAATGTGTTTGTAACGGCTAATATCCATTCTGCTTTTGGAGATCCACTCCAAATTTACCCGACTTGGTGGTATCAGATAACCTTAGGGTTGTAAACGATCAAATCCAACCAGGACACTAATCAACTTCGCCACCTTTTAAGATAATTGTAATAATGTAAAATGGTTCCATTGCAAAGAAACATGCTCCAGTAAATGTAAGTCAAAGCATGGTAACATTTAGGTAACCAAATGAGTGCATTTTCATCCTATTATATTCTCAGCATAGAATGTTTCTAAATAACACCAGAAATGCAAACTGTTACAGTATATTTCATAGAAATGATGAGCGTGTATTATCAACATACGTGTAAAGCACTCAGCTTTTCTTAGAGCACAGTGGCTGAAAGTTGAACATACCATCGGGATTTGGACCTAGACAACAGAACAAATCTTTGTTAGATGTTGTTTTCATAGTAATTTTGGGTAACTAAAGTGATTGCCCGAAGGACATAAAGATGGGATACGGAGCAGTATATCTTCATTTAATTTAAGCGGTGGGTTAAAAGGAAGCGCTTAGTACGTCTGAAAAGTAATTGAAATAAGTATGTATCAAAAGCAGCATGCAGAACTGATATGTATGTAGTGCTTAGCCCATTGACAGCGCAATGCTAGCCAGCAAAATCAGCAAGGGCATATAATAAGACTCCGTCTTACAACGTATTTTGTCGTGCTTACAAAATATTAGCACATGCATGTCTAGTTTGCCACTTGGGTATAAAGCCCCAACTGATAAGCCTGTGGAATATAACTTTCAATAACACTGAGCAACCCGATGTCATCACATATTGTGATTTCAATACTCTTATTGAAAACGATAAATATGTATGTGTATTCTTGTCATTCCAGGAAACTAATTCTTTGCAATTCGTCCATACAGCAAACATGAAGCAGATATATATCAAAAGCTTTTGACTGCCCATACCGGTGGAATAAGCACCTGCGAGTTTTTACGAGAACTGCCGTCAGTGTGAATAATGCATCGACAATTACACAAAAAACCGAAAGCCATGCTTTTTAAGTGATAATTGCAAACACTCACGAAATGTTTATATTTCTAGAAGCATACCTTATAGGGATGTGATTAAACCCAAAAATCTTAACTAGTTAATATGTATTCACAACTTTGCATGAATACCTTACCGAAGCTTGCTGTAACACCAATGCGTCAAAACGCGCGACTTCGTTTGACAATTATATTGAGTATTGCATACACAGAATATAGAGTTAGGGGATAAAATATGTGTTGCTCCATCGTTTGTTTATCGAGCGCGTGTAAGGAATCACGTCACTGATACCATTGCGTTGGCAGCATACTGCAGCCTCACTACGAATTATCCATGTGTTTTAGGCTCCCTATCCCTGTGGTCCGCAATGTGGGCGTAAAGGAATCACTTTAATTCTCACACCAATTTCGTTTCGACCATTGTCCCCGGCAATATGTTCCGATATTTCACCCCTGGACGTCCAAAGCATAGAAGGAGAGCGATGAGCTTCAAATCCGGTACCACAAGTTTGTACCGGTTTTCACCCATGCTGTTTGGTGCGCGCAATGCAGCAGCGGCCTCAACATAGGGAAGTATCTTAGATGCATTATCCGATGATACATAAAGAGATTAATTTGAAACCGACGATGTGACCGGGTATAAAGCTTTATTTCCCTACATCGGTCTACGTACGACATACATCGAAAAATGGAAATGAATCGGGTAGATAGATAAGTAGTTCTGAGGTTTGCAAAGCATATTCTTTCCGACTACACACTTCCGCTTCTCTGTCCCTCTGTTTGTTGCGTCAATCTGTCGATTTCTGCGACAACCAATACACTGCAGGTTGCATATACCGCTCAGTTAGAGCCAATCAGTGTGACGTGATCCAGAAATAGTTGTCTTATCCTAACATCCCGAATTAATTCTGTAAAATTAAAACCAACTGTGTAGAATTTAACCTGCATTACATATACTGGTCTAGTATAATACCAAATGGGAACAGTGCCAAATTCATAAATGAACTTATGGCTAAATAACGTAATAAACAATTCATTCCACTTACAATAGGTAATCAGTTGCTTAACCAAATTTATGCTTTTATGCATATATATATTGACTGATGTAAGGTTTGGTCCCCCAGCTTGCAGCCACATCCTAGATGCCTGCCAGAAAGAGGTCACATATATATGTGCATTCGAAAATACACTATTTCCTCCAAGCATATAGCAAGTAGAACTCCTTTTATATATGCTTCGGTCTCACGATCAATTGTCTGAAATTAGTGAACTAATTCACCTTTCATTCGAATGATTTCAATTGATCGTTATTTGCGATAAATCACCTATAATTGCATAGACACTTCAAATAGCATTTAAAGTTTGTTCTCTGCTATTTATATGTTAAAAATTAATAGTCGACTTAAGCAAATTACCTATCAGAATATCTCTGTACTCTCTACATCATTTGCCAAAAAATTTAAACAATTGTTATTTACCCATCTGTAAAGGATTGCAATTCCTGGTATATATTTGAGCATGTATGCTTTTTGTTCTTTATTGTTGCCAGACACGACAAGCCTGATACTTTTAGGTGATGCACTAGAGCTTCTAAGTTAAAATATTACACTAATGCAAGGCATATGGCTGCTGACACACTGGCATTAATAATAGTATCAAAGTTAAAAGACCTGGATTAAGGACCAGGCTGAGGCTTCATTGTCCGTAATGTGTCTAAAAAGAGCCTTGAATAAATTTGTTAAACTGATGATAGCTTGCACTTATGCCACAATGGCACATTACCAGTTGGATCTGGGAATTTCAAGTAAAAACTATGTAGGGATAACCTGCGTCTATGCTAGTCAAAAAGAGGACGGTTCTATGAATGACCACTATTGTTTGTCCAAACATTTTTAAAATCTGCATTTGCTTTTTCCAATTCTGTTATTACCAAATAACTTCAAGCTATCACTTTAAAAGTGTATTCAGAACCCATTGTATGAACGGTAAAAAATGGATTATTTTATGTAATTTCATTGTACCAGTTAATGTGACCCCACTGTTATAATTTACCTATCATCGTTGAGAAATTTACTACACTACTGGTCCACATGATGCGGGATAAGTAGAAGGCGCTTTCAATAATAGCTTACTGCCCATACTTTTTCCATTTCCTGAGACCTACTAGTATAGATGTCACACGTGTCAGCGCGCAGGCTCCGCTATTGTTCAGGCTTACTAGACCGCCTAGTCAAATTTTGCTGGTATTTATCCGGCACCGGTGTTGTGGATTCCAAGAAGTTCACGGGCCTCTTTTATATCAAGTTACTAGTGCGATGATAATTGGTAGTTTTTAAGCAGAAGCTAGCGCATCGTGCATGGCGGCCGAGATCCCATTGCATAGAAGCTCAATGACATTTGGACCAGACAACCTGCAGGTAGGTTTCCTTGACAAGGATTGATATGTCCTCTGATTTCTTCATTCCAAGAGACAACTGATCTTCCTCCCGCTCAGATTCATGGAAATGGTCATGGTATCAAAGCGTTATCAGAATCAACACAGCTACACCAAGACGAGCGGCACTTACGTATGGAACCATGCTACAGATTATTTATGGCAATGTGATCATTTGTGGTACAGCGCTAGCCAGCTACAGGTGAAGGCGCAAAATGTGTCAAAACGTTGCGCTAATAACAAACCCCCGGTCCTTCTTGAACAGCTACAGCATATGCTTAGTACAGTAAGTACAGTAGAAGTTGATCCCACACATACGGTCGCAGAACTCGGACTTTCAAGGACAAGCGGTTTATGCGGCAAATTTATCTCAGCATAATTGATAACAAGACAAGGATTTAGGAACCTCGGTATACAAATCTAAATATCTTCCAAAACTCACGACGCCTCTGCACTCATGAGATTCGTTTTTAAAATCGGATGAACAAGGCTGCTGCAACGAATCAATCAGCGCGTAAAGGAAATAAACGTACCTGTTCAATCAACTGTTTTGTTCGCCTTCGACGCGCTAGCCGCTGGCATGCACAATCCTATTACATTATTCCCTTTTTCTTGATCAGCTGCATCGGTGTTGCAGACGAATCCGTACGCTCTTTCAATTCGCAATGTCCTTGCTGACTTTGTCGTTTTGACTTCCTCGTAAAGTGTCAGGTGTATTGCTGCAGGTTCAGCTCCTCCTCAGTGGTATCGACTTGGCCGCACTCGCTTCAAACTGGTTACGTCCCCTCCAGTACATACATTATAATGTCTTTATTTAAACATCGCGGTCACCAAACCTATATCCCAATGGTTCGTCAACACGCGGTATTCACAAGATTTATAATTCATCATTTACTGATAGCTTCGGGAGCGGCCGGATCCACCTATAATAACACCGTTTAACAATAAGAATACTAATGATACGAATAATGATAATACTGGGTATATTTCTCATTGGGTAAAAAAGTGTTACCATATATGGCACATGGCATATTTTACAGAATATCTCATGCTCATGCATGAATGAGTACCATTTATGTGGGTTTCATTGTTTGGTTGTTTCAAGGGTTTGTAGTAACTCACAAATGAATTTCGACGCAATGTGCACTAGTTGGAATAGTTGTTGGCAAAAGAATTACTGGTGGGTCACACGGTACGAAAATTTGCTTTTACCTTTTCAATATGTTCTGGCCGTTCGTGGTGCAATTTATCACGCAATCTCTCCTAAGAGAACTGTGTAATACTCGAGGTCCAATTTTGTAATTGTATAGCATAACGCGTAAGGCCGTTGCGTTCTCACACGATCTGATTGTGACGGGGAGTTAATTTCACAAAACAGCTTATCTGATAAAGAAAACTTGAGCTTGCAGATTTACCCTGCACCTAGGTACACTCAGGATATACTGCCTATTGCGTAGCACCCTTGTCGAACTATGTTGTAGTTCTATGAAAGGCGAATATAAGTGAGCATTTTGCAGTTGCTCCTGCGATGGCGACATATGATTTAAGAATTACGCGGAAGCAAGCGTTAAGATTCCTGTAATTTTGCTATACTTAATTTGCATTGGACCAAGACCGATGTTGGGTAATGGCGTATTACGATTCGCTAACGACATTACATATGGGTCCTCATGCGTGGCTCTGGTTTTTGACAAATGCCTCTTTACTTATTTGATCGTTGCCTCTGCCTTTCCTTTAACTGATTGTGTGACGCGCTATCTTGCTGATGCGAACATTTATAGTTGTTCACAAAGCTCTGAACTGCAAAACCTGTGAATTGCAGGCCATTGTAGGAGATCAGTTTATTTGGTATTCAGTGTCTGGCAGGTTTACAAACAACATTATTGATGACTGCTTCCGGGGTAGCTGTGAGTGGATGGAGCACAAAATAGTCATTAATAATCCGCGGTGATTAAATAATCCTTCCTGTTTTCACAAAAACTGTCCCTCACTAATTTCTATAGTGGTCCATCTGGAACCTCATACAGCATCATTGGTTCGTCGCTTTGGCGAGCCTATTGGGACCGGTAGGCAGATCAGCTTAATACACGGTCTCGGATTTGAATTACCATCTCAGGCAGAACATCAGTTTGCGGGCTCTACTTATACTGTGGTTGACACGCAAACGGGCTCGATGAGCGTGTTCTCGTATTTTTTGCGAAGCGGCCGTAGGATCAACTTGCGATATGCTTCTAACAGCAAACATTCATACACAGCTATTTCCTTCCGAAAGTGGAAGAACAGCGTCAGCATTTTTGGAATTCCTCATTTTTATTTGGTTATTCCTCAAAAACATGTCGAGCAAAGCCATGCACCTTGCGTTTGCCTCCGTCTGAATGTTTACCTCTTTCAAACGATCAGTCGTTACCGCCAGATATCCTGCGAGATTAAATGCTTCCAGCTCTTCCTGTTGGTGTTTAACTATCAGATTATAAACTCTTGACAAGTCGTCCGCGCTGAACAGCTTCGTACTCAATCTGCACGTCAGATTAATGAGTTATTTTTATAGACGTGTAGGCATGATTTGAAGATTACGAAGGACGCTGTATAACCATTTACTAGTTATGGACACGAGAGTTTTATGGTCAAGATACATGTAATGATTTTAACAATTCATGACAAGAAGCGGCTCAAACAATTCACCAGCTATATAAATGAGTCACAGTCTTGAGTTCCTTAGGTTGGGGCATCTCATGCACTGCCTTGATTTTTTCGGGATCGATCCTTATTCCATCGGATTTCCGCACGTGCCCGTGAAAAATCACTTTCGTTTCCTAGAGCTCAACATTCTCGAGTATGAGCTTTATGTTCCCTTGCGCAAATCGAGGCCAACTGGTGCAGATTATCGTCTGGTTCCTGTTCGGTTGGGTCATAAATCATTAGATTGTATTCTACTCAAGTTAAACCGTCTAGGTCACTAACAGCATGTAATAACCGCTTTTGAAAAATGCGCTCAAAACTTTAAACCAAACAGTAAACTTAGCCAGCAAAAACACCCGAAGAGTGGGGAGAACGATGTCAAGAAACTGGATTCCTCATCTAGTATAAGTGCCAGAACACCGATGAGATATTTACGTTTGTCAGGTAGCTCGCACTAGCCAAATGCAGCTGGGCATCTGATAAATTTGGTTTGGTGTAATGTTCTCTATGTAAACTTCATCCAACAGCTTAGGACTAGACACAGACGCAAATCATTCTCATAATTCATCTTTATAAACTTCAGCTATATGTGGGAAAACACCTCCGCTATTGTGCCGCAATACATGAAGGAAATACATACATATACATACATATAATACAATACACAAAGGAAAAACGAGATACAATCGTTGCATGCCAGCTGATCTACCAGCAACGGATAGGCATCGTTCCGGTAAGCTACCAGCCAGCTAATTGGCAAAAAGAAAAAAATAGTATGTTTTACCCTACTAAATGTGTTCGTAGATGGAGGTGGAGGCTAAAAGGAATGGGGAAGGGCAAAGAAACTCACTGCAGGAACAGCACTGTGGTCGGCTCCTTGCCACGTCAGCAGGTGTATCCAGCCAAACGTGTTCACCGTCTTTTGGACCCCAACCCGGGAGCCGTGAAGCTCCGACCGAGGCTAGCTCCGAAGTGAGGGACTTCATTCTCCTGGACCAAGTCATCGCTTGGCCACTTCTCCTCTTCTTCCAACCACATCCCCGGTGAGCAAACAACGCACGTCGAGGGATTCGGTGGGCTGGCATGCGAAACACATGGCCAGGCCATCGGAGCCATTTGCGTGCAATAACGGTTTTCAGGGGTTCAGATCATTTTCCTGGGCCGTAACTAATGAGTCGAAAACTGTTAATTTCCCGTATCAGACGCAAAAACTTATGAGTTGTCAAGGGCAGCGGTCACTTCCATCTCTGACGCACGATGAGACCACCAAGTTTTGCGGTCTCTCTTCAGGCTAGCACGGAATTTTACCCGAAGCTCATTGCGAAATTCATTGTGCTCGCTTCCAGCCGGGATATGCTGGCGAGCGTCGATAAGTTCCAGAGACCGAGAAGAGACACAAGGTCCATGTCGGCTTTTAGACATACCACATGAGCATTTGCCCGCTGCTAGTAAGGTCTGGCGAACATGTGAACAGTGACCATCAATTGTCTCCAGTGAGTGATTACTCAACTCGCACGTCAGCGTATTTTGTTACGTATTCAGAACAGCTGGCTTTGTCAGTTGGCTGGTGTCAATGCGCTCACAGCGTCGTCGTGGGCGTTCGCCAAAACGCATCCGTATGTCAGCACATACAAGTGCATTATCGGTGTCCACACATGTGCTCCAAATCTAGCAACAATTCTGGATGCGACCTCTTCAGCGTTAACAATGTGATCGATTTGCGTCCAAGGCTTGTTCGAGGCTGGTGCGCGTCAAGTCACACTCCGGCGGGTGCTGTGTAGGAAATTAGTGCTCGCAAGAAATAAGCGAGCATATTCACACCAATGAGGTAACCGCTCACCGTTATCATTACGGGAGCCTACACCGGGCTGACCGCCCAGATGCATTTCATCAGTGGACAATTTTCCAACTTGTGCGTTCATAACCCCGCCAGCACAACAGTGTCCGTGCTACTTCTGTGGCGAAGGAGCTGAGTCAGTTCGGCGGTAGAAGTCATTCTTTACCGAATCAACGCCACAGTTTGTGGGCGCGTAGTCAGCGATGATAATTAGACACCTATTAGTCCCGCACGAATCTCAAGCTTTAAACAAGGCAGCCAATCGGACCGTACACATCTAGCTACCGACTGGAATCCAATCAACCATAGTGGTTTTAGCCTGGGGACTCAGGCCAGTGCCAACACCAGATTGGCCGGTGCTCGAAGCTGTATCGTCACCGGATGGGCGCACTAAGAAAATACTGTTTGCGTCACCTGAAGGGGATCGCAGAGTGAGCATTTAGCTCGAGTCTTGCAGGCGGGTCTCTGGTTAGCAACAGATATCGATCGAGAGGGTCTCCAATGTTCGGAAAATTGCTGCCTGTTGACCGATTTGTAGCAGTGTGCGTACATTGAGGTATGCCAATCTGAAGGAGGATCTAGGGATCCAAATGGAAGCCGATGAACTGGAGTGGAATGCTTGGTTGGACATGGGCTTGTAGACAAGAGAGGAGTGACGCTCCGCGTTCATATGTGAGTTGAAAATAGAAGGTAAATGCCAGCAAAGCATGTTGGGGGAGAACCAAGAATCGGGGGGTTAAAAACTAGGGGATATAAGTGAGGTTGGAACGGGACGGTAAGAGTGAAAAAGCGTAAGAGGGGGAATAATATGACGTGAAGTCTTGAGCAGTAGCATCCAAACCCCTATCCATCCTGCCCGATGCAACATATAGGGCACCGTTGATTATCATCTGCGGTGGCCAGACCATCACCAATTTGTTTGAGGTAAGGTTCATGGTATGGCCTGGGCAGGATTCTCTCAGGTTGCCCAGGCCTAGACAGGAGAACGAGTATTGTTCTCAAACAAAGCCTTTGGTCCAAATACCTGATCACAAGGCACCGGTTTTGGCGTTGGGCTACAATGAGTACGTTTTAGGGATAAAGAGCCACCCTCATTCCAACCCGCAACCTGGAGGATCAGAAGGCTGAGTTTGACTGACCTCTAACCATTGACGAAACTGGTATGAGTGAATATGAAGGTACAAACGCACCACCAAGCATAGCTCAATGGATGGCTGAGGCATACAAACCATCGCACTACGGTAAATCCAGCCTGATTGCGACGGCGCAAATCATTCTACTTTTTCTTAACAATCCTGACTTTGCTAACCAAGTGTTTCGGATCCTCTAACTTAGCGATTACGATTAATTGCGTCACATTACTTAATTCGGTGACGAACTTATCACGTAATGCAAACGGAACCCTTCTAGCTGGCAACGCAGTCGATCTTATTGACGGATCTATAGACAAAATAACGAAACTATTAAACCTCCAAAAACAGGTGTTAAACACAGACGCATACAGTTCACTAACAAATACTTCCGCTTCACGTATTGCGCGAAACGGTCATGGCTAAAATGAATAAAGCTAAGATAATGGATAAAAACTCTGCCGAGAACAGGCGTAAGCTTTTCCTTCTAACTGCGAAATCCAACTGATGCGAATAGCCGTCTCTGGAGCTGATCAATTTGATTTTAGCTAAACTTTTCTGCTGGAGCTTTGAACTGTTCCACATGCGCAGGATTCCCTGACCAAGTCTCATACGAATTACTGGGCAAAGTTGCGCGGGGATTACGATTACGGTGGCACTAGACTCCAACTGGAAACTCACCATCTAGTCGCCAACTCATAAACTTGCATAGGCGCGCTTCTTTTTCCTGTTCGCGAGACATTACCGCTTAAATGTTCCGATTTGGAGGGCTTAAGGTCCCGATTAAGTGCATTTTTCTACGATGACTGACAACATCGAGCAAGTTAATTCTTTTGCCGCATCTGGCGCAAATTGTTCGCGCGCCGGATAATGGTCGAGATGTTTCGAGTTTTGGGCGGCAGGGAATTTGCAAGTTTCTCGTGGCCTGAAAACTGGCATTGCAGTTTTGTCTGGTAAACTGTATAAGGCCCCTAGCTCTTCTTTTTTTCCGCAACCGCATTTGCTGAATGTGGTCTGCAGCTGATGATTCACTTTGGAATATATCAAGACACTGTCTAAGCGACAACTGCCGTCGCTGTAAAAACCGCTTAATGACGCTTTCAGCATTAATCAAAAGCACGATTATCTCCCGATTGAGATTGTCAACCATAAAATTGCAACAATAGCAGGAAAGAGCTAGGGTCTTCAGCTCCGTAATATAGTTCTCCATAATTCTGTGTTAGTACCATTTTCATATATTTAGTCTGCAGTTCAACGAAATCGCCGAATGTTCAGGTGACATTTCCCAGATCAGCTGAGTCTTCGTCCTTTTCGTACCTTATCGTCTCCACAATGCGTCTTGCTTCATCCCTTATCGTGTCTAAACATCGACAATTGATCCGTCATCCGTTGTCTATTTAGTAGCACCACTACAGATAAATCGACACACATGCTTTCACAGATTCTGTAAATAATGGCCAAATTATGTACTTCCATGTTTCGTGGGGCTGTTGGGTGCAGAGCCAGTTACCCTCCAAACAGCAACTTAGTAATGTAGGATGATGTTGGATTCATTGCCTCGGACCCCATGTATTATAACTCGGTGCTTCAGAGCAAAACGGTTTATTCGGCACCTCGAGCTAAGGAAAAATGTTAGACTGACAAACATATATGAAACGGTATAAATAATCGATTAATTGCCACAAGTAACTACAATGCTGCACTCATGAGGTTCTCTCTTTGAATATGTTATTCATACCTGCTCCATCAAAACAATCACGCGTAGAAAAAATAAACGCAGCTATCCAATCAAATGCACCGGTCGCTTGCAGAACGCTTACCATTTATTTGCGCAATAATATCACACATATCACCTAGCTGAGCTTCTGAAGTTTTCCGGAGATCAGTTTGCGTATTCATATTCCCAGCAAGAATTTTGGTTTCTTAACTGGTAGCACTATACCTTAGCATGTTCAGTTAATGATAGAACGGTTCCTTGACAGCATCAGAACGGCGTTCGTTGGGGGTATAAACGAGAACCGCTAACATGCAACCTTTTTCACTGATTCGTGAGTTAGGCGTTATTATTGCTGTCAAACGGAATGAACATGAATGGCTGCTCACGGGAATCCAATTAACTACGATGTCTCACGGTTGGAGATGAGAACGATGCTCATCCCAACTTGATCACTGACGGACGCATCAATTTCTCTAGAGGCGTGCAACCCATACACTGAGGATGAGTCGTGTGCAGTCAATTCAATTACCCCGTAAGGGAAATGGATCTTAGTTTCGGACACACAACACACGTCGAGACCCACGGGGCCTAATGTGCTGAGAAGATGCAGCTTGTTGACTTACTTGTCTTGCAGTACACATTTTGAACGCCACCGGGTGAATTTGTCAGTACGATCATGTGACATGCTGTTAAAAATTGCGGTTTCGCTCGTGGCGCTGGAAGGTAGTTACAGTTGGTGGGACTCTAGTGGCATTGTTGCTGCTGTCAATTTACATACGAACTGAAGAAGGAAGTTTAGTAAGCAGGGTTGGGATGGGAGTAAGGGAGATATCTGGAGAGACAAACAGGGACATGCCAGCAGTAGCATGTTTTCGCTTATGCAAATTGCTGTTTGCAGCGGATAAGGCGACCCTTGATAAACTGCGCAAAGGCCGATGCAGGATTTGGTTGAATTTTGGAACATTATTCATGATTGTACGTGGCAGATACTGCCAGTTGACCCAGACTTATACAGGTGGAAGATAAGGGTTCTTAACCCAAGCCTTTTGCTCATAAGCCTGTCAACAAGGCAGTGGGGTGGTAGCAATTATTTAGCTTGCAGACATGGACGCAAACTCATCTATAACCCCAATATGGAGGGCCAAGTGAATGTGTTCGCCTGACCTCTAACTACTGATCCACCTGCTAACAGTATCGCTCAAGTTACCAGGGGTCACCAGCCAATAAATCACAAACGATCGAAGTGATACGCAATCCGTTGCAGCAAGTTTACTTCCAGTTTGGTTGCAACAGGATTTTCATTGCAGACTCTAGTGTTACGTACTTTATTTTTAAAATCAGCTTTTTATGTAAAGACAGATAATGGTGATACTGCTGCGCTATATCGCAGTTAGCTTACAATTTTGGACGGTCTATTTATTGCATCTGACCGAATTTGTTGAATGAATTGAAGAAAGCCTTGTCAACGCGGGCAAATGTTTTACGCCGCAAGCCTGATGTGACTAGCTTTCCACTTATTATGCACCAATGCTTATGTGGCATAATTGTTGCAACAGCCTGTTAGTATCATTCAAAGTGTAAGTGAACTATTAACGTTGCAACATGCAGAATATGCAGTAAAGTACTAAAGTAACCTAAGATGCAACTGATTATCAAAAAAATCGGCCCATTACTCTGCATACCCAGCGTAAGTCTCGCTCTTCCGAATGGTTGCTGATGTTTTGTTTTATGTTAGTATGTAATGCAATCATGAAGAAAATTAAATAAAACATGGGAACTGCACGGTGTGAAATCATTCATTTCAGATGACGTCTACCTCGGAGTATGCTGGTGATGTGTTTCAGCTAATAAGCAAATATTCACGTATTATCATAGTTGCTAAAATGGTGTGTTCAACTGCGGCGGACGCAATGGCCCCCTCTCTTAAAGATTACAATTAAGAAAAGTGGATTTTACAAAATTGTGATGGCACTGTAATGTCCAATTAACCTATCGTTCATATGCTTGATGTTACGATTAATTCCAAATTAGTTTCTTCAAATTATTTGAGGTATTTTTACAGAACTTTTACCCAGTGACGGTTTTTAGTTGTGATAGGCCGGAGTGGGGAACCGTTTATTTCACAAGACATTACTTTGCGTTCTCACTAGGCAAATTTTGCTAATCGAGCATTGTGCTTTCCAGAAATTCGCCCTGCATATACCGGTCAATAAAGCGAGGTCAATCATTCTTCTTATAATGAGAGGATTTGGCGTCCCTAAAGGGGGCTGCTTAATGTTTCCTGGATAACAAGCACACTTAAGTTGTTGTTGTTTTTGAAACACTCGACATTTTGGATAAAGATTATTAAATGACATATTCTGCATCTGCAATCTAAAAAGTGTTATACTATGACGTAAATGTACTTTAACACTCGCTAAGTACAGCTGTTCTTGAGTGCACAATGGCAACCCTCGGTTGCATCTAAGCTAACGGCATTGCATTGGTTATGTAGATATGTACGGGTTGCACGCAGTAAAATCCGAAACATAAAATTACAAGTCCGTATTACAAAAATTAAGTTCACATTAGATTACGATGTAGCTCGCAGGTATGCATCCGATTTGAATCTAAATAACAATCTTTTACTGTAATTCTACTATGTCACCGTTAATTAGCTTAACATGTAAGCATTCTGGGAACAGTATACCACAGGGTTTTTCCAATCTGCAGGATATGTGCAAAACATTCCTGAGTGAAATTTATAGCAGTTCATTACCAAGTTAATGATATTGAGGTTTGCAATATATGCTTATTGTATTTTTGCAATTTTTGCTTTTACCTTTCCGAATAAACCGTGCTCAGTTATGAAAGATACTAAAAATGAATAAAAGCTGGAAAATAAATTTCAAGTTATTCAAAATAGAGGTTCCTGTTTCATTAGTTAAAAATCTCGGGGTGCCTCGTCATTGATATGCTTAATATAAACAGGAAATAGTAATCACTAGGAAAATCGTTTCAGAATGAGAACTTTTGCTGATGAGCAATTGATTTGACGTGGTGGAGCCAGCGTAACGCTGCATTTGATAAGCAGTGCGGAATCTCTTAAATACACTCTTGGGGCATGCATTTTTCCTGATACTGGTGATAATATATTGTCACATACTCAGGACACGGGTAGGCATTTTTGCTTAAACGATCACTTATTGGGAGCCTAGACCTATTTGCTCAATATTATTGAGTATACTTCACCATAAAAATAACAAGGAATATATGAATTAAAGCTAGTCTACGTCACTGTGTGAAAGTCGATAGCCAAAAAGGAAATGTATCCAGTACGTATGCAAAAGTGTGCACAAGTTTTATCGACTTGACGGACTAAACTGAAAACTTGCAGAATATAAGGGAAATATTGTTTTAGAGAAGAATGATCAAATAGATGAGAATGAAACAAATTTTAAACCAATTTTCGGTCACAGCATTATAGCGAAAAAGAAACAGGAATGCGTTATAAATCAACATAGAGGATACTCTGCCTGCAATCAAAGAGAATTGCGTGATATATTCTGAAAGTAAAGGTGTAACTATGTTAAATTTATTTTCTATGTTATAAACTCCTAAACATTAAATAACTTCAAGCGGGAAACAATTGATATTCAACATATAAGTATGCGCTTTCTTTGCAACAGGCAATTTAGTACTGGAAATTAATTCTTATCAAACGATATGCAGACAGCAGCCTAATAAATCAAAAAAATGTGAAAGTGCCACGTTAAATCGTATCCTCAAAATATACGTTATGCTAGGTTAAATTATCCTGGATTGAGAACGGGTTTGATTAATTCAGGAAAGGATTTGCTGGTCATTTGCATTTTGCTTCAATCCAAATGATGTTAAGCGCATAAGGTTAATTGATATCCAGTCTAATGCAACCCACAAAAAGCTACTGCATTTTGTACATTTGAAAGAAACCCATTTTCGAGTAAACTGTTTGCCACCAATTTGCACAGCAAGGCTTATCCGGGCAAAATACGAAGTTTGACCTCAGGCTGTTGGGTACAAATGTTGCCACACTTTGGTGTAAAGAGCCATGCAATTTGAACCTTTAAAGGCAGGCCCGGCTGAATTAACCGATATTGTTAATCACAACATCTCCTAATATGTATGACTGTTCGGATATGTAATACATTTACTTTTGTTATGTTAGTTTTTTCGTCCTTTACTATGCTTTGACATAATTATCTGTTTTGCATATAATTTTTAATCTCTTGGGACTTGATTAAGTCAAATGCATCTGTGAAATGTGTTTTTCAGAGAGCAAACCGGCTGTAGTCGCCATTGAAGGGCGGACAAAATGTTCGGTAAGGCATCCATTGCAGCATAGTGCTATTTGAAACCCATCAGCTGAATCTGTGATGGTTTTGAAAAAGCTTATGCATGGCGACAAGATTTTATATATTGCAATTGAGGTAGTATAGCTGTAAATCATATGATTTAAGTGTGAATAATTGTATGCAAAACAACTCCACTATTTTGTGATTAGTATATAAATGCATTACCTCGGATTAAGCAATCCACAGATATAACGAAATAAACGTTTTCTTGAGCATCGTATTTCCCACAGTTGATTTTATTAAAGACTAAAAGTATATGGATTTTAGATTCAGTGACTCTTTTGTTAATAGTTTCCTATCGGATGGGCGTGAATTTATCCGAAGATAACTGATTCTAACCTATATCGGAATCTTTTGCGCACGTTCCCTTATATAATCGCTCGCATATCGGAGCATGTAAACGTTATTATTGTCGAAACATACCACCTATGATTACAAAAATTTAGAAATCCTGTCCAAACATTTGGATTTCCAAAGCTGTTCGACCTAAATAGACGCTAAAATTTGAGCAGGAAATATACATACACACTATACAAAATACTTCTATGACTCTCCACCTATTGTCTAAGATGCGCACGTATATTATTGCCATCAGTTGCTAAGTAACGTGGCATCATTAAAAGTAACGTTTCTTTATATTTACTTAACGTTTTCTCTGATCCCTTACCATAGCTAAAATACGAAGAACTGTGTTTATTGATCTGTTGACGGCTGAGTTGGACAACAGCCATTTGTTTAACAATTTTATCAAATTTAGCCACTATTTCAGAGCAGATAGCGAAATTCGACGGTGAACTAATGACAACAACCTTGTTGATAAGACAGCATCTATTAATTTTCAAGCTTCTAAAGCTGCCCTTCAAACTTTGACTTAGATTTGCACGTCTTTTCTACGTAAGTTTGTTGATGTAAATAAAATGTCGTTATGATGACAGATTTTGTTCTGCCTTCTCCCAAATATCAACTCCGCAACCCATCACGATCCGCTTTCCTGCTGGTAAATGAGGCTGTGAAAACATTAGTTGGGAATGTAGGAGGGCCATAATGGTTTGATGACCTATAATATATCGATCACCATGCAAACTAGCCTTGTAAACAACGGTTCGTGAAGGTATTCGAATTACAAATTCTAGATGTTGGAGTAACTATCTTGTTTTGTATTGCTACAACTAATCATGAATAGGGCAGCAAACAAACGAGCTACTAGCTAGAGACAAAAATCCGGTATCTAGTCATCCATCTTCACTGAACGAGAGTTCTTCTGATCCTACCACCCAAAATCTTGACTCGGCTGATACTCAGGATCACCCTATTTCCCACAAACTTACAGCCATACCTTCAGTTCTCGTGGTTAAACCAGTTCAAGCCCCATCGCGCAATGAAATTGCCGCCTGCCCCATAAGGCCAAAGAAACCATTAGTTTGCAATCTCATTGCTTTCAATATTCCTGACTCTACTGATCTCATTGACGTCGTTACAACTTTAAGTAAAGGGGCTAATGTGAAATCTCATATGTTTAATGCTATTAGAGTGCCCAAGAGGATACAGGCCTACCCAGCACCAGTCAGATTTACCTCTGTCGACCAGCCAACGTTGGAATCGCTTGTTAGTAAGCTAAGTGGCATTCCAACAGTTCCTTACTTATCAAACATTTACTTCAGTAGGTTACTTGCTCGACCCTATGTTTCTGTCCACCCGAAAACGTCTGCTGCATTCATTCTTGGTGCACCATGTTTACCTATTGACCCTTCCCACAATGGCAATCCGGCTTATATCCCTGATAGACTGAATGAGCTGTCTTTCTTTGTATACTTGATGGGGAAACTAAGTGTCATCCCTCCCCAACAATCCATCAAAGTTTTTCTAAACTTTCTCAGAGGTATTCCGACTTAAATTTGGTAGTTATTCCTGCACCATCACTCATTTTCATTCCAGCTCAAAATTACCGCCCTACTTCCACCTCAACTTATGATGACATATCATCAGATATTTACCCCAACTTATTTAACCAGTTAGCGTGTCTAACTATCCAGTCACAATCCACTAAATCGCTTCTCTTTAGTGCTCGCTCACTTCGAAATAAGATGCCCACTCGTCGCTCCATGTTGTCTCTCTTTCAACCTGACTTTATCCTAGCTATAGATACATGGTTCACAAGTGAAACTCCGCAGTCTTTTATCACATTGATCAATATCATAGTTTTCTCGCGTGTCGAACCTCAGCACGTGGTGGCGGTTGCATCGTTTATGTACCAAATAACTTCCAAGCATCACTGCTGTGCGCTTCCCTCCAAGACAGCGATATTGACAGCATAATTGCTCATGTTACTCTAGGTAGAACCTCGATGATTTTGGGTTACTTTTACTCCCCTCCGAATCGCAGTACGGATGACTTACGAATATTGGAACGCTTGTTTTGCTACTTAGCAGAATTACCAGTTAAATTTAAAGTATTTGGAGGAGATTTCAATATGCATGATATTGACTGGAGATCGTGCGCCGCACCTACTAAATATTCGAGACTGATGTCTTCTTTAAATATATATGGATGGACACAACATGTTCATTCACCCACCAGGGGAAACCACACTCTCGATGTATTCCTTACACTAGGCCTATCCAACGTTTCTGCTGTTGTTCTAGACAATTTCCCTGGAGGCGATCACAAGATGGTCCAACTCACCTTCGATAAGCCATTTTCTGATCCTTCCCCGACTAAACCTGCCGTCCTCTACCGACCATGCAATTTGTTACACCTGGAATCGCTTTCCGCCCTTTTGAGATCCTTGCACTGGGAAAATTTCTTCCTAACCAATCATCCACAAGTGGCAGCCGATGAGTTCTACAAGAACATTGAGATGTGTCTAGATGCTCTAATACCACTGAATTATTGCCGTCAATCCAGAAAAATAACATTAGAGGCCACTCCGGATAATTTTTCAGGCAACTTGCACGACTCCGAAATTACTACTTGAAAACAAATGACTTATCCCTAGTATTTCTACAACAAAAAATCCTTGCTCAACTTGACAGACTTCGGCATATCAGCCTTATGGACGTAAAAAGACGGGCGCTAAATAGCATGAATAAAAACCTAGAACTCACCAAGCTGATGAAATATGGAAAGCTGAATACGGTAACCCCATTCATCCTGATTTCTGGTAACCAAATAACTAACAAGCCGGCTAAAATAAGCAGGGATTTCAATAATTACTTTTGTTCTACTTTTAACACCACTGCTGCGGCTCCCTCGCACATTATCCCTCTGCTTACTGATGGCAAGATCTGCACAGTTGATTTTGAACTTCGTGATATAAATCGACTTATCACCTCTAAGAAGTCATCATGGTATGCCGGACCTGATAAATTACCACCAACGCTTATATAATACGGTGGATCTGACTTCCCTGCACTACATTTGTAACCTTTTTTATCTATCCATGAACACCGGTACCGTGCCATCACAGTGGAAGACGGCTGCAATTATTCCTCGCTACAAGTCAGGCACTGTGCATGGAATGAGCGACTACCGCCCAATAAGCCATACTTCTATCCTCTCAAAAATGATGGAGCGTCACATAAAGTCCAAAACTGTGGACTTCATGATGTCGCGAAACAAGCATGCCAAAGCCTGTCACCAGTGGTGTGATAAAGGTAGTGTTCTAGGACCCTTTTTATTCCTACTTTACGTAAATGATATTATTGATGTCTTTGCCTCCGGCAAACTTTTCCTGTTTGCCGATGACATCAAATGGTTTACACTTTTAATCCGACTGAGTTCAGTGATACGCTTAGCGAGATCTAGCATTACTTACGTGCACTGGACTCATGGAGTTTCAAATGGATGATGACATTCTCTACTGATAAATGCCACGTGGTATCCTACAGATGTGACATCATACCAGGGTCGCTAACTATAGATGGTAAACCATTGTCTCACTTCCACCCTATCCGTGACCTAGGGATCCACTACTTGATCCCCCTTAACTTTTCCGAAAAAGCAGGACAAACCGCAGCTCAAGCCCGCCGAAGCAATGGGCTTTTGTTCAAAACATTTAAATTAAAAGAATCCATTAATATCATGGATAGATTAAAAACGCGCCCGCTGCTGGAATATGGCTACATCAACTACGGTAATTCTAGAGAGAGTAATCGTATGGCATTGGAACCTGTTTAACGATCATTTACTAAGCGTCTTCTTGGCTATTCCACCACCCTATCTTATATGGATCGTTGCGTTGAATTAAAACTTGATCCAATGTGGCTTCGAAGAATGAAACTTAACCTTTTCATCTTCTTTGATTCAATTACCCAGAAAATACATTCTTCACGCCCATGGGTACAATGAGCAGAATTATCAAATTATCGCACCCGAAATAACAATCACAATAAAGTAAAAGTGAAAATATCACGAACGAAACTGTCTGACAACTTTTCCTAAATCGATACTGCATATTGTGGAACAGACTTCCTTCTGAGATACGTGCAATCCAGTCAGGAATGAAGTTCCGACACGTTATACTTTCCTTTCTAAACGTCAAAACAGCGATCGGTATATTGCAACCTATCTTGACAAGTGAATCCCCGTACGAAATAGGAGCAAGATGGATATAGTATCAATATCAGGGGATCTTTTCATTCTCCTATTGCCCGACCTTACTGCCCTCCCCAAATTTATCAGTAGCAATAACGTGTTTTCTAAAGGCAAAAATATCCTGATTAACAATGAAGTTCACACTCACCAAGACGGAAATGTGCCCTAGAGTTCCTCTCGAGCAAATTATTTCGCATTTGTTCTGCAACGCTAATTATATTCTACTTATCATTTCCCCTGGACCCCTCCCTTAGGTACGAGCTGCTGTGTTACGTGCTCAGCGAAATCAATGTTGATTTAATCATTCTGCTTTTGGATTGGATCGATTTGAAAAACACCTTCCGAAAACCTACCATGATATTCCACGCTTACATTCACTCTGAACAATTCCCTTCAACGAAATCAGCTTCTCCTATTACCACACACAGCTGAACAGTTGGAACGACAGTTAACTTACTTTACTTTGCGTACAGTTTTCTCTCCCTTCCTGAAAAATCTATGCGTATCTACAACATTTCTCAATACCATACAAAATTATTTCGCATCACCAATTTTCCCATTTTGATCTCCGGCAACTGCTGGAGGTATCTTACTATTTCCCCCGAAAATTATTCTCCTTTTCTGTAAAAAGCATGTATATTCCTGAAGTTATCAGTTACCAGTGAAACTTGTACAATCTGAATCAAACAACGTCGGACGAAAATCTAGCATTTCACGTTACTGTACGTCCATCCACTTTTATTTGCTTATTTCTCTCCTTCCAGTGTTGGCCAGGATTGGGCCGATCTCCCGAGGCTATGGATAAATGCTTCCGAAAAAAATGCAACACACTCATGCAGTATCAGTTATCACAAACTCACTGGCACATATTACAAGTGCTTGATTCTAATCAGCCAAATGATGGCTGTGCGATGGGGAGAGCTTAACATATATATCACAAGCCACCACATATCTGTATATATATAACACCACAATACCACATGGCCAGATGAGATGTGGAAGAGAGGTGTGGAAGCAGGTCTCCGGGAGACGGTTTCATGTTGGGTCATATTACTCCAATTAAACTGACAGTTTATATCCACTATTATTCTTACTCTCAACTTCTATTACTCTTACTCCTTTACTATTTTTAATTGATATAGCACTGAAACACTCCCATGTGAACACAATAGATCACTGAATATCCCTCTCCACTACCCGACTTTGTTGTACCACATGATCAGGCTCGTAGTCTGCCTGTGTCTCGCATGTCGAGAAATATATCATTTATTTATTTATTTATTTAAT